>CM038344.1:33858417-33975917 GCA_021464625.1 Proterorhinus semilunaris | reverse complement strand
CATCAGGTGATGAAAGCAGCAGCAGCATGCCTGTTGTCGCTAATTTACAACACACATAATAATGTATTTATGCCTGTTGTCGCTAATTAGCAACATACCCAAAACTATATCTGTACTATGTGCTACAGATAAATTAACAATCTCCACTTAATTTAGCATTAGCAAAAACACTGATAATATATTTTTTTGTATAATTGGAAATTAATTCGGGCGTTAAGGGGATATATATATATATATATATATATATATATATATATATATATATATATATATATATATATATATATATATATATATATATATATATATATACACTCAACAAAAATATAAACGCAACACCTTTGTTTCCGCTCCCATTTTTCATGAGATGGACTTAAAGGTCCTATATCATGCAAAATCGACTTTTTTGAGCTTTTAACCATGTTGTTATGCTATTTCCTTATCAAAAACACCCCCAGAGTGGTTTTTGGCTTCATTCACGCAGTTCTCAGTAATCCTCCTGAATCCTGCGCTCTGAGCAGCTGCTCCGCTCTCTCCTGGTAAACGACTGGCATGTTCAGTTGTGTCGTCACAGCGGAACGGAAGTGCTCGACGTCTGTAATCTAATGCCTTACGGCATGATTTTCATTTGTAAAACTGCTTTTTTTCATTATTTCTGTCGTAAGAAATCCGCGCTGCCCCTATAGTCAAAACAAACGCTCCCCCTGAGCGTCCGGACGGTCTGAACAGATGTCATGTCATGTTGCACCGAAAGTTGTGAAGAGGGAGCTTTTTCTAACCTACTCTGGAGTCTGGACACCTGTTCTTTTTTCTTACCTCACGATAATGTCACGGAGAAAACCGCGTTTGGCTGCGAGGACAGGACTTTATTCAACCTTCCTAAAGAAGAGAAGAAGTTGGAATTTCCCTCCGGGATTCAGCAACTATCAGACAAAATAGTGTTTGTCTGTGCCTGTACTGATGGATGCTTGATGAACCTCGGCCAGAATCAAAGTGGATTAACTTTTATAACAACGCAAATCCCATAATGGAAACATCAGACTGGTGAGTCGATCAAAATGCATGTTAGCGTGTGTGTTAGCGTGTGTGTTAGCCATTTAGCCATAAAGCTGTGTTGCACATGTTAACTCCTTATAACAGCATCGTGAAGTAACTTCACTTTTTGCTGTGATATATATATTTCTACTACTGCTAAAGTTGTATGAGCGGCGAGAGGGGGCGGAGTTAACTGAATCCTAGCGTTTTGTCTTCCGGGTTGGAAAAATACCTCCAGAAAATACTTATATTTATCACAAAAATTAGTGCTCCGTAGTGGTAGAGGTACAATATATCATATAAAGGCCTATACTTTACTTTTGGAATGGCTTAAAATAGCATGATACAGGTCCTTTAAAGATCTAAAATTGATTCCAGATACACAATATTACCATTTCTCTCAAACATTGTTCACAAATCAGTCCAAATGTGTGATAGTGAGCACTTCTGCTTTGCTGAGATAATCCATCCCACCTCACAGGTGTGCCACATCAAGATGCTGATCTGACATCATGATTAGTGCACAGGTGTACCTTATACTGCCCACAATAAAAGGCCACCCTGTTTTTTGCTTTATTGCGGGTCTGGGGACTCAGAACCAGTCAGTATCTGGTGTGACCACCATTTGCCTTATGCAGTGCAACACATCTTCTTCGCATAGAGTTTATCAGATTGTCAATTGTGGCCTGTGGAATGTTGGTCCACTCCTCTTCAATGGCTGTGCGAAGTTGCTGGATATTAGTGGGAACTGGAAAACGCTGTCGTATTCGCCGGTCAAGCACATCCCAAACATGCTCAATGGGTGACATGTCCGGTGAGTATGCTGGCCATGCAAGAACTGGGACATTTTCAGCTTCCAAGAATTGTGTACAGATCCTTGCAACATGGGGCCGTGCATTATCTTGCTGAAACATGAGGTGATGTTCATGGATGTATGGCACAACAATGGGCCTCAGGATCTCATCACGGTATCTCTGTGCATTCAAAATGCCATTAATAAAATGCACCTGTGTTCTTCGTCCATAATAGATGCCTGCCCATACCATGACCCCACCACCACCATGGGCCACTCGATCCACAACATTGACATCAGCAAAGCGCTCACCCACACGACGCCACACACGCTGTCTGCCATCTGCCCTGAACAATGTAAACCGAGATTCATCCGTGAAGAGAACACCTCTCCAACGTGCCAGACGCCATCGAATGTGAGCATTTGCCCACTCAAGTCTGTTACGGCGACGAGTTGGAGTCAGGTCAAGACCCCGATGAGGACGACGAGCATGCAGTTGAGCTTCCCTGAGACGGTTTCTGACAGTTTGTGCAGAAATTGTTTGGTTATGCAAACCAATTGTTTAAGCAGCTGTCTGAGTGGCTGGTCTCAGACGATCTTGGAGGTGAACCTGCTGGATGTGGAGGTCCTGGGCTGGTGTGGTTACACGTGGTCTGCGGTTGTGAGGCCGGTTGGATGTACTGCCATATTCTCTGAAACGCCTTTGGAGACGGCTTATGGTGGAGAAATGAACATTCAATGCACGAGCAACAGATCTGGTTGACATTCCTGCTGTCAGCATGCCAAGTGCACGCTCCCTCAATGCTTGTGGCATCTGTGGCATTTTGCTGTGAGACAAAACTGCACATTTCAGGGTGGCCTTTTATTGTGGGCAGTATAAGGTACACCTGTGCACTAATCATGATGTCAGATCAGCATCTTGATGTGGCACACCTGTGAGGTGGGATGGATTATCTCAGCAAAGCAGAAGTGCTCACTATCACACATTTGGACTGATTTGTGAACAATGTTTGAGAGAAATGGTAATATTGTGTATCGGGAATGAATTTTAGATCTTTAAGTCCATCTCATGAAAAATGGGAGCAGAAACAAAGGTGTTGCGTTTATATTTTTGTTGAGTGTATATGATGCGGGGCGTATTGTCTGTAAAGCACTTTATGATACCTTTCGGTATGAAAAGCGCATTATAAATAAAATGTGATTGATTGAGTTGATGCGTTCCTGTCTGGTCTTTGTGTGTGCGCTCAGTCACACAAAAAGACCAAACATTTAGCCTCTCCTCTATGTGGCCAAATGGGCGTAAAGTTAGAAGCGACCAACCTATTCCACGTTGTCCCTATTTAAATATGGCTACGTGAGTAGTTACACAATCCAAGTATAATTACGCAAAATTAAACATGTGAATTTTTTAAGCGGATAGAAATGGGTACTATATTGAAAGGTGCAATAAAACCTTTGGCATCCGCACAGTAAAGATATTACTGGATCGCAGTGGCGTACCGTTAGGGCCAGCAGGGCCTTCTTTGCTGGCCCTGGCCAAATGAAGAAAAAAAGTTTAAAATGTCTTAATAGTATATTTCATTTCTAATTTATTTATATAATGTACAGTTGAGTCACTTATATTGGTTTTGTTGATGTGTAACTGTAATTTCCTACTAAAAAAGTGCCTTAAACACCTCTCGCGAGCTTCTCCTCCTCAGGGCCTGCAGAATCTGTTCTGACATGTGTTGTCAGGCCGCACACATGATTGACAGAATTATCAGCCAATCAGAATTGGATATACATTGACAGTCCGCCCCCCAGGGCCTTCAGTAGCTCAGCAGCGCCCCCTACGTTTTCTTCGCCTGGGAAAACCGCTAATGTAGCCGCGCATGGGCAAGACGTTACAGCCACTCCGAAGAGAACCGGATAAACAGATATTCCTCTTGGAAACGTCCGAACGAGGCAAAATGAAGTGGATTTACTGATCTTTACTGACCTTTAGCGAACAAATGCCACGCAAAAAGGCAGTTTTATCCATACGCCTATAAATTTATATGGGTTTGACTGCGTGAACACAGGTTGCTATTGAAGGCCCCGACTGAAACCCCACGGCCCGCCACTGCTGGATCGTGTAACTACCCACGTACGTACATTCCTGTCGTGGATATTTTAAGTTTAAACACTGTAAATAATATCTAATATAAAGAAAGGAAGGAGTGATAGACCGGGCTGGATTTTGACCTCTGCAGGCAGTAGTTAAAACAACTTTTTTCAAAGCGACGACACCTTGAAGAATACGGTTGGAGCACAGAACTGCTCCAAACGGGTCCGGCGACGGATTGCGGGTTTTAAAATGTAAAGGGAAGTTAACAAAATAAAAGCTGAAAAGACTACATTTTGCAGGGCATGTCCCCTTTAAGTCCCGATTGAAATGTAATGCACTTTGATACGTCAACTTGTTGGCTTATTTTGGCTGGTTCACCTTTCCCATCTGTCTCCAATCTTTAATATGAAATTCTTCAGGTCATTTGAGAGCGCGAGAGAGAGGCCGTATTTTTCCCGTGTGTGTTCAATAACTTTTCAAACCTCAGAGTCGGGCTAAAATAGCATGCAAATCCACTTGGGTCTCGGCGTGCACAGTGCTGACAGGGCCCACCGTGAGCGGCTACGGCCCTGATTCCTGTGGTGTCTTTGTGTGGCTTAGCACAGTGGTTCGCAAGATTTTTTGCCTTGTGTGCCAATTATCATAAGACCTTGTATTGTGCGTTATTCACTTTCTTTAGACACCTCTATTTTTCAGATTTGTCAAATTCACCACATATCAATCACATTAAGGATCATGACTGCTCCGCTCTAAAATCAATGGTGCCTAAAAAGCAGGTTTGAGTGGGAAATAAACGTGCACAATAGGGGGCAGCAGAGGGAGGGAAGAGGAGAGTTCAGCTTCCTGAGAGTCTCGTGAATGAAGATGAATATTTATCTTCTTTCTCCATTTTGTCTAGTTTCAGTGGTTGAAAATGCCATGTACATTTTGTTGGCTAAAATTAATTTAGTGAACTTTACATTTATAGTATTTAAAGCTACCCCAGGGTGTAATTTATTTTTGTCCCCCTCACCCACGCCCCTCACTCCCCTCCACACGCTGCCCTTGTGATACGTTCAAAGAGAATACGAGAATTCACTGGAGAATAAAACGGATTAACTGCTAAGCTCTTTCGCCAGAAGATGGTGAAAGACTGTTGTGGAGCGGAGGGAGCTGAGCAGGAGGAAGAGGAAGGAGGAGGTGAAACTGACCAGTGCAGGACACCATGCTCTGAAACATGGGCAAACCCCGGAGCCAGACAGGTTTCCTCCGGGTGCTACGGTTTCCCCGACCTCCAAAAACATGCTGGTCAGGTTGACCCACAGTGGCGGCGTGGCTCAGTCGCAGCGGCTTAGGACTAACACTTCCCGGTGCGTGCTTGTTAGAAGAAACAAAAACCTCACAGCTCCCTGTAGATATTGGATTGTTAAACAAACGACATGCATCAGAACAGGTTGCTCAGATGTTTAGCAGTTCACCATCTTTTGTAAACTTTTGCCATAAAGCTAAACTCTGACTGTGCTGGCTGCTAAAGCTAAACTCTGACTGCATTTGCTGCTAAAGCTAAACTTTGACTGTGTTAGTTGCTAAAGCTAAACTCTGACTGTGTTAGCTGCTAAAGCTAAACCTTGACTGTGTTAGCTGCTAATGCTAAACTCCGACTGTGTTAGCTGCTAAACTCTGACTGTGTTAACCACTAACTGTTGCTTCAAACATTTGCGATCCTTACGCGTGTATACGTTTGCATGGTGAGGGAGGGGGTGTTGTTCAACTCGTGTATTCTGTTTTTTACTGTCAATATAAAAGGCCTAATTATATGAGCTAACGTAATGAACCTAAAAAATGATAAAATATTTCATCCTCTTCCTCAGCACATCAACAAAAACGTTCTTTTTAGCAATCTGTGAAATATAATAGGTGGTCGGGGGAGGTGGCTCAACCTACCACACGCACTCGGCGCAAAGGAAAACTGCAGTCCGTAGAGTTCAGTAGCGGCTTAGCGGTTATATATATATTTCCCCAGAGCGTATGCTAGCTTTACAACTCCATTAACGGCTCTATTTTAGCCCGCTTCGGTCCAGATTTGTCCCGAAATAAATCAAGGCACGGAACGAAACATTACTCCCCGAACACCGTTTGGTCTAATTCCTTCCAGTGGCCGAAGGGAAAAAAAGCATGAGCAGCGCTGTGTCTCTGAGAATAGAAGTGTGAGAGGTGCAGTACGAAGGGCAGTGTCGAGGATTTGTCTTGTCAATGCTGTAGTCCATTAACAGGAATTAAAAGACGTTTAATTGATCCAGGTTTGGTCTTGGTTTACTTTAGTCCAAATGTAGATCTGGTTTAATCCTAGTTTAACTCTGGTTAGGCTGTAGTTTAGTTTAGTCCTGATATTGTTCTGATTTAGTCATAGTTCATTCCTGATTTAGTTCGAGTTAAGTCCTGGTTTGATCTTGGTTTACTATAGTCCAAATTTAGATATGTTTTTCCTGATTTAGCTCTGGTTAACTCCTTGGTTTGTTCTGGTTTAGGTCTGATTTAGTCAAGTCCCGGTTTTGTATTTTCTTTTACTTTAAGTCTAAATTTAGATCTGGTTGTGTCCTAGTTTAGCTCTGGTTAAGCCCTACTTTTGTCCAGGTTGAAACCTTATTCAGGTTCATTTTTTATCAAATCAAATCAAACTTTATTTATAAAGCGCTTTTCATACAAAATGTAACACAAAGTGCTTTACAGTGCTTAAAAATCATTAAAATCGTCCCCACCAGTAAATATACATAAATAACTACAACCCCACCACCCCACCCGCACACACAGACACATATACGTACAGACAGCCAGCAGTTAAAAGTCTTAAATAAAAATGGGCATAGACATTATTTATTTATTTTTGCTCTGGTTCAGATTTAGACCTGATTTTGCCCAAGTTCAGTCCAGGTTTTGTTTAGTCCTAACTCTGGTTAAACCCTAATTTTGTTCTGGTTTAATTTAGATTTAATTTAGTCCTAAGGTGATTGGCTGTGAGCTCCCATCTCTCCAGGACCTGTTCACCTCCATGACCCGGAGAAGTGTGGGTCGGATCACAGCTGACCCCTCTCACCCTGGACACGGACTATTCACCCCTCTCCCCTCAGGCAGGAGGCTACGGTCTATCCAGACCCATAAATCCCGCCACTTGAACAGTTTTTTTCCCCTCCGCCATCAGACTCATAAACAATAACAAGACCGGGTACTCCGTTTTCCTCTAGCAATAAAAACATGTACAATGGGTCAGGGTGAATGATGTGTGTGAGTGATGCATGGTGGTGGTCAGAGGGAACTGCAGTTTAGTCCTGATTTAGTCCCAGTTTAGTGCTGATTATGTCCTAGTTTAGTCCTGATTATGTCCTAGTTTAGTCCTGATTATGTCCTAGTTTAGTCTTGAATTTGTCCCAGTTTAGTCCTGATTTTGTCATAGATTTGTCCCGATTTTGCCTTAGTTTAGTCATGATTTAGTCCTAGTTTGGTACTGATTTTGCCTTAGTTTAGTCCTGATTTCGTCCCAGTTTAGTCCTGATTTGGTCCTAGATTAGTACTGATTTTGCCTTAGTTTAGTCCTGATTTTGTCATAGATTAGTCCTGATTTTGCCTTAGTTTAGTCCTGATTTAGTCCTAGTTTAGTCCTGATTTAGTTCTAGTTTAGTCCTGATTTTGTCCTGATTTTGTCCTAGTTTAGTCCTGAGTATGTCCTAGTTTAGTCCTGATTATGTTCTAGTTTAGTCCTGATTTTGTCATAGATTAGTCCTGATTTTGTCCCAGTTTAGTCCTGATTTAGTACTGATTTGGTCCTAGTTTGGTACTGATTTTGCCTTAGTTTAGTCCTGATTTTGTCTAATTTTAGTCCTGATTTGGTCCTAGATTAGTACTGATTTTGCTTTAGTTTAGTCCTGATTTAGTCCTAGTTTAGTTCTGATTTAGTCCTAGTTTAGTCCTGATTTTGTCCTAGTTTAGTCTTGATTTTTTTCCAGATTAGTCCTGATTTTGTCATAGATTAGTCCTGATTTAGTAGTCCTAGTTTAGTCCTGCTTTAGTCCTAGTTTAGTCCTGATTTATTCCTAGTTTAGTCCTGATTTTGTATCAGTTTAGTCCTGATTTAGTCCTAGTTTAGTCTTGATTTTTCCCAGTTTAGTCCCGATTTTGTCATAGATTAGTCCTGATTTAGTAGTCCTAGTTTAGTCCTGCTGTAGTCCTAGTTTAGTCCTGAATTAGTCCCAGTTTAGTCCTGATTTTGTAATAGTTTAGTCCTGATTTTGCCTTAGTTTAGTCCTGATTTAGTCCTAGTTTAGTCCTAGTTTAGTCCTGATTTTGTCCTAGTTTAGTCCTGATTTAATCCTAGTTTAGTCCTGATTTTATCCCAGTTTAGTCCTGATTTTGTCATAGATTAGTCCTGATTTAGTAGTCTTAGTTTAGTCCTGATTTAGTCCTAGCTTAGTCCTGATTATGTACCAGTTTAGTCCTGATTTTGTTCCAGTTGAGTCCGGATTAAGTCCCAGTTTGGTCCTGATTTTGTCCCAGTTTAGTCCTGATTTTGTCCCAGTTTAGTCCTGATTTTGTCCCAGTTTAGTCCTGATGTTGTCCCGCTTGAGTCCTGATGTTGTCCCAGTTGAGTCCTTATCCGTTGTTCTTTCTCGGGGATGAGGGCCACCCCAGGTCTGGATGGTTCCCCTGTGACCTCTTCACATTTGCAGCAGTTTTATGAGCAGCTCGTCTGTTTTCGGGATGGGGGTGTCCCGTGGCTCCCCCCGCGGCCCAAAGCCAATCCTGACCCAGCACTTTTCCAATCTCTCTCTCTCTTTCTCTCTCTGCTTCCATCATTCCTGGATAAAAGACAACATGGAAAGAAAAACAGGACAGCGGCCCGAAAAGGAGGAAATGTTATTTAAAAGGTACCAGACCGCAGCCTTTTCCACCCGATATTATATACTCCCCTCGCCCCCGTCCAAAATATATACGGGCCGCGCGCCAAGAATGTAAAAATACAACACGCAGACTCAACATCTGGACGGAACACAAACGCTCTTTTAATCAGCGCTCAATACGCCATTCTTCGGGCCGCACCTTTCGCCTGAGCGTGTCGAGGGGCGCGCTTCCCGAGAACACTTGGGGAAATCTCCAGCAGAAATGTGAACAACTAAAATGCTAACGCAAGACACGGGACGGGGGGAGTGAAGTGGTTCAAAAGGGCAAAGGTTCTGCAAACGGCTTAAGGCAAGACGCTGCAGGTGAATGGGGGAAAAAACTGAATTCAGAGATATGAATTTGAAACTTTTGCTGTAGTTTACTGATATAAATATGAGAAGAAAATACGTTGCAGGTTTTCTGTCATTTTATGTTTTCATAAAAAAATGAGGCTTTTTATGCATATAAATCGGCAAAGTCCCCTTTATATTTTTTTTATGACGAAATCTGAATAAGTTATATAACCAGGTTTAAAATGATTGAAATATAGTAGTTGCAATGATTTTTCCATAAGGAATTTGGGATCTTTTTTTGTTTTTAATAAGCTGAAATAAGTAAGTGAAATAAGTGAAAAAATAAGTACAAATTCTAATAGTTTTTTCGCGATTTAATGCTCATTATGTCAGACAGGAATTTAACAACAAAAAAATAATCAAATTCAAAATATTGTTAGCAAAAGGCTTAAAAGTTTGGCGTCTGTATGAGCTACTAAAGTGGAGATGTTGTTGCAGGAGTGTAAAGAAAACCAAATTTTGAGAAAATCAAAATGGCCCCGGATGAAGAAGCGTGAGAAATCGGCCAGAGCGCCACGATGTTTTTGAAAATCTGCGGCTCGCAAAAGACAAAGGGTAAGTTTTTTTTTTTAGATACTCCTGCTGCTCTGAAATCAACATTTAACGTTTAAATCCTACACACGGTGTGATTGGTCTGTTATACAGGTGTGTCTCTAACACCTTTTCATGTCTGAAGAAGGGCACGTGGCCCAAACGTTATACATTCTTAATATGTTGTGAGTAAATAAAAAAATTGGGAACTCTTACTGCTACATTTTTAGTGAGGACAATGTTTTTTCTCACAAACAAAATGTGTTCCACAACTAGAAAAAAAAACTGAAAAAAAGGGTATAATATATTCGGATCTGCTGTTGTGGTTTAAGGCTTTTGGTTTCAAACTGAGGCCCCATTGGGCAGGCCAAACACACATTTCACAAAATGAAATCCAACTGTCCTTTTCCAAACCAAATAATAATGTAAACATTGGTGGGTAACTTACTATTAACTAATTCTTCCTTAGGCAAAAAAGAATCCCTGAAATTACTCTACCCAATGGAAAGAAAATTCTTATGGCCTTTTGATCTCCACCATCCCTTGAAATGCCTAACCCTAACCCAAGGCATTAAAAAATAATAATAAATGAAAAAAAATAACAATGAGTTTGGATGACAACTACCAATTTAAAATTCTTACATTTTAACAACACACAAACAAAACCAGAAACAGAGCTTTTAACAGAAACGTCCGACACATTTCCCTGCTTATATATCTGTGTCCGTCGTCCTGATATCTCTCTCGAATGATTCTTTTCCCGATCCACCGGCGGAGTCTGGTCTGCGAGGCCGTCAGTTCAGGTGAAGCTGAGGAACAGTAGACGTGTTCATGAGCCCCTTTCTGCTGAGCCAGTGTCCGACTGCGAGGCTGAAGGGCTGTCTGAGAGCGGGGCTAAGTTGTGGGTTTGATTCCCGCCCAGCTCGAGGCGGCGAGTGCCAGGCATAGCAAACCGCCGCCCGAGTGCCCCCTCCGCCGAAAACGCCTCGCCCCCCCCTGTCTTTCCTCTCGCGCAAGACACACGCACGCGGCGGAGCTGACTCTGCTGACGTGCAAACGTATATAGGAGCGCGTTTAACATTCTCGGTGAAAGTTCGCAAAGTTTTTGAGGGAGCCTTGATATGTCAGACGCACAGACAGCCATAACGTGATGCAACAGGAGATGGGGAACTTTTAATGCGGTTAGGCCCCGGAGTCTGTGATTCAACTTTGGGCCCAAATTTGCATGTCAAAGTTAATGTTATTCCACTTTTGGTTCATACATAGGATGGAGTGAGTTTCTTAATGGAAGGTCTCGATTTCAAAGCGGTAACTTTCAACTCGTGTTGTCAATATTAATGAATACATTTTGGGAGCTTTTATCGGTGAATTTTGGCCGAATGTGAGGTTTAAAAGGGGTATTATGTCAAATCGAGTCGTGTTCTCATCAAAAACGGACCTGGAGTTGTGTTTCGGGGCCGCTAGCGCATCTTTGAGTAATCTGTGGATCTTCTCCTGTGACTGGGCTGTATGCACGCGAACGTCGCGCGACTTCCAAGTGGATCCTCTGGAGGCGTCGCTCCTCCTGTCCCGTTATTTAGTTAGTAGCAGTGTCTCGTTCAAAAGAATAAAAAGCTCAATGGCAGACAGTGAGTTACTGATGGACAGTCACTAGCATCATGTTGAATACATAGCGTCACTATGACTAAATAAAAGTGAACCCCTCAACCGAGCGCATGGTCTCCAGCTTCTGGACTGGAGCTCACAGACTATACATGCCTTTCAGTCATGTGACTTTTGTTGTTATGGTGGCCATTTTGAATACCGAACTACAACATGTAACAACATCTGTACTCAAGAAATACAACTGATTGACAGTGGCATTTTTTTGTACTCATAGTCATTGCTCAAGAAGATAACAGAAAAAAAAAACATTTTAAAAAACGGCCCCGGGGACGCACTTTTATTTGAAGAAACTAGTGAGTCAGTGTTTACGATGTTAGCATGCTACCAGTTGTTAGCCTTTAGCTTCAATAGCCCAGCTCTGACCTCTCCAAGAGAAATCACACTCCACACCTTGGCTACACCGTGTGTCAGAGGTCAGAGCTGAGCTGTTACTGTAGTATTGCCTCAGTGTTCATAGATGTGAGCCACACATGTGTGTATCCTGTTGTAGCCACTGACAGTTGATTGAATCAACTGTCAATGGTTTACATTTGCTAACCGATTGCATGCTAATGTTTTGAGCGGCTAAAACACTGATTCAGAGACTGTTACTGTTACAAACTGTCAAAATCACAGAGAAAGGTTTCCTCTTTGATGTGCGAAGTTAGTCTGAGGAGTGAAGCAGATCTTTAGTAAATCCTCGACAGACAGACGTCTGGTTATGTCACATAAACGTGCGTCTCCGGGGCCGTGTTTTAACTGTTACCTTCATGAGCAATGATTACGAGGACATACAAATGCCACTGTCAATCAGTTGTCTTTCAATTTCATCCTGAGTAGAGATATTGTTGTAGTACTGCATAATGCTACTTTGGTATTCAAAATGGCCACCGGAACTATGCGCGATGTCATTGGAAACGCATGTATAGGCCGGGCTAATGCCTCATTTGAAAGCTAAGACCGACAACACTGATCCAAACAGATCCTTTTCTTTGTTTCATCGGTTGATTTTGAACGCGTTTTTGTGGCGTTTTCATTTTGATGCTCTTTTCCAAGAAGCATTTAGATTTGGGTAAAGCCAAACTGGAGAAAAATGTGCTTGGTAGGGGTTCAGAGGTTAAAATAGCAACGGGATTCTGAATGAGCCGCTCAAAATCTTAAGTCACTCTTTCCTATACTCTCTCTTGATCGCTTTCCCTCCCGCTCTTTCTCTCTCCCTTCGCTTCCTCCCTTTCTTTATCACTCTCAGTCCCCTCGATTTCTCTTTTCCACCCCCTTGTTTGCGTTCTCTCTCTTTTTCGGTCTCTCGCCTTCCCACTCTGTTTCTCTCCGACCTCACTTCACTTGCCCATTGCTCTCTCTCCATCTTCCTTTCCTTAACTCTCTCCTTCCCACTTTTTTCTCTCTCTTCCTTTCCTGCCGGCACTTTTTGTCGCATTTTAGTCTCATTTCTGTCACTTTTTCCATCACATTTTTTTTTTGCTGCATCTTTGTGGTGTTTTCATCCTCATTTATGTCTCGTTTTTGTTGCTATCTGGATGCTTTTCTTCTAGAAGCTTTTAGATTTTTGGGAAAAGCCAGGTGGGGGGTCAAGAGGTTAACTCTCTCCTTACCACTCTTACTTCCTTTTTTCCCTCTCTCTCCCTCTCTCCCTGCCTTTGTCTCCCTCCCTCCCCTTCTCTCTCCTGTCCCTTTCTCTCCCTCTCTCTCTCTCCCTCCCTTCCTCTCTCTCCCTCTCTCCCTGCCATTCTCTCTCTCCCTCTCTTTCTCTCTCTCACACCTTCTCTCTCGCTTCCTCCCTGAGCAGGAAGAGGAAGGTGCAGGGGCGGAGTCAGGTCAGCGCTGAGGTTCTGTTTAAGATGGTGCAGGCTCGGCCCCTGCTGGAGTTTGGGGTCGCCCAGATGGACATGAGGCTGGAGGGGTTCGAGGGTGCTTGGGGGCTTGAGGGGGTTCTAGCCTCAGTCAGTGCTGGACAGCTTTGTTTTGGACCTTTTTTTTTTTAGATAATTCTGTGTGTATTTTTTATTTGTTGTAAATTTTTGTAATTAGCACGAGATGTGAATGTGAATATGGAAGCAATTTTGATGGATTAAATAAAGGTCTGATTAAAAATCAAATCTCTCTTCATCCCACCCTTTCTCTCCCTGCCTTTCTATCTCTCCTTCCCTCCCTTTCTCTTCGTCCTTTCTCTACCTCTCTCTTTCTCTCTCCCTCCCTCTCTCCCTCCCTTTCTCTCCCTCCCTTTCTCTCCCTCCCTTTCTCCCTATCTTTCTCTCTGTCCCATTCTCTCCCTCTCTCTCCCTCCCTCTCTCGCTCTTTTTCTCTCCCTTCCTCTCTCTCTCTCTCTTTCCCTCCCTCTCTCGCTCTTTTTCTCTCCCTTCCTTTTTCTCTCTCTTTCCCTCCCTCTCTTGCTCTTTTTCTCTCCCTTACTTTCTCTCTCTCTCTCCCACCCTTTCTCCCTATCTTTCTCTCTGTCCCTTTCTCTCCCTCTCTCTTTCTCTCTCTCCCTCCCTTTTTCTTCCTCTCTCTTTCTCCCTCCATCCCTCCCTTTCTCTCCCTCTTTCTTTCTCTCTCTCTCCCTCCCTTCCTTCCTCTCTCTCTCCCTCCCTCAATTTCTCTCCCTCCCTCCCTCTCTGTCCACGTTTGACTTGTGGATGGATCGCATATGCAGCCCCAGACCATAATGGGCAGGTTCCTAACCCAAACTCAACACTGGCACAGTGAGCGCAGCGCGTTGTGAGGTCCAGTATTTCGGCCCGCACTGAAGACAGCAGTGGGTTTTAACAGAGGAAACAATTACAGAGGGAATAATATTTGTACACACGCAGCTGGTATATTACACTGACTTCAAGGATGTCCTCATTTAACTACGAGCTGTCTGAAAAATCACCCGCTCCATCCAACTCTGGGGTCCAGTTTGGGAATAACACGTTAACGGGGGCGTATATAGGATTTTAGTCAGGGCTTTGTGGAACAACCCAGGCTCACCCTCTTGATGCCTACAAAACTGATCTAAACAGATCTTTTGCCAAAGGACAATTGGGTGTTGTCAGACTGAAGTAAATGTACTCACTTGTTGTTGTGGCCAACGGATGCATTAGCCATGGAAACCAAACCCTTTTCCTGACTGGAGAAGCGTAGTGTCTTTTGTCTTTTCTAATTTTTATTCTCTGACATGACTAGCTAAAAATCTCCACATTGACCTGACCACTGTGTGAAAAGTCAATACTTTCACCTGCCGTGCCTCGCCCCAAATACCGTTGACTACACTGGGTTGGTTGGTTTGAGCACCATATATTTAACCAGGAAAGACCCACATGCAGTGTGACTAGGTATCTCTTTAGTGTGGCAGTGTCGTCAACAAGGTCTGAATATTTTATCTACCGGCCTTTACTTGTTCACAGTTTCACAACTTTGAATAGTCTTTGTTCAGGGCTGGGGGGGCGAAACCAGGAGACGTTAGGTTCATCCGAAAAGGCCGCCTTGAGGAAGCTTTCTGGATGGAGCGATAATGTTGGCGTTCGGGGGTTCCAGTTGTTTTGTTTGTAAACTTACTGGATTGAAGGTCTAACTGACACAAGTGTAATCCTGACTATGTTATTTTCCATTGCTCGTCACCGCCCTCCACGTGCGCACAATTGCCCAGGTTTCTTTAATTATTTCCCTTTCAGTCTATTTATTCTCATTATTAATTAACCTACAAAACATGAAACATTGAAAATGCTCAAAGAAAATGATCAAAAGATCATTTTGAATGGAACGTCCCTTTCCACTGACCTTGTTTGCATCTGCCGTTTTAAACCCATCTCTTTGAATCTGTATTTACTATTGAATTCCCGTAACACCTTTGCGTCGCCTCAGTGTGTCACCTTTTACACCGCAGCATTTATTCATCTTCTCTATCATGCCGAGTTATTCAGAATCATAGACAATATTCATAATCATTAGCCTTAAAGGCTCATCGCAACCTTCGCGTGAAGAGGCACTGAGATCGACAACTCCAAACATAAATACGGGCGTCAATGTCGCACGCGCTTTTGGTGTTTCATATTTCTGCACATGTTAAAGACATAAGGTCATGACCGCACAATTCATTCAGAATAAAAAGATGAGGAAGACGGCAGCGGAATTATAAAAGCATAAATTACAGCGGGACTTTGATTGTGTCGTCAAATCGAAATGTCATTAAATTGTAAATACATTCAATCAGGAAACGTTAAATCTACACATCTTTTGAAAAACATACACTGGTTTATATTTTTACTGCGCTTGTGGCAATACAAATATGGCATATGGGTCTGGTGCCAAACCTCGGTCATGTTAGAGGCGTATGAACCATTTCAGCTCTGAGAACCTCAGGGAGACGTCCCCTGCTGGACCCAGAGTCAGGACTAAACAAGCTAAGGCCGCGCTCCAGTTTATGCAGTGAAAATCTGAAACGGTCTTCCAGAAAATGTGAGACAGACATCAGCTCTGACAAATGGTCTAGCACAGGGGTGGGAAACCTTTTTCACATCCAGGGCCAAATCAAATTGACTCCAAGGGCTTTACAATTAAGCAACAAACTTTCTAGAGTCTAGAGTACACTGAGGTAGCACTGATAGTATGGAGGATCATCATTTCTGTGCATGTCAGACTCACACAATGCGATGGCTGGGATTGTTAATATCTGTTGAGGCGTCTGATGTCAGCGGGCAGCGACGATGATGAAACTCGAAAATGGTTTTCAAAGATCGGGTCAGTCTTGTGAGAGCTGCTTGCTTTGCACCCAAACTCCGACGAAGAGCATTCATTTTATCCAAACACGCATTTGTTTTCGAGGTGTAATGGCGCTCGAGATTTGCCGCCTTCATCACTGCCAGCTCTTCGCCCACATGCTAGGCACACTGGCTTGCCCTTCACTTTGACAAAGAAGAAATCATTTGTTACATTTTTTTCCTGGAATACGCAGCATTCAAGATCCACCTTCCTTTTCTTAGCGGTCGCCGCGATGCAGAACTTGTCAATCAAGTCAGTCACATGACCCATATCTATCACATGACCACCCCTGGACGAGCACTTCTCTGACATTAGGCACTCAAAGCACGGGAAACGATTTGGTTTAGCTGTGCATAAAGAGGGTGTGCAATTCATCCTCTTTGAATTCAACGGTTCTATCTGACATTACTCTCAAAATTGAGTTATTCACATAGCGTTGTTCCTGGACCTATAGTATCAAAGTTGTGTAGATTTCATGCATTTTTGAGGTCTTTATGAACAAAAATGACTGCCTGCAAGTACACATGAGAATCCATCGTGATGAACCCAACGAACCCAAAGTGGTTTGTGGCCACATACTGATTAACCAGGTATGCTGCTACAGACCCACAAACACACATTACAAAACTAAATATTTCATAGATTTCAGATTTGCTTGATCCAAAAGTGTGTGCTCTCCCTGAATGATTCAAGCCAGAGCGATCCCAAATTGATATCAGTGCTAATGTTATAACAGTCTGGCTTTTCCAGGTAAACATAATACAAATTTCCATTTTGTTCTTTGAGTGGTCAAGACCTTCAACCCAACTACCTCAGAACTGCTGCAGGCTGCAGATAAAACCATTTAACTCTTAAAGGAACAGGCCGCCGTAATATATTCACTTTACTGCTCGGACGTCGAAGTTCTCCTAAGGTGTTATTACGCCTCACAATATAGTACCCCTTTTTATCGGCTTAGAAAATCGACAGGTTTAATTTTGTGTCACTATACTTGGATCGTGTAACTACCCACGTAACCGTTTTCAAATAGGGGAAACGTGGAAGAGCTCGGTCGCCTCTAACTTCACCCCCGTTTGGGTCCATAGAGGAGAGGAGGAGAGGCTAAATGCTAACAACATCTTTGGTATTCATGCGTGACTGAGCACACACACAAAGACCAGACAGGTACGCATCAACTCGTCTAAGCTCAGGTAAGAACATATCTCAGTATGGAAAAACGGTGGCCTGTTCCTAAATTATTATGCAATTAAAAATGAATGAATGAAAGACCTCAGTGACCTCAGTCTTCTTGTGATATGAATTTTGCGTCACCTTGCTCCAATACAAGCATCAACGCAAACTTTCTGTCTAAAAAAAACAGAAAAAAACTTGACTCCATTACCCACACACTTCTTCCAGGCACTTTGGCTTGAATCACTTAGCCCCCATTAGCCGGCGGAGTCAGAGAGCAGCACCTGCCAACGCCGTGCTGCGCGCCGATCAATGGAGGTTAAACCAGGCTCAAAACATAACCAGGCGGACAAGTCGGGATCGATCCAGCCCGGGTCAATACTTCCACACACACTCATACACACACACACACACACGCACACCCCGGTCCCGATCGGAGCCAGAGAGGAGATAAGCATGTTAATGTTCACACAGCGCTTACCTCTGGCCCCGCCGTTTAGAAGCTGTTAGCCAAACGCCAAACGCTGCTATCGATTCGGCTGCAGGTGATATAATGGTTTCCGCTGCTAACAGACTCGGAGACAGGTGGGAGTGTGCGGTATGACACGGTGAATATACACATACACAGGAAGAGGCGGGCAAAGTACGGCCCGCGGGCCACAGGGGAGCCCTCCTAGCGCTTTAATCCGGCCTGACAAAAAACAGTCAAGCCCGGTTTGGTTTGTAAACCTTTGTAAAACATGTTCCACCATCAATAAATCTTTGACCTTCAAAGTGCCTACAGGCGTGGATCGAGATGAAATCATGACTAAACCGGGTCTAAGGAGGGTATAACCGAGTGCTCAGCAAAAAAAAATTCATTCAAGGTACACATGCAAAACTGCACACTGAGAATGGAATTATGAGCTGGAGCATATACTGTAAAAACTGCTGCATAAACTATAAAAAAAATGTCGTAATATATATTTCTAATTTTATTAGTATTATTTTTTATTATGACCTTAATTTGACTAATTCTGACTTGACTGTACAATAAAGACAAAACAACAAAAATTACAATCATCTGCCAAGTATCAAGTAAATTGTTATTCATCATCTACTTTTAAGGGCAATTATTATTGTTTTTTTCGCGCAGACTTTTTTATGCGTAAAAAAAAGTAGATAGTTTTGCGTATTTGACCTTGTAGTAACCCAGCGGCTGTATGAGTGGTCAATATGCCGAATTTTATTTTCAATTGCAGTGGTACAATGCTCCAGGACCACTTATTGTGTAGGTTTTCTTGGGGTCAGCTGTGAAAAGCTTCCAAACAATTGATCCTGAGCGTCTTAAGGGCCTGTCACCATTGGCGCACGGGCACTATGCGATCGTTTGCAGCCTCAAAATAGTCGTGCGAACACTCTCTTTTGGCGCAACACTGGGAAACACTCGTTCACCAGCCGCTCACTTGCAATTGTGGCGCAGAACAAGTGGGGGGACAAAATCGCAGCGATGACGGGCCCTTTAGAGACTGTGATGGAAAGTAAAGGCACCATGCTGACCACCCGTAGAGCCACTGGGTCACTACAAGGTCAAATACGCACACATATAAACTTTTTTTTTTTTTGCATAAAAAGTTACATAATGCAACTTTAAAAAAACATGTCTGAACAAGAAAGACTACTAACTTAAATGCCTGAGAGCATAAATGAAATGAGCTCTAATTATAACAAACTAAATGTAAAATTCCAAATGACCGTCAGTGGTGCTTATTGTGAGCGGTGGAGGTCATTGCTCGGTGAGTGACTCATTGTCCAATAATTGATCCAGCGTCTTACCATTGTTTTCAACTCTCAAGAACGGTAACGTCAAGTCTGCAATACTGGAACGGTCGATTTGGCAGTCTTCTGTTTATTCTCAACAGATTCCCTTTCTGAGGTGACATTTTGTATTTACCAGGTCTTGTGACTGCTTATTTTTGTTTGAACAGTGAAATCTTATTGTCACAATTACTCACAATTCGGCTTTAGCCATATATTTATCGAGGTCAACAGTCCCGCCCACTTCCGGTCCTTTGCCGGGGTCCGCAAGTAAAAATCCTATCCCTAATTCGCATTGACTTTTCGAAAAGTTCAAATATTGATTGATTGATTGGATTTATTTGAGTGATTATTTACATTAATATTGTTGCAGTGCAGAAAATAAATATAGTAACACAAACTCAAAAGGAGTAGGCCGAAGCAAGAAAGCTTATGAGTGCCTACCCCCATATTCAAACTTAATTTACATTCCGGATACAGTGATACAACATCTCGTGTTTACATACAATATAACACTTTACACTACAAATTCCGGAATTACACAATTACAATTGTCCGCATTAACTTTACGTATAGCAGCATTTGTTAAAGAAAAGCGTTCATGTTTTACAAGAAGAAAATCCCATGTTTACAAGACTTCCAAAGTAAGAAGACATAACACGAAGATAGAAATGCAGTTTACAATTTATACTGTTTTATTTCTTTTCCTCTTTCCCATTCGCTTAATAACCATATCCAATCATTACTTAGAAACACCAGTCACCATTCATTTCTTAAAAGCACGACGCAGGCTAAACAGTTGTGTGCTAGCTTTTATAACTTTTTAGATACATCTTCAATTGTCCATGAGTTAGCACATAGCTGATTAGCCTGTGTTGTGCTTTTAAACTCATATATATATATATATATATATATATAAAACATTTTGGGGGAAAAGTCAGTGTGAATTATAAATGGGATTTTTGTGTGCCTGGGTTTGCCACTTTTATTGAAATTTTTCCGCCCTTTCCCAAGAGCACCAATTCAAACTTTTAGAATAGCATACATTTAGACATCTAAAGCACACCTCGGTCACATCGACGTTTCTACAACCAGATCTTATAACTGGTATAAGTTTCATCTTTTATCCCACTAACCGGCTGAGGGCTTAGAAACGTGGCGGTAACTTTCCTCATTGTCACCATAAACCATTCATTGCATATCCAAAGATCACGGCTAAGCATTGTGGGAGAGCGGTCTTGCCTCTCTCTCAAAACAATTTGAGCGATACGACACACAATTCTGCGCAACCCACAAAAAGCCGCGGGAAACAGATGATCCCGTTGTTTCCCCATAAGGCCTTTATCAGTGTGATGGAGTTAGGAGTCAAGAGCTATCAGCGGTGGCGCGGCTAATGCAGCTAAGCCCCATCATTTACCGGGCGGGGAGCAGCGCGGTGTTAGCTGCTAGCATCGCATAAGCCCTGATTAAGAACTGCTGGAAGTTTGTCGCCTGTCTGTCCGTTTTGAGTGAGAAAGAGTCACAGAGGAAAGCTGTAAAGAAGCTTAAACTTCTGCGCACCAAATTATGCCATATTATGCGTGATGTTAACTTAAGTTTGTTAGCAGAAGTGAAGCATGTCATTTCCTGAAAACTTGAATATATCAAACCCGTTTATTGGGCACTTTAATGTTGATATTTGTAATATAACAAAGTAAAAAAGAAATTTCAATTAAACTGACTTATCACTTAAACTTAGACTTCATCACCAAATGCTTACGTTGGTATGCGTCTCAAAGTTTTGTTGGGAATTAGAGCGCATTCCCACCTGAGACTCGGTTTGATTGAGGACCAAAATTACTAGCCTGGCATCCAGACTAATCTCCGATGTTTATTAATTAATAAACAGGAGACTAGTCTGGCGACCCTGCCGTAACAAAGCCACTGCTTGAGGCGGGACTAATGTGGGCCAAAAGACCCGCATAGCAGCCAATGAGAACATAGCGGATGTGACGACAGAAAATAAGACAAGAAAGTTGTAGTCACTTTATGCCTACGGTAGTCACATTAGGGATGGGCACCGTTCGCTTTTTTTCGATACCAGTACTTTAACGATACCCGCTTTTCGGTGCCGGTTCCTTAACGGTACTTTTTTCGGTGCCTATTTCATTTTAATTCAATTAAAATAACGTGTATAAAAAAAGTGTCGTTCGAGAAAAAGTCCTAAAACAGCAAAAGAGAAGTTCCACAGGCCGCAGCAGCGTCACCTGTAACGTCGTGTTTTGAGCACAATTTCCCCTTAAGCAGCGATAAAAGAAATAAAGGACGTTATTACCTCCTGAGCTGCAGAGACAGATCCACATCATGACACGGTTTCTTTCGGATAAACTTTTCTAAACACACTGCGCTTTGACGAAGCGAAAACACTTTCCCTTCAAAGATCCTTACATGGTGTGAGCGCTCACTCTGCCACTAATAATGTACAACAACTGTACCAAAAATGTCTAATACAGAGTGAGCGCTCACACTTTTCCACAAACAATCTTTGATATTTCCCTCACTGCAGCTGCTTGTAAAGTTGTAAACTCAGCCTCGGGTCTGTCGCTAAAGGTAAACACGTCTTTCTTGTTGTCACTGCTCTGTTTTGTTTTTCAATTTGCCTAAAAACACAAGTTTCTTATTCAGTCCTGGTTTAGTCCTGTTTTATAATAACTGGTTTAGTTTAGCTCTGATTTTACAACGGTGTAAGTCCTGGACCTGGTTTAGTCCTGACTCAGTCCAGCCGCAGACCGCGGCTGAGCCATCTCTATTACAAATGTTTAGTACGTTATAGTTTTGCTTGGCTTTAAGTTTTTTGCTTCGCTCCATTTGCGCTGAAGCAGCTCATTATCTCCGCACACGTCCATGTTGTTCAAAGATATGTTTAAGTTATTTACCACATACAGAGAGCTGCTGTAAAACGTTCTTCTGCTGTGGTCGCTTGCACTGTTGGTAGCTTAGCTTCTCAGTGTACTACGGAGGATGGCATCAATGGTTGCTTGTGTAGAAAAACTACAAAACAAAAGCGCAAGAACGTGACGCTCGGTCAGGGAGCTGCTCTGATTGGTCGGTAGGTTCCATATCGCAACGTCACTTCCTTTGAAGCGCCCAACGGAGCGTTGCCAGACCCTCTTCTGTAAAGAAGCGGGGTCTGGTTGGTGAGACTACAAAATTACAACATTGTTTCTTTTTCCCAACTGGCGCAGTTCGCGTTCACACCCCTTTTATCGAATCATTTCAAATGCAGAAATCCTCTGCACGCCTGTGGTGGCGCTGTATCAAAACCTTCCACAGATGGAAACCGTGAACAAGAAACACGCTTCTCTAACTGGTTGATTAAACTCCTTTTCCACCTTGTTTACCAAATGGAGCAGTAAGTTGGTTTTCTTTTTGCAAAAATATTAGTTGGAGTGGATTCGCGATATCTCATGGGCTCGTCACATGGAACCCGACACAGCACGTTAGAAAACTTGTTCGACACTGTCGAAAGAACAAATATTCAATTGTCCCCCCCATTTGTGTTGGTTTTCACCTCGGCGGGGATGACTTTGGCCGGTCGCTGTCATGTGTTGCCCCCCATGTGTCGAGCTAGATAGATATAGATAGTGCAAGCTAACGTGGAGCCAACAGCAGAGATTAGTTGTCAACAAATCCTTCCGTTAGTGCATCATTTGGTAGAGATGTTGTGACCGGAGTAAGAATGCCTTTTGAGAAAACGGCCTTGGCTGTTTTCTTTACAAATCTGTGGAGAAAAGTTTATTTGGTGGAATAATAAAACACCTTCTGTGGGTTTGATCATTTCTTCCATTTCCATTTCCACACTTCATGATTGAAAAAGAGTTTGGTCTACTGTGTCTCTTGTAACTCAAGGATCGAAGTTTAGAAAATGATCTACCTATTAAACATTAAACTTGAGCCAGAGACACACAGTAGAAATCCAAATCAATATCTCTGCTCTTTGTTAAAAGTTACTTTATTTTAGTGTAACTTTTCAATCAAGCGTTCAAACTTCACGAACTGCCACTCTGCAGTGCTGCTCTCCCCGTTTTTTTTTTGTCAATGAGCACCAAGTTTAAAGGTGGGGGAGCGAAGAGTTAAGTCTGATAATCACCTGTATCGACCCGCGTGCTTTAGAGTAAGGAGAGAGAATGTGGCGGGACTAAGAGCAGCCGCCTGGATGTTTATTGATCAAATCATAAAGAGATCCGTCCCAGACTCCCTGCCTCTTTAGGTGATCACCCAAGCGTCTTTTCACACTCGTTTGGCGCCGGGTCAAGTTCATATCTTACTGCTGCCGCGGCCATTTAGGTACGACATGGGCAAGGGCATTTCTAGTTACTGTATAAGCAGAACAGAGGCAGGTTGTCTCTTTCCGGAGAGCGGGACGTTTCTCTGAGGGCCAGACAGCCCCTTCTGGGCCGTCAGACAAGTTGGATAATCACATACAACATGTTAAATACCTGACACAGGTAAATACTTGTTATATATTTGTACATGGTTCACTGGAGGAGAGTAACAGGTGGCTAAAATAGTGATTGAGACAACATTGGGAGAAAAATAACAATATTTTTTAATTCAAGGTTAACAGTTGGTCAGATTCCATCCTGGACAGAGCCTTTCTGTGTGGAGTTTGCCTGTTCTCCCCGTGTCTGCGTAGGTTTCCTCCGGGTACTCCGGTTTCCCCTACCACTAAAAACATGTACAACAGGCCAGGATGAATGAGAGTGTGTTTGAGAGTGCGCATAGGGGACGACGGACACTTATCCATTGCCGGGTCGTGGGGGCAGTCATCCGAGCAGCCCGAATAACATCACATGAGCCCCCTATGGCTCCTCCTGCAGGTGGTGGGTCCACAGAAGGACGGCCTCACGATTCTAACCGGGCCTGTTGGTCTCTCATAAGGGGCTTCTGAACCGCTCTTTGTCTGACCCGTCACCCAGGACCTGTTTGCCATGGGAGACCCTACCAGGGGCACGAAGCCCCCGACAACAGAGCTGGTGCACACTGTCAGGTTCTTGGGCAAGACACTTCACCCGCCTCGCCTCCAGTGTCTGCGTACATTGGTGTATGAATGAGAGAGTGAATGGGTGAGTGGTTTCTTTCTGGTAGAAAAGCGCTATATAAGTTAAGACCATTTACCATCTACCTAAATGTAGACCTTTAGCCTTGAAGCTGAGGGCTAATACTAATTTGACGGTAAAAATGTTTAAATGACATCTGGAGACAAGTGCCTGAGTGCCATGCAGCTGCCCACTGCGCCATACAGGTTGCCCCAGAAGCATCAAAGAATGGGTCAAATGCAGAAGATACATTTCCCTATGAGGATCAATAAAATATATACCTCAACCTTCAACAGCACCAAAGCTTGTGAAAGAAAATAAAGCATATCTGAACTTTTTTTCTGTTCTCTTGTTGCATCTGTTTATTGTTCCGCTGGCAAATAATGTTTCTAATTGCGTGTTTTGCCTCATTTGCGTGTGGCATTCGATGTTTTGGCCCCTAGTTTGACTGCGCTCTGACCCTTTGCACTCATTAGTACTGACCTCAGACGACCTCCGTCATCCTCAGTGACACGAGAGGCTGCGCTAACACAGGAATCGCCCGGTAATTACCAGGATCGGGCCCCGAGGCTGTCAGTATTTGTAGGGCCGCAGTAATTAACACCGCGGTAAACAGGATGCGCGGATGTGAAAATGATTGTCGTTGCTATTATTTAACCTATTGTACAGATTCACTCGTATGTTCACAAGGAAACAGCCATTTAGGACTTGGCTCTCATTGTTAAGTGTGCTGTTATATGCTGCGATTGCTTTGCTAAGTGATAAGGAGTGAAGTAAAGAGAACACCTTTCTAAGCATTTAGCCATGTTGTTTCTACATCACAGTGACAACCACGTTGTATTTGTGGTTTTGTTTCACTTGTGCACGTTTAAAGGGAGAATACTATTAAAAAATGGTCTTGTTTAGCTTTTTTTGGACATTTTATGTAAGCATGAAATTCCCATTGAGATTTTAAATCTCTTTCAGGGGAGTCCCGGCTCCAGGGGGATCCTACTGCACGTGCTTGTATTGGTAGGGGAAAGTGTAGCAGCTGGAGAAAACCAAACACTTTGAGGACAACATGCAAACGTCATACTGGAAGAAAGGCAGGAGCGTCTAAAAGCCAGTATAGTTAAATGTAGTATTTACTCACAGAAGGTAAGATAGTGATCAAAATGTGTTTGAAATGATACAAAAGGATAATACCCCCACATCTTTTTATTTATTTCACAATCAGAATAGTTTTATTGCCATTGGTTGAGAACAGGTTCACAAACAAGGATTTTTTTTTCGGTTCAATCGACATACAACACTGAATTTATTACTGATTTTTTTTTTTTTTTAAACCTTTAAAAGCTTTAAAGCTATGAGGCTACAAGGGCATGCATAAAGAAGATTAAAATAAATAAAAATAAGACAAAGACAACAACAATTTGATACAGAACAACAGCGTGCGTGTATTTTCAGACGTGCAGGTGCATCAAGTGTCAGCAGCAGATCTGAGTCTGGATATACCACATAGTGCAATAGAGCAGTGCAAATGGCTGGAACAGGTTATTATGTTCATGAGTTTGATTCAGAGTTATAGGATCTTGTTTTCGTTCATGAGTCTGATGGCGGAGGGTAAAAAACTGTTCAAGTGGCGGGATGGGTATGGGTATGAGTGGACCGTAGCCTCCTGCCTGAGGGGAGACGGGTGAATAGTCCGTGTCCAGGGTGAAAAGGGTCAGCTGTGATCCGACCCACACGTCTCCATGGCTAATTTCCATCCGTCGTCCCCCACTCACAATCAGAAATATCCTCTCACTCATCCTGACCTGTTGTACATGTTTTTAGGGTTTAGTGTTAGAGGGAAACCGGAGTACCCGTAAACTCCACACACTACTGCACCATTGTGCTGCCGTGACTATTTGGCTACTTTACAACTCACAACATTAATCTGACCATTACAACGTGTGCATTACAATTAAATAAATATCAGTTATTCTTTACCACATTAGCATTAGCCTAGCATTAGCATGTTGCTAAATTTATGAGTGAAAAACCTCCTTAGCGATTGGTTCAAAGCTTCAAAATGTCCATATTCACTTAGATTAATAATGTGATGTTTGGAATCGATACCCAGTACCACATTTTTTCCAGAATCGGCTCCAATATCCCGTCAGTAACGGCGGATAGGTCCATCCCTCCCTTATAGAATGGGCAAGTATGAAGGCAAGGCAAGGCAGCTATTTTTATACCGCGCATTTCGTACACAAGGCAACTCAATGCGCCTGACGCATAAGCAGTACATTTTAGTGTAAAGCGGCGCACAAGCCCCAGCTGCGAAGTGACCGTTCGTGTTTTGGCCTCTTCATGTGTGAAACTGTGTTTTCAACCACTGCAAGCTGTGTACAGGTAGGAGGCAGTCACAGAAAAACGTTGGACTCCCAGTCAGACTAAAATGCCAATTATATTTAGGCAGGTTGGACCAAAATAGCTCAATAACAAGCAAGAGAAAAATCCAGGTATTTTTATTTTTTTTAAACAAGCTGAACCTGCAAACGCTTTATATCTGGACACGAACATGAAAGGCAGAGCGGTTCCTGACGTGCCTGTGCACACATGACTGCTTATCCGACCGGACCCCCCCCCCCCCCCCCCCCTGACGCTGCCGCAGTGAGTGACAGAGGCAAGAAGCAGACGGCTGTGTTTTCTTTTTTTTCTTTTTTTTGCAATTCAAAGCCACTTAAAAAAACAACATATACTCGGTAACAGTATGGTGCCACTAAACACCGTGGAGGAGGTGAGCCTGCGGAGGAGAAGGACGCGATAACGACCCTTTCCGCAAACCGCACAGATACCAGCGCCATCTTTTAAACACTGTCATTTGACTTTGAACAAAGTGACTTTTGAAGAGAAAGGAGCCGTTTCCCTCTCTCTCTCTCTCTCTCTCTCTGTGTCTCTCGCTCTCACTCTCTTTCCTCCTTTCCACATTTTAATGCTCCCTGCTCTATCATGTAAATCCCCATTCAAATTAGTTGGGCATTAGAGCCCTCAGCAGTAATGTCAGAGCGGCTGAATGAGACGGGGGACTTAAGCAGCTAACGAACAATGAAATTCCCAAGCCTTGGGACAGGACAATTAAGAAGCAGGCTTAGCCAATGATGAAAATTTATTGCTATCTAATACATATTTCTATTTTCTGAACACTAACCAATTTGAATGTGATTAAGGGGGGTGGGGCCGCTTCATTAAAGGCGAGGCCCGTCTTCTCGGAGGTCGCGCGGAGTGGAGGCTTCTGAAGTTAAATTACAAATACGGACGAAAGAGGGGACGCCATTGTCTTTTTTTTTTTCTTCTTCTCCCCTTTTTGTTGAGGAGGGGGCGGGGGGTTCTCGGGGCATTGCTAGCATTGTTTTCCACGGTTCCCCTTAAACGGCTTAGTTAGCCCCTCGCCGGCCAGGAGACATGCTAATGCCACAGGCCTGCGGGGAGAGGGAAGAGAGGAGAGGTGAGAGAGACGGGGGGGCATAATCAGGACTTCTTATGCGGGATAATGGGCTAAATAAATACCACTGCTTTCGGGGCCGTCCGTCGGAATAAAAAGCATCCGTCTGCGTCCATTGTTTGGGGTCTCCCGGCCGGCACGCAGCAGGAGGCCGGCCGCGCAGTCGGTGCCGCTTGAAGGACGGGAACTTTGAAGGGAAAAGAAGAGAGAAATTTGGCCGTTATTATGAGCCACGCTTCCCTGATATGCTGATGAATGCAAATGTCCTAAAATGAGGTTTTAGGACAATCGTAGGGTTTGGTAGTAATGACTGGGGTAGTTATTCGAGGGACTGTAGTGTTTCTATTATCATGAAAATATCCATCTCTTCGACGATGGCTACAAAAAGCCAGATCCCCCCCTCCCCCCCCCCCCCCCCATGAAAGTGGCCACCAGAAAAGGTCAAACACTAATATTCATTTGGACAGCCTTTAACTTTGTTTCAGTAAGCTGCCGCAATGTCACAAGATTTACTCACTGCGTTTCACCAAGGTCTTGTGTTGACGATGGGAGGGCCGACCCACTGCGCAAAGCCCTGCCCACGTTCGACAGTTCGGATAATCGGCGACCACATCCAACATGGCGGTGGGCGGCGTCTTACGTGAGTCATTACATTATGTTGGTGAAAGCAAAAATGTTTGTGTTTTTTTTTGTAACCTTTTGTTTTAACATAGGACTTGCACAGTCTCTCGAATCTTTACGTTGTCTATCAGGGCTGCAAGATTTATCGAATCGCAATCGAGGTTTCGACTGTACTGCAATAACCTGACCTCAAGGGGCTGAGGTTATTTTTTTCTTCTTCTGTCTCTGGCATTTGAGTGACAGATGTTCACCAGTCAGAATTGTCGAGCCTTTGCTATCTCAGGTTCAGCCGCAACAGACACTGTACAATTTTTTTTATTTTCCGTAAAGCAGATTCTACAGGTGAAACTCGGAAAATTATATGATATAGACTCATGGCATGCAAAGTGACAAATGCCAAGCCTGTGTTTTAATTTTGATGATTTTGGCTCACAGCTTGTAAAAACCCCAAATTCAAAATCACAGAAGATTTGAATATTATATGAAATCAATAAAAACAATGATTTTAAACAAAGAAATGTGGGTCCTCTGTAAACTATAATCATGCATATGTACTTAGTACTTGCTTTGGGCCTTTTACTTGAGTGACTGCCTGTTGTGTGGATTGGAGCTCTCAGCCTGTGGCACTGCTGAGGTGTTATGGAAGACCAGGATGCTTCAACCGGAGGAATATGACATTTGAAGCTGTGTGTGGAGGCTCTTGATGCACTGACTCCAGCCTCAGTCCACTCTATGTGAAGGTCCCCCACACTTTTGAATGGCCTTTTCCTGACAGTCCGCTCCAGACTGCGCTCATCCCTGCGGCGTGTGCACCTTTTTCTTCCACACTTTTCCCTTCCACTTAACTTTCTATTAATGTGCTTTGATACAGCACTTTGAGAACATTCAACTTCTTTTGCTATTACCTTTTGAGCCTTTCCCTCCTTATGGAGGGTGTCAATGATGGTTTTCTGCACAACTGTCAGGTCAGCAGTTCCCCATGATGGTGAATTCTACTGAACCACTAAGAGACCATTTAAAGTCTCAGGGACCCTTTGCAGGTGTTGTGGATTCATTAGCTGATGAAAGGGTGACACTGTGGGTCTACACTATAGTCCCTTTTCACAATATTTAAATTTTCTGAAATTTAGAATTTAGCGTTTTTAAAAGCTGTGAGCCAAAATCATCATGCGGAGTGAGATATATCAAGCCTTTATTTGCTATAATTTTGATAATTATGGCTCACAGTTTGAAAAATCCCAATTAAAACATTTATGTTGTAAAATGGACTGTAAGCCATAATCATAAAAATTATAACAAAGGTTTGACATATTGTCACTGCATGTCATGAGTCTGTCAGGGGTCCCCAACTATCGGCTTGAGGTCCGGAAACTTTACTTTCATAACTTTCGACTTATGTCCAGGGTCCGGACATGTGCAGTAATTGTTCGATTTTATCCGCTTAGAAAATCGACATGTTTAATTTTGTGTAACTAGACTTGGATCGTTGAACTTTTCACATAACTGTATTTAAATAGGGAAAACGTTGAACAGCTTGGTTAGCTTCTAACTTCACCCCAGTTCGGAGCTGTGGCCTCTAAGTATAGAGAGAGGATAGAAAGGCTTTGGAGCCTCAGGAGGTCCGGATCTGGACCCAGGTCCGCCAGTTGGGAACGCCTGGTCTATATCATTAGTTTTGCATTTTAAGTTGTATTACAGAAATAAATAAACCTTTTCATGATCTTCTAATTTTCCGAGTTTCACCTGTAAAGTGTTTCAATAGACTGACTTATTTTTGTCACGTGGCTGTCCCCCAGAGGTACTCTGAATGTCGGAGAAAGGGCTTCCACCCAAGTGTGAGGTTGGCAATTTACCAGTTGCCTGGAACGTAACATACACGTATAGATTTGTTTTGTTGATAGATTAGTCACAAATCCTTTTCTCAGGTTGGATTTTGGATCTTTTCATTTAGACAAAGACTGGAAAGTTCGGGGTCTTCAGAAGCTACGAAAGTGGAGGCGTTGTTGCAAAAGTGTAAAGAAAACGTAATCTTAAGAAAACAGGGAAATTTGGATTACAGAGTCATCTCAATCCTTTTACCTACAACACGTGGACACCAAATGGGGAGATATTTGTGAATGGATAAGCATAAGGGGAAAGGCAAGGGAGCACCGAAATTTCCAGGAAAATCTGTCTCGCTAGCGTTCCAAACCACATAAAAGAAGTACTGCAAAGTGTGAGTTTGGTCTATATTATACTTTAACATTAAAACTAAGATTTGAAGGGAGAAAAACAGCTACAAATGTCAACCCCGGCAGGTTTGGCATGGGAAAGGACCCTAATTGTAACCTGCGCAAATGGAATAAATCTAAAAAAAAAAAAAAAAGTCAGATTAGCAAAACATAGGCCACAAATATGAAAAATAAAAAAAAAGGAATAAACCCACATTGTCCCGTATGGGCCTTTTCTTTACAGCAACGTTGGCCAATGCAAGCTGCTTTCGCCACACAAGCGCCCCCAAAGAAATCCCTCTGATTCTCGCATCTTGAGGGACGTGCTAACAGTGCATACATCTAAGGCACGACGTCACAGCGGGGCCGGATTAGTCCCCGGTAATAGATGCGTTCTCAGGCCCAGTTTGCCGTGGATAAAGGACATTTTCATTAACTTTCTTTATATTTAATGTTCAATTAGTTGCGGGTCTAACCGGGCCATAATCAGATGGAAATATGGGCAAGATTAATGCGGAGGCAGGCAGAAGGCGCGAGCGAGCGGCCGGGCCGGGGGGATTGAGAACCTTTGTGTGCTTTTGGGCTGAGCGGAGAGGGCGGAGGCGCACAAGTTACAGCTTACAGTGCGTTTTTGAATTTTTATTTTTTTTGTTTTTTGCCCAAGTACAAAGTCATGATGATGTTGGAGCTTTTTGTCAAGTTATAGGGTTGTTGTTCCAAATCAAAAGCATATACCTGGAGTTGTGTTGTATATGCTCTATGAAACGTCAGTTTGAAACAGCAAAATGGTGAATTATTGTCACGTTCTCGGCTGTCAGAGTAGATCAGACAGAGAAACTACTTTTGCAGTAGTACCGTTTAGGCAAGGCAAGGCAAGTTTATTTGTAGAGCACAATTCATACACAAGGCAATTCAAAGTGCTTCACAGTTGCATAAAATTACAAGAAAACAGATCAAATCAATCATTAAAACATCCAACATAAAAATTTATCAATTCCAGTAAAAGGCAAGAGTGCAGATAAAATACTTTCAGTTTTCATCTGCTCGGGTAAAAAGAGCTGTTTTCAGCCTGGATTTGAACATTGTCAGAGGTGAGGCCTGTCTCACATCCTCATGAAGACTGTTCCAGATTTTAGCTGCATGAAACTGAAACGCAGCCTCACCGTGTTTAGTCCTGACTCTGGGAACCACCAGGAGACCCCTCCCTGAAGTTCTCAGGGCCCGAGATGGTTCATACGGCTCTAACATGTCAGAGATGGACTTTGGTGCTAAACCATGAAACGACTTGTACACAAGCAGAGCTGTTTTAAATTCTATTCTCTGAGTGACAGGAAGCCAGTGCAGAGACCGGAGCACTGGACTAATATGGTCATATTTCCTGGTTCTTGTCAGGACTCGAGCAGCAGCGTTCTGGATGTTCTGCAGCTGTTTACCCAGAGTTGTGCAAAATAAAGGAGAGCAGATGGAACAATTGTCTAAAGAAAGGAGACGATTATGGATTGCAAGCCTCAATCAGAATTTGGACGGGAAAAATCTGCACAGCTCATTTTGTAGCCGGTACGTGGAATTTGTAAAACCAGAACATTGTTTTACATTTAATTAATAGGGTTACATAACATTTTCAATTAGCAAGGTTAATTCCAACATGACCTCTAGTTAGAGGTGGGAAATTTCTAAGAGTGTTATGTCAACTTCGTATAAAGAGCATGATATCAAATATTGGTGAGAACTTACAAGCTTGTGAGATCGCCACTCAACAAACTGGCCGTCGTTTTCATTTCATATGGATCTTCAGTTTGTTAATAAAACGTTATTTTTCTTTTGCATTCAGTCTTCCTTTGTACAACTGGTCAACAGTATGAAGAGTTTTGTGGTTCGATCCCGAAGGTTTATCACGAAACCTTGCGCTTAATTGTCCAAAATTGAGAATCCGTCTCTAGCGTGAGCTGTATCTCCAACATGGCGGCACGTCCAGTTCTGGACCAGCCCATTGGGCAGCTCTACGTGTTGCATCCTCAACGCGATTTCATTCTTTAAGTAATATAGTTTATTAATCTCTTAACCCCCACATGAAGCGAGTACATTTTCCCCAGTTTGGCATTACCCAAATCTAAAAGCAAAAACTGTGGCAACAAACAGCAACAAAAACACGACTAAAGACGGATGAAAAAAGGATTTAGATTATTGTAAAATTACCAATTACCCATCTTCTACTTCACTGTCAACTGTTGGACACTTGGACATTGGCTCTGGCTGTCTGTTTCGCACATTAAATCCATCAAGTTGTATCTGTGTAGCATTATTCATACAAAAGATTGACTGCAAAAAACATCCAAGATAAATGAAAATAAGAATTTCAATTGCCATATATAAATAAAGCCATTTTCAGCTAGCCTGGTGACCGCTGCGTAGATTCCATTTCCCACAGCGGTACATACGCAAGCAAACAGGAAGCGGAGTAAACCAATCAGCGAAGGGCGGGCGTCTGCTGTTGATGTGGTGTTTTTAGCGGTTTTAGGGTAATATTTGCGCAGGATTATGACTCACGAAACTCACCTACTGTCGATGTGTTTTTTCGTCATTTACCGTCGATTGGAGGCACGCTCTTTCTCTCTCTTGCGCGCCGTTCTTAGATTGTTATTGAGGGGACTTCCCCGTCCCGTGAGTGACGCTGCTCGTGAACAACGTGACGAAATAAACAAATCTGATTGCACAGGATCGGTTTGATTTTGCAGGACACCGCCAACGGGGGCGGGGTGTCCAGACTGATCCCCCCTCTGTATAAAATAATATAGAGGGGAATCATTCTGGTCTCACCAGGCTAATTTTCAACCTGGCCTTAAAGATAGTTCAATTAGATGTTTCAGATTTTTAGCTGCGTACAACTGGAAGCAAATCAAAATCAAAATAGGATGTTGCTTAATGTAAGATTGATAATGTAATTATAACAGGTAAAGATAAATCACAAAAGGGTACGTTGTGTGTACGTGTGCATGCCGTGTTCCCAGGCTCTTGTATCTTGTACTTTAATATGCTCCCGGTACTACTGTGATATGATTATTGCAATGATGTCGGGGGTGGGCGCTTATAAGCTTTTGCTTCAGCCCACTCCTTTTGAGCAGAATTCTAACTGCTCAAATAAACTAATAAACTAAACTAAACAGCCTCACCGTGTTTAGTCTATGTTTAGTTAATTCAGACATCTGTGCGAAGCCCCGTGATGTGATTGTTCCATTAGGTTCCATTAAGAAACGGGTAGAGCTGAAATGTATTAAGAGATTAGGATGAAATGATTACCTCAGGAATTCAACAGGTTAAAAGTACTCGCAAACATTAGCTAAGAATGTATATAAGGTGTTTAAAAGAGCAGCGGGAGAACTGAGTTTGCTGTTGGGTTGTTACCAAAAGACAGTGTCGTGTCCAAATGCTTTGATGTGAGCGATAACTCCAGAATTATACACGTTAACCTCTTAACCCCCACCCAAACTGACCACATTCTCTCCAGTATGGCATTACCCAAATCTAAAAGCTTCCTGAAAAGAAAAAGCGTTGCTGGCCAAATTTCAAAAGGATGTTGACATTTTTTGGACAGCATTTTTGGACAGTCCATTGCAGAACAACATTCATGGTCATTTAGTGTGAAGTAAATAAAATGTGTTTTGAGTAAAAAAAAAAAAAAAAGAACGCAGCTGGACTCACTCCTTCCCATGATCCTTTGGAGCGGGAGTGAGATGTCATCATTGTGTGACAGTGAAGTATGCAGAGCTGGATCTCCAGACAGTGACCTCACCGTGGCCTCTGACCTCGAACACACACACACACGCCTGACTGACTGTGCTCCAGAGGACAATGCATGCATAGAGAGAGAAATTGAGACATAAGAGAGAGAAATTGAGACAGCATTAATAATGTCAGACAACGTGCCATTTCATACAAATGAAATTAAGGCTATATCCACACGAAAAAACGCTTATAATTTCAGAAACTTTCTCTGTAAAAACAGAGCCCACTCAGTAAACGCGCGCGTCCACATGGATTGACTCAGGTCTGAGAAAACGCTGCGATACATCTGCCAGGCCTGTGTGAGGCGCTGCCAAAGAAATGTTTATTTATTTTATTTATTTTATTTATTTGAATTAGGACAGTGCACATTAATCAACACATCAGCCAAAAGCATCAATGTAAATGTACCAGAATTAGCGAATTATATCCGTTGTCCTAATAACAAAACCCATATGAAACTTCTTAAAGGGATAGTTCAGGATTTTTGACAAGAAATGAGGCCTCATTTCTTAGTTATCCAGAGTGTTGTTGATTTCTGTATTTATTTATTTTTATTCATGCAGTCTATTTGAAGAGTTCAGTGGTGCTAGGCTAGTGCTAGGCTAATGCATGTCCATGGTAACTAGGAGCCTGCTTTAAAAACCTCCTTTGTGAATTCCACGTGTAGTAATGCCAGTCACAAATAAACAAACTACTGTAGGTCAGGTAACCTAGTAGATCACTCCGCCGCTGCATAGCTTACAACCAGAAAGCTGATGCTTCTTTTAAATGAAAAATGCTTATATTAAAAAAAAAATTCAGTCAACACAGACATTTATATCGGTAGTCTGGTGTTATAAGTGATTTTCCTCAGGTGCACTGTGCGGTCAGACTGTTCTAGTTGCCATAGACATGCACTAGCCTAGCACCACTAAACTGTTTCAAATATAAGGACTGCATGAATTTAAAAAAAACATATCTCCAGAAATCAACAACACTCTGCATAGCTAGGAAATTAGGCCTCGTGTCAAAAATCCTGAAATATCCCTTTAATGGATTTACGATCTACAGAAGAGACCAGGATGCGAATTTATTCTTCAGACGTGAAGGGACTAAAGCAGAAATGCTGTCAGCTAGCCCCGGCTTTCACTGTCAGTCTAAAAACACACACTGAATGGAGGCTAACTGGTTTGGAAAATGTCCAGTTACAGACCCCCAACATGTCCGTTTCGTATGGATGATATGCTCGATTGATATTTTTGTGTTTAGTGTTTAGTTTGTGGCGACAGGGCCTAACAGATTGATAGATACAGACGGCAACATGTCATACTAGGGGGCGTGGCCCAAGGAGGGAGAAGGAAGTGTCACTCATTAGATGTTTTCTAGCGGACTATCAGCATATTTAGCACCACCAAATAAAGTCAAATCCAGCAGATTATCCGCTAGAAGTAAAAAATAAAACCTGAAGCTGGTGTTAGAATTATGGTTAGCATTCCCTGTTATATGTATACATTTGGGCTGTTTCCATAATTAAGTATTTGTCAAAGTAGTTGTGGAGTGGTGAAAGAGTAGTAGTTTTAAAAAAAAAACTCTAACAAAGGCACTTCAAAAGCGACTGAACTTCCACATTTGAAAGCTAAGAACATCAACAGGTTAGTCACTGAGCTTACTGGATGCTGCACCAGCACTACAGAGGGCTTGGCTGGCAACAGGTGCAGGGATTGTCCCTTTCTTCAGTCTCTCTTCAGCGGGCGAATTTATACGATGCAGTGCAGATTCTCAACAAATATACACCGCGTTCCAAATGATTATGCAACTGATATTTTTTTAACTATCAACTCAAATGACTGTCAGCATAATGTTCAAGCCTTTAACTGTTAGAGGATAATATGAATGTGATTGAAAAAAACTCCCAATGATAACAGTATTTTATAAAAAAAAAATATAACAACTCAAAATCTGTTCCAAATTATTATGTAACTCATTGTTTCAATACATTTTAAAGGTTGTAATTAACTGAAAATGGTAATTTGTTGAATTTGTAGCATTAGGAGGTCATATTTACTGAAATCAAAAGCTATTTAAATCAAAAACATCTTAACAGGTCAAGTTACATTTTAACATACCCTTCTTTGATAGCAGCATAGGACAGTTTCTGCTTGGGTTTCTTTGCAGGATGTCAGAATAGCCTTCCAGAGCTGTTGTTTGGATGAAAACTGCCTCCCACCCTAACAGATGTTTGGCTTCAGGCTCCAAAGGTTCTCAATAAGGTTGAGGTCAGGGGAGGATGGAGTTTCTCTCCTTTTATGCCCATAGCAGCCAATGATACAGAGGTATTCTGTACAGCAGGACATGGTGCGTTGTCATGCATGAAGATGATTGTGTTAGGGAAAGCACGGCTCTTCTGTTTGTACCATGGAAGAGGTGATTTTCACACCTTCAGGGAGCCTAAAGGGGCCGACCAGCTCTGTCCCCCTGATTCTGGCCCAAAACATGACTCCGCCCCATCCTTGCTGATGTCACAGCCTTGTTGGGACATGGTGGCCATTCACCAACCATCCACTACTCCATCCATCCGACCATCCAGGGTTAGACGGCACTCATCAGTGAAAAAGACTGTTTGAAAATGAGTCTTCTTGTATTTCTGGGCCACTGGAGCCGTTTCTGCTCATCAGCTTCAATAAACAGTTTAGAGGAGGCCGGATAGACGGTTTATGCACAACTGCAGCCTCTGGAGGGTCCTACACCTTGATGTTCGGGAGACTCCAGAGGTACCAGCAGCTTCACATACCTGGTTGCTGCTTTGTAGCAGCTGTTCTTTTAATCTGATGTGTTTGTCTGGCAGAAACTGTCCATATTGTGCCTTTATCTGCACAAACCCGTGTGTGCTCTGAATCAGCCACAAATCTCTTAACAGTGCGATAATTACGCTTGATCTTTCGTAAAATATATCAAAGGTTTTCACACCTAGTCCAAGGCATTCAACTATATCATGCTTTTCATCAGCAGAGAGATCCTTTTTCTTTCCCATATTGCTTGAAAATGGTGGTCTGCTTAATGATTTGGAATGTCCATTTTCAGTAGTTTTTCCCTTAACTGGACTCACTTGACAACTAATCATCCCAGGCGTCTGAGATTGATGTCAGTGATTCAAAGAGCCCTGAGACACAATACCATCAATTGGTTCCATTGAAAAACTTTTTTTTTTTTACCTTTATGACACTGAAATATCATTTGCATAATAATTTGGAACGCAGTGTATTTTCAACTTCTCTCATTTGCCAATCCGCTTTTAAAAACAAATCATTTTAGGAGTAGAACTAATTATGCTTATTCACGATGAGATCCTTTTTCCCAAACACGGTGATAACTTGCGCGTTTTTCATTCCCGACAGCGTGACCTCATTTCCCCCGCCAGTGCGATGCTGTAAGCGCTTGCTCATCCAGTTTATTTCCCGCTCGCCGGTTCTGCGTTCGGAGCTGTCAAGAAATTCCCACGCACACACGCTGTACACAAAACAGCAAATCCCCCTCGCGCTACCAGTCGAGCCTATCGTTTTTCCTCTACACGCGCTCTCTTTCACACAAGCAAATCACACAGCAAAAGAAAAGAAAAAAAAAAAAGGAAAAACATCTCTGCGCGGCGCGAAAAGCCGTAGACACTTAGCCCCGGCAAACAGTCAATGACGGATGAAAGCGAGAAGGTTGTTGCGCTAAAGGGAAAAGTGAGTAATCCTATCATCGGGCGTGACATGCAACACAACACGCCGCATCCGACACACGCGCTGACACTAAACGCTGCCATCACTCCCACAAAAGCTCAATTGGCTCTTTGATTTTTCTATTTCCCCCCGTCATTCATTTTCCTCTCGACGTGCCGGGCGGGTAAATTCTCCCAATCGGCAATAAAAAAAAAAAAAAAAAAATACCATGTGAAATTGTGCTGTGTGTTTGTGCCGCTGCCAGTGTGTTTGGTGATGGATTTGTAGAGGTTTACCGTGCGCAAAGGACTGGAGTGGCAGAGAGAGAGAGAGAGAGTACCGTAAGTGTTTTGCACTGTGGACAAACGGTAGACAGTTCAGTTCTCTTGTGGTGTCACTGAGAACGTTGCTGATCCGGTAAAGTCCTAGTTTAGAAGGACTTTTAGTTTGTTTATGAATCAAAGTTAGTTCCTCTTTAGTATTTATTCTTATTCAATCTCCACATCCTCAGTGAATGATTTAAAACATTATTATAAAACCTTCTGTTTCACCAAACAGTTTAATTAGCAACTTCATGGTGCCATGATGAACACACTCTCAGCACAGAACTGCTCAGAACCAATCGGACGTTAAATTATGAGCTATAAAAATGCGGAGGACAGTTTATTTGTGGTTTACCTATAATACTAAACCAGGAAGTACAGAGGAAACAAGCAAATCCAGTAGCTCAAAAAGATTTGATTAGTCTTGAATATTAGGGAAGAATTTGCTTCTTCTATCCTCAAAGCTGAGGACCCCTGCCATTTGTCAGCAATGTTTACATTTAACTGTCACATTGAGGACTTGGGTATGGTGGCACAGCGGTTAGCGCCCGACGGTGCGACACGGTTAGAAGGTCCCGGTTTCGGTCCCCTGGGCCGGATGGGCCTTACTGTGTGCAGTTTGCATGTTCCGGTGTCTGCGTTTTTTATAATGAAGTGACTTTGAGCATCTGGAAAAGTGCTCTATAAGACTAATGCAGCGTTATTATTATTATTAATATTATTATTATTATCTCATTAGAGGCTACACAGTTTGGTCCTAATAAAGACCACTTAGGAATACCAGGAAGACTGGGTGAGAGAGTGGTTGGTAGTGGTCCATTGGCGCTGATTGGCAGCCCTGCTTCTCTACTGTAAGTCTACCCCAGGATACGGATACGAAAGTAATGGAAGCTCTTCAATCTGTTCTGGCTCGGCTCTGAAATATCCAGAAATTAAAGCTGAAGCCTTGGAATGCGCAAATAATGCTCTCAAGAGTTATGATAGAGTTATGATAGAGTTGTGATAGAGTTGTGATAGAGTTGTGATAGAATTGTGATAGAGTTGTGATAAAGTTGTGATAGAGTTGTGATAGAGTTGTGATAGAGTTGTGATAGTTATGATAGAGTTATGATTGAGTTGTGATAGAGTTGTGATAGAGTTATGATAGAGTTGTGATAGAGTTGTGATAGAGTTGTGATAAAGTTGTGATAGAGTTGTGATAGAGTTGTGATAGAGTTGTGATAGAGTTGTGATAAAGTTGTGATAGAGTTGTGATAGTTATGATAGAGTTATGATTGAGTTGTGATAGAGTTGTGATAGAGTTGTGATAGAGTTGTGATAGCGTTGTGATAAAGTTATGATAGAGTTGTGATGGAGTTATGATAGAGTTATGATAGAGTTGTGATGGAGTTATGATAGAGTTATGATAGAGTTGTGATGGAGTTATGATGGAGTTATGATGGAGTTATGATAGAGTTGTGATAGAGTTGTGATAGAGTTGTGATAGCGTTGTGATAAAGTTATGATAGAGTTGTGATGGAGTTATGATAGAGTTATGATAGAGTTGTGATGGAGTTATGATAGAGTTATGATAGAGTTGTGATGGAGTTATGATGGAGTTATGATAGAGTTGTGATAGAGTTGTGATAGAGTTGTGATGGAGTTATGATGGAGTTATGATGGAGTTATGATGGAGTTATGATAGAGTTGTGATAGAATTGTGATAGAGTTGTGATAAAGTTGTGATAGAGTTGTGATAGAGTTGTGATAGAGTTGTGATAGAGTTGTGATAGTTATGATAGAGTTATGATTGAGTTGTGATAGAGTTGTGATAGAGTTATGATAGAGTTGTGATAGAGTTGTGATAGAGTTGTGATAGAGTTGTGATAGAGTTGTGATAGAGTTGTGATAAAGTTGTGATAGAGTTGTGATAGTTATGATAGAGTTATGATTGAGTTGTGATAGAGTTGTGATAGCGTTGTGATAAAGTTATGATAGAGTTGTGATGGAGTTATGATAGAGTTATGATAGAGTTGTGATGGAGTTATGATAGAGTTATGATAGAGTTGTGATGGAGTTATGATGGAGTTATGATAGAGTTGTGATAGAGTTGTGATAGAGTTGTGATAGCGTTGTGATAAAGTTGTGATAGTTATGATAGAGTTATGATAGAGTTGTGATAGAGTTATGATAGAGCTATGATGGAGCTATGATAGAGTTATGATAGAGTTGTGATGGAGTTATGATGGAGTTATGATAGAGTTGTGATGGAGTTATGATGGAGTTATGATAGAGTTGTGATAGAGTTGTGATAGTTATGATAGAGTTATGATTGAGTTGTGATAGAGTTGTGATAGAGTTGTGATGGAGTTATGATGGAGTTATGATAGAGTTATGATAGAGTTGTGATAGAGTTGTGATAGCGTTGTGATAAAGTTATGATAGAGTTGTGATGGAGTTATGATAGAGTTATGATAGAGTTGTGATGGAGTTATGATAGAGTTATGATAGAGTTATGATGGAGTTATGATGGAGTTATGATAGAGTTGTGATGGAGTTGTGATAGAGTTGTGATGGAGTTATGATGGAGTTATGATGGAGTTATGATGGAGTTATGATAGAGTTGTGATAGAATTGTGATAGAGTTGTGATAAAGTTGTGATAGAGTTGTGATAGAGTTGTGATAGAGTTGTGATAGAGTTGTGATAGTTATGATAGAGTTATGATTGAGTTGTGATAGAGTTGTGATAGAGTTATGATAGAGTTGTGATAGAGTTGTGATAGAGTTGTGATAGAGTTGTGATAGAGTTGTGATAGAGTTGTGATAAAGTTGTGATAGAGTTGTGATAGTTATGATAGAGTTATGATTGAGTTGTGATAGAGTTGTGATAGCGTTGTGATAAAGTTATGATAGAGTTGTGATGGAGTTATGATAGAGTTATGATAGAGTTGTGATGGAGTTATGATAGAGTTATGATAGAGTTGTGATGGAGTTATGATGGAGTTATGATAGAGTTGTGATAGAGTTGTGATAGAGTTGTGATAGCGTTGTGATAAAGTTGTGATAGTTATGATAGAGTTATGATAGAGTTGTGATAGAGTTATGATAGAGCTATGATGGAGCTATGATAGAGTTATGATAGAGTTGTGATGGAGTTATGATGGAGTTATGATAGAGTTGTGATGGAGTTATGATGGAGTTATGATAGAGTTGTGATAGAGTTGTGATAGTTATGATAGAGTTATGATTGAGTTGTGATAGAGTTGTGATAGAGTTGTGATGGAGTTATGATGGAGTTATGATAGAGTTATGATAGAGTTGTGATAGAGTTGTGATAGCGTTGTGATAAAGTTATGATAGAGTTGTGATGGAGTTATGATAGAGTTATGATAGAGTTGTGATGGAGTTATGATAGAGTTATGATAGAGTTATGATGGAGTTATGATGGAGTTATGATAGAGTTGTGATGGAGTTATGATGGAGTTATGATAGAGTTGTGATAGAGTTGTGATAGCGTTGTGATAAAGTTATGATAGAGTTGTGATGGAGTTATGATAGAGTTATGATAGAGTTGTGATGGAGTTATGATAGAGTTATGATAGAGTTGTGATAGAGTTGTGATAGAGTTGTGATAGAGTTGTGATAGAGTTGTGATAGAGTTGTGATAAAGTTGTGATAGAGTTGTGATAGTTATGATAGAGTTATGATTGAGTTGTGATAGAGTTGTGATAGCGTTGTGATAAAGTTATGATAGAGTTGTGATGGAGTTATGATAGAGTTATGATAGAGTTGTGATGGAGTTATGATAGAGTTATGATAGAGTTGTGATGGAGTTATGATGGAGTTATGATAGAGTTGTGATAGAGTTGTGATAGAGTTGTGATAGCGTTGTGATAAAGTTGTGATAGTTATGATAGAGTTATGATAGAGTTGTGATAGAGTTATGATAGAGCTATGATGGAGCTATGATAGAGTTATGATAGAGTTGTGATGGAGTTATGATGGAGTTATGATAGAGTTGTGATGGAGTTATGATGGAGTTATGATAGAGTTGTGATAGAGTTGTGATAGTTATGATAGAGTTATGATTGAGTTGTGATAGAGTTGTGATAGAGTTGTGATGGAGTTATGATGGAGTTATGATAGAGTTATGATAGAGTTGTGATAGAGTTGTGATAGCGTTGTGATAAAGTTATGATAGAGTTGTGATGGAGTTATGATAGAGTTATGATAGAGTTGTGATGGAGTTATGATAGAGTTATGATAGAGTTATGATGGAGTTATGATGGAGTTATGATAGAGTTGTGATGGAGTTATGATGGAGTTATGATAGAGTTGTGATAGAGTTGTGATAGCGTTGTGATAAAGTTATGATAGAGTTGTGATGGAGTTATGATAGAGTTATGATAGAGTTGTGATGGAGTTATGATAGAGTTATGATAGAGTTGTGATGGAGTTATGATGGAGTTATGATAGAGTTGTGATAGAGTTATGATAGAGTTGTGATAGCGTTGTGATAAAGTTGTGATAGTTATGATAGAGTTATGATAGAGTTGTGATAGAGTTATGATAGAGCTATGATGGAGCTATGATAGAGTTATGATAGAGTTGTGATGGAGTTATGATGGAGTTATGATAGAGTTATGATAGAGTTGTGATAGAGTTGTGATAGAGTTGTGATAGAGTTGTGATAGCGTTGTGATAGCGTTGTGATAAAGTTGTGATAGAGTTATGATAGAGTTGTGATGGAGTTATGATGGAGTTGTGATAGAGTTGTGATAGAGTTGTGATAGAGTTGTGATAGAGTTGTGATAGAGTTGTGATAGAGTTGTGATAAAGTTGTGATAGAGTTATGATAGAGTTGTGATAGAGTTATGATAGAGCTATGATAGAGTTGTGATAGTTATGATAGAGTTGTGATAGAGTTATGATAGAGTTGTGATAGAGATATGATAGAGTTGTGATAGTTATGATAGAGTTATGATAGAGTTGTGATAGAGTTATGAAAGCTGCTTCACTCACTCGGGCGCATTACATACGTCACGACCAAACGCTAGCGAAAATCAGATCGAATCGTTTCAAAGGAGTTCACCCTGCCACCTGTTAACGGAGCTCAATTGTGAAGGTCCAGACCCTTGTACAAAACGAAAATGAGTACGAGGGTATGGTAAACCAGGCTAGCATTGGTGCAAATGAGGGTGTCATCTTGTGTGCAAACAAATAATAATAATAATAATAATGCATTGGTTTTATATAGCGCTTTTCTGGACACTCAGACGATTTACATGACATTATTCATTCACTCCATACTTGGTGGTGGTAAGCTACTATTGTAGCCACAGCTGCCCTGGGGTAGACTGACGGAAGCGAGGCAACCAGTCTGCGCCATCGGCCCCTCCGACCACCACCAACCACTCACTCACTCACTACATTCGCCAGGCTTCCTGGTGTTCCCATACGGTCTCCCATCCAAGTACCGACCAGGCCCTTCCCTGCTTAGCTTCCAAGGTCTGACGGGATCGGGCAGAGCAAAGGTGGTAGGGTGCACTAGTGCGGTCAGTGGCCTGAAGGCGTCGCTTTGAAGAAAAGGGTTGAACTGAGGCGTGGTGTGCCTGCAGAAAGTTTCAGCTTTCCCTTCACTTTCCTCATCTTTGACATTGCACGCAGCCTCATGTTCTTCATTCAGCATTGTGCAACCTGTCAGTAATCTCTGAGTCTTAAGCGAGGTTCATCGTCAGAAGTAGTCAATGTAATGCATACAAAGGGCAAAAAGGCATTAATGCAGCTCGCTACACAGCAATCAACAGGGGGACCATCTTGATGCGTTCTAACCTCTCAAACACTGTGTCCCCAAAATAACGCCCCTCCACTAAGAGATGAAGACAGTTGTATTTCCCTTATTTACTCAGCTATGCTATTTGTGTCCGATATTTCTTGTAAATTCTTTACCCTACTAGTGTAAAAAAAAGAAAGAAAAGGTTTTGCCCAGCCTTTTTTGCCAATGGTCTGTGTGTTTATATTGGTTGTCCTGAAATATTCCACCGATAATAGGCCGAGTCGATCGCGTCCCCCGCCAGAGTCAACGAAAGCTGGAATCCCCCGTTTTGTTTTGTTTTGGCTTTCGTTGGCTGCGTGTTTGCATTTCAACCGAATTCCTCTCCTACTTTCAAACAATTTCATGCTCCAATTCCAAAGCTTCCAAGATAAAGAGGGTGGGGTGGGGGGGGGGGGGGGGGGGGGACCTCAAAACATGGCGAAAAGTTTAGATCGTTTAGCCAAGATCCCCTCGGAGTTCATTAGCCGCTCCATATTAATTAAAAACAAACAGGAGAAATTGACCACAAATGGAATTTTCGGAAGAAAAAAAAAGAAGAAAAGAACCCCGTTTCAATTACTCCGGGTCAAAATCTTCACTCTCCGTCTCTTCCGAGTGCGACCGGGGGACTTCTAACGTGCGCGATTACGCCGCTAATTTGGCAGAAAGCCCACTAGAATTGGCCTCGGATGCTTTTTTTTTTCGTTTTTTTTTTTCTTCTGTTCGTCGATTTTATCTCCCCTCCGCAATTAGCGAACAAAAAACAGATAACCTCCCTCCATGCATCTCCGCTCGGGCCACACGCGCTCTACTGTACACAGCCACGGCATCCGGTGGTGGAAAAGTGGCAAATAGACTGTGGGGAGTTCCGTCCAATTAACATGCATGCAAAGCAATTTAGAAGCCAACAAGACGTGTTTTTTTTTTTGGTCTAACCGCTTCGGGCTAATTTTCACACTCGTGTTTCCTCTACCGCAAAGCCCGCAAAAGTGGATGGGGTTAAGGGCGGGGGGGAGCAAGAGAGAGAGAGAGAGAGAGAATGAAAGAGGAAGAGACGGGGAAGGTTAGCAAAGTGGAATGGATTTCTTGATTAAAAATGGCCTTTTTAGCCCGGCCGCCCGCGCGCAGAGCTGTGGTTACTTACGGGGAAAACATGCGGGGAATCCATATAGGCTAATACAAAAGGCAAGCGTCGTTGTTAATTTCTTTTGTTAGCGCGCCGGCCCCACCGACTCCGATGCGCGGGGTTTAATTTGTGTTTTTAGCGCGGTGGCGGCGTCCGGGAATCGAATTAGGAGGAAACATTCCTCTGTCCCTTTTTTCATTTTTTTTTTTTTTTTTTTTTTTACGTATGGCTCAATAATTGGAGTTAGATTAGTGTTGATGTAAATGCGGGATCACACAGGCGGAGCCCTACATGCCCGCGGATGGTTAAGCGGCCACGTGTGCAAATGTATTCGGTGGGTGGGGAAATGCTGGATAAGGATAGACTGACTTATCTAGCTTTTTTTTAACAAACCAGAGGGGGAGAATTTGTCTGACTTGGTTTTGGCTAATTGATAATAATCGTAATGGCACATGCGGCGGAATATACTGTTGGTCTGATTTTGCTTTGACTAATGCCAAGTTCTATTCTGTTCCATTCATAGTTTTGTCTTGATTCTGCATTAGGCATTCAGTGAAGGCAATGGGCTCAGCACACAGAATGTTTTTGGCTAACTCCTTTTTAGGCTGTGTAGGGTAACGACTACTTCCTGTCAACATGTTAAGGTAACTTAAACATAAAGTAAAATAAATAAAAAAACAGAAGAAAACTTTGAGAAACTTCAAGCCGAGTGTGTTTCATTCAAAACATTTCTGATAGTGGTGCTATTTGACCATCTGTTAGATCAAATGAATTAGCCTTTAGCTTCAATGTCAAAACAAAACAGACTTTTCCTCAAACGTTTTTCATATGTTGTAAGTCAATGTACCCCTCCTGGAACCGTCACCTTAACGTGGTGGAGGGGTTTGAGCGCCCGAATGATCCTGGGAGCTCTGTTGTCGGGGGCTTCGTGCCCCTGGTAGCGTCTTCCATGGCAAACAAGTCCTAGGTGACGGGTCAGACAAAGAGCGGTTCAGAAGCCCCTTATGAGAGACCAACAGGCCCGGTTAGAACCATGAGGCCGTCCTTCCGTGGACCCACCACCTGCAGGAGGAGCCATAGGGGCTGGTGCAATGTGGTTTGGGCAGCTCCAACGGCTGCCCCCACGACCCGGCAACGGACAAGTGGAAGAAGATGGATGGATGGATGGATGGATGGATGGTAAGTCAATGTGCAAGAGTAGAATTGTTTTTATTGTTTTGCCACATACTGTTTTAAAAGTAAATAAACAGCTAGCTTATAAGCTAAAGACATTTGAGACCTACACATTTCAACACAAAAACTATGAAAACATGACAAAAATGCTTTCAAATGAGGCGTTGCACTGGCCTATTTTTAGGCTGTAGACTCCAGTCAAGAAGATTTTAGATTTGGGTAACACTGAACTGGAGAAAATGCTCGATTAAGGTGGAGGGTAAGAGGTTAAAGAACCTATACCTTATTTTAGGTTTGTATATTTGAGAAATGTATGTGCATGTTCCGGCTCCGACAATTTACCTAATGGCCCCCTCTGCTCTTCAATCAGTATCGATTCAAAAAAGTGCGGTATCGCCCATCACTACTCAGTAACTGGATATCAATTCCTAATTGCTCGCCTCCTTAATCCGACTACTTCATCTGCATCTCAAAGTCAGAAATGACGTGTGGAGACCGAACGAACCACCCTCAACGTAAGCGGGGGTCCCACCTTCCTGCCGCACGCCTCGTAATTAAAGCTTAGTCACTTTCAATCAGGCGCCCTCTCTCCCCGCGTGCGCCTTTATGCAGAAAATTAATTAGTCAATTAACAATTAACATGTGAGCAGGTCTCCGCTAACGAGCCCCGGGAGCAGTTCAGCCGCGGCGAGCAAAACGGTTCCCCCTCACCGCTGTAGGGCCCGCGACCACACAGACACTCGGCATATGGCGTTATAGGTGTGTGCTGGTTCTAACGTCGGGGCGCCCTCTTCAGGCAGCAGTGGGAATAATTCATGTTTGGAAGATTAGCTGGCAATATGCTAACGAATCAACATCGCCGTGATGAGCGCTGGGGTGAGTGTGGTTGAACATGGAAAACGGGTTTTTATCAATTACGAAACAAAGCGGAGGAGACACAAACTGGAGGGCTTTCAGAGTAAGAAATACAGATGATCAATCTTAATTCCTTGTTTTTTGCCTTTTTCTGCGACCTGCATTTGTGGTTTCTGTTTCACATTGTTTTTCTGGATACTTTTGTACGTCTTTGCCGTGTTTTCGTGGAGGTTTGGTGGATTTGTTTACTTTGAGAGTCTAAAATGGTCCTGAAGAAAGCAGCTTTTTAAAGGTAAACAAAATGCTAGCTTATGAGCTAAACCCATTTGAGACCTTCACATTTCTTCTTCTGAGACACTGAAGAGGCACCAAGAGCCCCCACAGCTGCAGCACAGAGGAGGCATCACAAGAGGTGCTACAGGAAACAAAAAAGGACAAACGAGAGATGGTGAAAGACTGTTGTGAAGCACAGGGAGCGGAGGGAGGAAGAGGAAGGAGGAGGTGGAGCTGACCAGTGCAGGACACCATGCTCTGAAACAGGGACAAACCCAGGAGGCGCGGCACCATTTCAGAGGATCAGAGGAGACAGAGGGCAGCCAGCCAGGTTTCTTCCAAGTGCTACAGTTTCCCCGACCTCCAAGGTCATGCGGGTCAGTGGCAGCAGCTCAGGACTAACACCTGAACACTATTTCGTTGTACACTTGTACAATGACAATAAAGCACTTACTTACTTACTTAATGTGAAGACTATAATTTCAAACATCTCTATAATCATTTAAACAACATTGCAAGTAGCTATTCTTCCTGATTCAAATAATAATCGATAAGGGCAGAGATTCAGGCCCATTCATGGTAATGGGGCAATGTGGTCTGTAAAATTAACATGGCACATCCATTCCCTCCTTCAGAGCATGTTATTTTCAAGAACTGGCCGGCAAATGGTTTTCAGAGGTATTGTGAAAGCAATTTCGAAAAAGTGACCCTGAAAAGTGTGAAACAGGCCAATAAACTTGTCCCTGTGAAGAATTGGGATTTTAGAAATGCACTAGAAATGTTGGGAATGAGTTTAGAGACAACTAATTATTCAAAATTTACAAACAATGAGTGCAAACGAAATTATGTATTTAAAAAAAAAATCAGGTATAGGGCCTTTCAGTATGGCGAGGTATGTCTTTTTCATGCCATTTATATTATTTCTGTGGTTTCTTTGTCATTAACACATTATAAGATGTTGTTTAATGGCCACTGGATGTGTATCTGACCCAACAAAAAGCAAAAACCTGACTGAATTTGAGTTAGCATTTGCTGATCTTATGCTAACACCAGCTAAATGCCATATGTTGTTGTCAATTGTAAAATCAATCAATCGATCACAGCTTGTTTTAAGTGAGGGTTGTCCTCTCTCTCTCTCTAATGTGGTAAAACCATAGTTTTCTAATTACGACGAGACACTGTTGGTGAATATGGGAACATTAAAGAGATATCAGTTAGACGTTTTTGCTGTAGACCATTGACACAAATATAATCCTAAATAAGGTATTGCAAGTTTTCTTTCATTTCATGTTTTCATATAAAAAAAATAAGGCGTTTCATGTGTAAAAATGGCCAAAATGTCCTATATTTTCTGTGACTAAATCCAGAAATGGAGAGAGCCATGGTCAAATGTATGGTTTTAAGTTGTTGATATTAGCCTCACCCAGACCTCCAGATCTGGGTGAGGGACGTAGGTGAAAATCCCTGTGCTGTATGAATACATTTAAGATAAGATAACATTTGGATCGGATTGTTCCCATATTTGTTTGCTTCATTATTCGGCTTCATCTTGACCATTCTTTGATTCTCTCGCAGCTGGAGGAAGTGCTTGTCTCTGGATCAGTGATTTAGCTTTGCTCTGGAGGGTGGATCCTGTGTTTATTTGAGACGGGGGCCATTTACTGCGGCCCACTGTGCACTGTTTATACACAGACACAGAGCAGGCACATACAAGCTGAGAGCGCGCACGTGTAACCCAGTCCCTCTGTTTTTGTCCGTCAGCTGTGTCATCAACTAATACAAAAGAGATGAGCTCGAACGGAAAGCAGAAGGAGCGGGAGAACCAGAGGGAGGGGAGCGGCCCGGTAGAAGAGCAATGACTGGGTGTACGTGCAGGACCTGGGTGTCTAATGTGCCGGTTTTCTTCTGGCAAAACCACAGTGTTACCTGAGGGATATCGTGAGATTAAAAAGTTCTATTATTGGCATCGATCTTACTTCAGAAGCCGTCCCTGATCCTGGCACCAGTAAGGCCCCCAATTTGACTTGTGGCACAATTTGTTTTAACATACAGTACCTTCTCCATAGTGCCTCCGCCGCGGCCCAGACACAATGGCCTTTTCATGCGAGCGAGAATGTGGACGTGTGTACAGTAGGAGCGGGGCAGCGGTGGGGGGGGAGTCGGTGGAAACTAGAGCCCGTGTTTCCTTAGGAGCAGAACGGTGCACGGCTCAGACAAGAGGAGGTCACGGAGGGGCCGCCAACCCGGAGATCACTGAACCTCTGTCTACACTACAAAAAAAGGGTGTCATAATCCATTCAGAATAACTTGTACTGAGTAGTTTCAACTACATTTTATCGATTTATTTCAACATGCTGGATTTTTTTTTTTATTGTTTTAAAATGTGGAACTAGCTAGATTGTAGGGCTGGGATGATTCACTTTTGTCACATTGCGATACGTATCACAATACTCAGGGGACGATCCAATATGTATTGCGACACAGTAAGTAATTATGATAAGTAATATGTTTATCTTCAAAGTTTATAAACCAAATGCCATTTGACATTTATTGAAGTGATAAGATTGAAAAGTGCATTAACACAAAATGTAACAAGTGTGTGATAAGAAATACCTATAAACACAAGTATTGAAAGTATTGCGAGACTTTCCATCCATCCATCCATCTTCTTCCACTTGTCCGTTGCCAGGTCGTGGGGGCAGCTGTTGGAGCTGCCCAAATCACATAGCACCAGCCCCTATGGCTCCTTGTTATTTGTATAACAAGGTTTGCGTTATGTGAAAGGACATGTGACTATGCGTAGTTGTGAACTACAGTCATCCATTCCAAAGTCGATCGATTATCCAGGTGAGCTAAACCGAGGCTATGGAGAACCCTGGGGCTATATGCAAGCACTTAGCAGGGGGTACTTGGAAATATTTCAGCTAATAAGTTACGAATAAAAACTGTATTTTGGATTCATTTCACAAGAGAAAGTTAATTCCAAAGATTTTTGCTGTAGAAGGTTGGATTTTCAGAGACTTTCTTTTGAACATACACTACAAAATACTAATAAATCTAATTTAGTTGATCAGTTTCTCAATAACTGGAAGAATTATTGACCAGTTATTGACTCAAGGGTTATGTGAGACTAAAGAAACCAGGCCAGGAGCCTTGAACCCCTCATATTTTGAAGAAAATCTGTATGTATTTGGCACTTGAAGTATGGCAGACATTCGCCTCTTATCCCAGAAGCTTCGTCAGCGACTAATGATCTTTGTCTGGCAGCAGGTGAATATACAAACCAATTGACAACAAAGCTTTTTGGATAAGAGGTGACAATTTAGATCTCAAGAAGGCCACAGATGACGGCTAAAGAACCTTTGTCTACAATGAAAAACTCTTGTTCGAGCCAGTGTTAATTTTGACAACATATTTTAATTTAGTTTTAGTCTTAGTCTTTTGACGAAAATGTTATTCAATTTTAGTCGAGTTTTAGTCAAAAAAATATCTTCAATTTTAGTCGAGATTTAGTCGACTAAAATTGCAAGTCAATTTAGTCGACTAAATTTAAGACACATTTAGTAGATGAAACCTGTGAAGAAATGGATGCCTATTTTTGCAGTGCGCAGGCCGGGCCTAGGGGCTGGTAGCTGAGATCGAGTGTGTCAGAGGAGTGCTGGCCTCCTCCACACAGTTTATTTTGCTGTTGGCTCAATCTAAACAATCCCTTAAAAGGATCCGCACATGTTTATAGGCTTCATAGGACAAATGCTGCTTTCTGACCGGCGCTACTCACACGCACGCATGCCAAAGAAAGAGGCTAAGTGTGCAAAATGAAGGATAAATGCACACGCGGTCGTAATACAAACGATTCTAAAGCCAATCGAACACAATCTGAAAAAAAAATATGTGTACCGTAGAAACCATGACAAAACCTGAGCTTTTGTTTTACGACGTGTTTGCAAATGACGTCAGTTTCCGTCAGTGATGATGGATATTGCATCACCTATGTTTGCAGAGAACATCCTGAGAACATTTACCAATTTAGCAATTTGCTGAATGTCCCTCGTTTCTCCTTAAAGGTGCATTATGCAACTTTTTTTTAGGTATAGTATATAGTTTAGTTTATTTGAGCAGTTAACATTTTATCTTTCTCCAAATGTTTTTTTTAATTTTTTTATATCAATGTATATTTGACCTTTCAGTTACCCTGCGGCTGTATGCATGGTCAACATGGCATCTTTACTTACCATCCAGGTGGCCTCTGCATGACCAATTGTTTTTTAAGGTTCCTGGTAGGTTTTCGATGCTTTTAGATAAACCCTAATAAATGTGTCCTGGAGCGTCATAGCGGCCACAGGGAGGGAAAGCAAAGGCGCCGAGCAAACCACCTAAGCGGCCACAAGTCAATTTAAGTCACTTCCTAGACGAATGAGAGCATAATAATATGATCATATATAATATAAAATATAAAAAGTTTACCCACGTAAAAGTTGATCATTTCCAATGGCACATAATGGATCTAAAAGCATTACAACCAGTAGAGAGTACTGTTCTGTTTGAAGTATTCATAGTGGTACTGGTAGTGTAAGTATTTACAAACAGAAGTAGTTATGGCGAATAGTACTTCCTAGCTTGCTTTTGTGTAATGGTAGCGGCGGTGGTAGCGGTTGTAATAGTAGTCACCAGTACTTTACTGTTTAAGTACGCAAAAGTGGGAACGCTTAATTATTTACCAATGAAAGAATTCATTTTACTTGACTATAGAATGTATTTGGTAAAATATTTCAGTTTTGGGTTCTGGGTCTGTTTATGTGACAGTTGTGACATAATCCGAGTACCACAACTTTACACAGTATAATATGAATAATCAAGTATACATTATTTTAGCAGTGTGTGATGTATTTACTTTGTACTTGAGTAAATATGACAGTTACTATCCTTCACTGTTGGCTTACACGCGCTTCAACAAATATTTTTGAACTACCAATACTCTGACCGGAGCCCAGGCCTTGAGCCCGCCGCTCCCTCTCCGCTCTCCTCTCTCCAAGGTGGATTGGGATAGGCCGCCTGTGTGCGTCTTGTTGTTTGCTCAGGCAGGTCCTTGTTAAGCCTCTGCCCGCTCCGCCTGCCCTCTGAAGCCACCGAGACGGCCCTGTTTTAGAGTAAACAGAGCCTGCTTTTCCCCTTACATGGCCATGAGCTGCCCAAGCAAGGGAGCGAGGGGAGCGGGGAAGGCCAGATCATCAACCTGCCCCCGCTGTGTGTGTACGGCTGGAGCCCGGAGGCAGGTATATGTGGCGCACTGCTCCCATCAGGGGCGAAGATGGATGGACGGGCTGTCTGAAAGATACATAGATGTTTGTTTGCTTTTTTATTCAGTTATGTTGTGCCACGGTTGGCGCTCTACTGTATGTTTTAAAATGACAGATTTAGCAAACTTGTTCTTGTCTACGGCTGCAAAATGTTATCGGCAGCCTGTAGGGATCCACCAATCCAATACTGGTATTGGATATCGGCGCCGATAACAGAAAAAATATGTTATCGGGTATCGGCTACAAATATCCGATACTGAATCGATACCAGTTTTTGCTCTCACCGCTTTAAAAACTTTCACTGACTCGGCGGTACGGTAGCACAGCGGTTAGCACTCGTGCTTCACAGCTAGAAGGTCCAGGGTTCGATTCCCACCTGGACGGGGCCTTACTGTGTGGAGTTTGCATGTTCTCCCCGTGTCTGCGTAGGTTTCCTCCGGGTACTCCGGTTTCCCCTACCACTAAAAATATGTACAATAGGCCCAGGGACTGCAGGTGGAAATTAGCACAAGTGCTATAACCTGGTACAATGCATCTCTCCTTTCTGAGGCTAATGTATATTGTACACTGTCCCTGTTCAAAAAATAAATAAATAAATAAATAATAATAGCTAAATCTAAGTGAATATAGGCATGTTGTGTGTAATTTTAAAAGGTAGAACCTGGAGAATTCAATCGCTGGGTTAGTCTTATCATCCGCAAACACATTTTGATAACCTTGCAAAATGCCACGGCTAGCAACAGTATGCTAATGCTAACGTAAACGATTCAAGACTGGGACAGAAACTATGATTTGATCACCTAAAGTAGCCTAATGAAATAAAATCAGTGTTTGTATTTTAGTTTATGAAATGTTGTTATGGAATAACTGATCTAACATAATTTGTTATGCACAAGTTCTAATGATCAGATCAATGTAGGTGAGTTGTTCATATTAATGTAACCTAAATAGCCGGTCATGTCTTTAATGTACAAAAGTCCAGTTATTCTTGGTTAATGTTTTACCCTTACAGTTTGTTAATACATAGCCTGTAATTGATAACATCTTCTTTGCAAGAGAAATTGAGACCTCATTGATCTCACACTGGAGAAAAGAGGACCAATGTTTTTCATTCACAGTAACTACTTTTAAGAATGTCTCTTAGTATCGGTTAATAGATATCGGCAGATACTTAAACCCCCAATATCGGTATCAGAAGCGAAAAATCTGGATTGGTGCATTTCCAGCAGCCGGTCTGGAGTTTTCCATGGAAAAGCGGTTTCTTTGCATTCCCATATATTATTTTCTTGTTTGTTTTATTACAAAGGCTTGTAGTCATATTTTAAATGTAAAGGTGCATTCTGCAACTTTTTATGTGAAAAAGAAGTGCGTATTTGACCTCTCAGTGACCCAGCGGCTGTCTGGATGTTTTTTAATTTGTTTTACTTTTCGTCCCGGTGGCCTCTAGGACCACAGAAATAAAAAGCATAAAACATTGCAAATCATGATTAAAGATGTTTTCAGCTGTTGCCAACCAATCGACCACATTGAGGTCAAAGCCTTGTTAGAAATGAATAATGAATGAATGTATAGACCTTTTGAGATTTTATTTTAGATAGCGTCTTAAACATAATCCTATAATAAATTAAAGATAATAAACCACAGAAATTATATAAATAGAAGTATGGACATTCCCTATAGAAAAGTGGGGCGTACACAAGTATTCATACAACATTTTCTGAGTGCATTAAATTGCCATTATAACATTCCTAATGACTGCAGAAAGTTCACACCTTGCCCTAACCATTAAATAGAGTCTACCTGTGCGTAATCTACTCAGTATAATTCCAGCTGTTCTGTGAGGGCCTCAGAGCTATGGTCGGAGTGTATTGGTCACTAAGCAACATCATGAAGGCCAAGGAGCTCACCAGAGGGGTCAGGGATAAAGCTGTGGAGAAGTTTAAAGCAGCGTTAAGTTATACAAAGATTTCCCATCCTCATTCAATGTTCAATCCATCATTCGGAAATGGAAAGAGTATAGCACCGCTGCGAACTTACCAAGACACGGGCGTCCACCTAAACTAACAGACCGAACAAGGAGAGCACTGGTCAGAAATGTAACCAAGTGCCCCAAGATAACTCTGGAGGAGCTGCGACGTACTGCCGCTGAGCTGGGGGAATCTGTACATGGGACAACTATAAGTCGTACTCTACACAAATCTGGCCTTCATGGACGAGTGGCAAGAAGAAAGCCATTATTGAAAGGAGGCCATAAGAAATCCCGTTTGAAGTTTGCTAGAAGTCATATGGAGGACACAGCTACCATGTGGAAGAAGGTGCTTTGGTCAGATGAGACAAAAAATTAACTTTTTGGCCCAAATGCAAAACGTTATGTATGGAGCAAACCTAACACTGCTCATCGTCCTGAGTGCACCATCCCCAGTGACAAATATGGTGGGGGGAGCATCATGCTATGGGGCTGCTTTTCCTCAGCGGGGACTGGGAAGATTGTAAGAATAGTTGGGAAGATGGATGGAGCCAAATACAGAGACATTTTGCAGGAAAACGTGCTGGACTCAGCAAGAGAATTGAGGCTGGGGCGGAGATTCACCTTCCAGCAGGACAATGGCCCTAAACACAAAGCTAAATCTACAAACATATTAATGTGTCAAAATCCTGACCTAAATCCTATTGAAAATCTGTGGAAAGACCTGAAAACTGCTGTTCACAAACGCTCTCCTTCTAATTTGACAGAGCTTGAGTTGTTTTGTAAAGAGGAATGGGCTAAAATGTCAGTCTCTAGATGTGCAAACCTTGAGTCAAACCCCAGAAGTCTTGCTGCTGTTATTGCAGCAAAAGGGGGTTCCACAAAGTATTAATTCATGCTGTATGAATACTTGTGCACGCCCCAGTCGGTTTTCTACTTTTTTTTTAATAACAGAATCATTTTGCTTTCACTTCACACTTGTCTGTAACTTGTGTGTGAACTTTCAGTACAAAAATCAAAATACAAACTTTATGTTTATGGTTGGAAACAGGACAAAATGTGCAAAAGTTCAAGGTGTATTAGTACTTTTGAGAAGTATGTCTAGGGTGCTTCAGGACCGATTGACTTTAGAGTTTGTGGTAGGTTTTCACTGCTGATGAAACTGTCTTACATGGTACATTCCATCCAGAAAACGCCCAAACAACCCTGAAATATCGTTGATCCTGGAGCATCACAGAGGCCACGGGGATGGAATGCAAAGGCTCTGGGCCACCGAAAGGTCAAATATACACTTATATAAACCTTTTTATAGTGCGCCTTTAAAAATCTGTAACACTTCGATATATTGTTCATGATATAGAAAAATGTAAATACTGTGATAAAGCAAACCGGTACATGAACAAGTTTTGGATGTTCAGAGAAATTGTGAAAAGAAATACTCTTTTTGTGTATCTATAGATAAATACATCCTACAGGAATACTTAACACGCTATAGTGTCAGTGGGTTCCACTTACCTTAACCCTTCCATTTCTCTACTGTGTGCACACCTTCACCATTCTTTCCCTCCATAGATGTACATTCTTTTACCCACCAGCACAAGGATTTCAAAAATAAGGTGATTTTTTGTTATTATTATTACAAGGCAGCGCTCCAAAGACAAGGTCAGCGGTCTGAGCGCTCATCTACTGACACAATGGCAGGGGTTTCAATCCAGCTCAAACCTATGCGCACTGTCCATGTGGCCATGCAATCTCCCCAGACATGTTATGTGAATGTGGTGTGTGATAACGTGACAATACGTTTTAAAGGCTATACACCCGATTTGTTTTTTATTACATAGATTGAAAGAGGAAGCCACTGGATTCAAATGTTCAGGTTCAAACTCATTTCTTACTTTTCTATGCATATTTGTAGCATCCCAATTCTTCACGAGGACCAGTTTATATGTACATTTCTCAACCTGCAGGGTCACATTTTAGGGTCACTTTCACAGGCATGCGAGATAACAAGCCAGGATGTTCATGAAAAATAGATTCCCCGGTTTTTCCCCACACATAACAGACTTAAATAAAATACTAAAGGTATACTAAAGGTCAAAATAAATTTGTTCCAATACCTGGGGGAATGAAAATCAAAACTATATATTATATTTCAGGATTGGCACGCGCGACAGGACAAGCATGCAGTCAACTCTTGGCCCTGCTCGAGTTAACCTTTTTTCTTTTTATGCAACCCTTTAGAGGTTAGGGCCGGTTTTTACAAACCAAAAGGATTTTGGTTTGTAAAACCAAAACTCAATACTGCATATTTGATTGGAATTTCCAAATTGAAAAGGTGGTATTGTGCAGTAAGCTGACACCTTGAGCGCTTTTTTTACATCCACTCAATGCTACCCCATATAGGCCTACTTGGTATTTCCATCCAATGGGCTATATTCACAGGAGCGTCACGTGACTTCCGAGCAGACCCTCAGATGGCGCTGCGCTTCCGTTATTTCCCTATTGTCCAAAAGATTGCATGTCAGGCAGTGAGTTACTGACGGACAGTCCCAGCATCATGATAAAAAAAAACATTGCGTCAGGAGCAAAGACTACACCGGAGGAAACGTCCGTGCTCTTCACGGTAGGTGTTTATGTCTTAAAGCTAACGGCTAACACTGAAAAGGAATTAAAATAGCAGTTAGATTTTGAACGAGCCGCTCAAGAAATTGTCTTTAGTATAAATATGTTTTTGTTGTTTCGTTTTTGTGGTGTTTGCAACACTGTAGTGTTGCGGGTAGTGCTCGTGCTTCACAGCTAAAAGGTCCCGGGTTCGATTCCCACCTGTACGGGGCCTTTCTGTGTGAAGTTTGCATGTTCTCACCGTGTCTGTGTATGTTTCCTCCGGGTACTCCGGTTTCCCCGGTTTCCCCTACCACTAAAAACATGTGCAATAGGCCAAGATGAATGAGAGTGTTTGAGAGTGCTGCAATCCGGTGTGGTGTGTTTACATGCATGAGTCCCATGTAATAACATACACTTTCCCGACCAAATAAACAAATAAACACTAGCCATTAGCTCTGAGCTAAAAAATCCGACCTCAGTGAACACAAACGTTTCCTGCAGTCAAATATTTATATCCAGCGTAATGTTTTTAACACGTAGCGAGTGACTTCCCATTAGTATCTCACTGTCTGTGATATTTTCTTGAAATATTTGTGCAAGACATCGCTAATTCTTTTTGGGGAAAATAACGAGAGAGGAAGGGCCTTCAGACCTTCACAGATCGCACTCGGTAGTCACATGCCATTCAAGCGCATAGAGCCTTCGATGCAATATTTCAAAACTGTTGAAAGTGTAAATATTGAAACCTTTTCGCACCAGGCCCAACTGAACGTCTTTTAATCACGACAACTTTACCACTTAACTTTTTCTTCTGCCCGCGGCCATTACATTTCACACCCGGGCTTGGAACTTTTCTCTACGGCACTTTTTCTTTTTTACGTCCATTAGCCCTATCTCTGACCATACATGGGCGTTAAATGAGCTACCAGTGCTTTTATAGCCCCGAGACACTTTAGCCTCCCTATCACCGTGTAACGCGTCTCTATCAAGGCCACTGTTTTAACTTTGGGCACTTATAGGCGAGGACGCGAGGGACGCAAAAACCCGTTTGGAAATCATCCTCCAAGACGTGCACGCTCCCAAATCGTCCGAAACTTTTCATTCTGAGCTAATATCACAATTATAAGTAGCTAGCCGTGACAAATTAGCAGGTTTATCTTTTGGCTTTTGGCGTTACATGTGTCCCCCCTTCTTTCTTATTCTTTTTGGTCAACCACTCTAGTGCAGATATCCAATTTTCCCCCGTCGGTTTTTCAAACTTCAAACCCACGGGAGGAGCGCGCCGCGAATTGAAAGCGTGATTAAGTTGATGCATTATAGATAATAAGAGTGGGATTGGTCTCAGGAGTGGACAGCTAACCCTCCTCATGGGCAGTTTGGGGGCACTGATAGAAGAATTGGGGACATTGGACGGGTAAAGGCAGAGATAGTGCGTGGCTGATACGGTCGTTCCACTTGGTTGGAGAGCTAAAAAAGACTTATCGAGGTTCAATTCGGTTCTTTTTCTGCAGTTTGACGTCCACGGGGATTGATCAAGCTGCTGCCATTGGCTTTATACACATATAGGCTGATATTCTACTTTTTCATTGCACGGCTATGTCTTACACGGTTGGAGTAGTTTATGTAACCCTGTTGTTATAAAACGATAAACGATAAATAATGTGAATCCTGCCATGCAAGAGCAAAGCGCAGAGAGATTTTGCTCTTCATCTGTGTCGTAAAGGTTTTAATGCTTTTGAAAATATGACTAATTTAAAAGGATAATATTCATCAGGTGCATAATTATCATTTTATTTCAGTGAAGCAGCAAATTAATGAAGAAATGTTGCACATTAAAGTTATTTTTATTAGATTTTTTTAAGCTGCTGACAGGAAGTGACATACAGTGGGTTGAAAAAGTCCCCTTTAACTTTTCGACATTTTGCCACGCTATGGACCACAAACAGACGCACACTAAGTGACACACAATCGTGGAGTGAAATGAGATTTATTCATGATTTTGAACTTTTTTTTTTATAAATAAAAGACTGAAGAGTGGGGTTTAAAAACCCGGCCCTCTCCTTTTATCCATCCATCCATTTTCTCCCACTTGTCCGTTGCCGGGTCGTGGGGGCAGCCGCCGGAGCCGCCCAAATCACATCGCACCAGGCTCCAATGGCTCCTCCTGCAGGTGGTGGGTCCACAGAAGGACGGCCTCATGGTTCCAAACGGGCCTGTTGGTCTCTCATAGGGGGCTTCACCCATTCACACTCTCATTCATACACCAGTGTGCGCAGACACTGGAGGCAAGGAGGGTGAAGTGTCTTGCCCAAGGACACAACGACAATGTGCACCTTCAGGAGGCGGGATTCGAACCCCCGACCCTCCGATCATGAGACGACCCGCTCTACCATCTGCGCCACCGTCGCCCCCAGGCCCTCTCCTTTTAGTGCAACCAATTGCCCTGAGAAGTTGCCTAATGATTTCTGAATGATCACATGTTGCCCTAATGACTAAATAGAGTCTACCTGTGTGTAATCTAATGTCACTTCAAATACAGCTGCTCTGTGATGGTCTCAGGGGTCTGTTTAGAGACTATTGGGGAGCAGCAGCATCGTGAAGTCCAAGAACACACCAGACAGGTCCGGGATAAAGTTACTGAGAAGTATAAAGGGTTAGGTTATAAAAACATTTCCAAAGCTTTGAACATCTCTCAAAGTACAGTTAAATACACCATCCAGGAATGGAAAGACTGTGGCATCACTGCAAACCTACCAAACCCGGCCGTCCTCCTAAACTTACTGACCGAACAAGGACAGCACTGACCAGAGCTGTTACCAAGAAGCCTATGGTGACCCTGGATGACCTGCAGAGAGCTACAGCTCAGGTGGGGGAAACTGTACACAGGACAACTATTAGTCGTACACTGCACAAACCTGGCCTTTATGGAAGAGTGGCTAGAAGAAGTCATTTTAGTCTCATCTGACCAAAGCACCTTCTACATGTTGGCCATGTGGCTTCTGGAAAACAACAAACGGGACTTCTTATGTTTTTTAAACCAACACGACTCCTTCAAATAGATCTCCCTTAATCCCATTCCCTAATCTCACAACAATAATAGCGGAATCAATGTATAGGTATAATGTCAGGTACATGCCAAGTTCTGAGCTGCAGTTACTTCAAGGTTTCTTCAGTATTGTGCAGAATTGAGCCATATAACTTTGTCACCAACTAAGACCGAGTTCTTCAGGTTAATTATTTTATGGGTTAATGTGAAATCATATGGGATCGTTTTCTTCTGCTTTTTTTTTCTCCAGCAGGTGTCATTTGGATACAAGCGGGACAGGATGTATATCCCCTACCTTTTAAAAAAGCAACACCAACCAGTTACAAAAGCAAAACAATAACAAGAATGACCTTTATTCCAGTGAGATGTTGAAAGGTTGTTTTGTTCAGCCCGGTCCATTATACAGGCCGCCTGTGTGCTACACCCGTATACATTATTGTTGTGAACTTATTCTAATGCATGCATTCCTGTCATTTTGATTGACCCCTTGTCAGAATATGTCAACAAGGCTGTTATTATAGAACTCCTCAAAGAGACATAAAGGTGACGGCCTAAAGGCAATGACGCGTGAAAAAAAAAAAGAAAACATAATAACAGGAGTAATTTTTGCTAGAATGGAAGGTATAGAAAAGGGCTTCTATTAAGTGTAATCAGCTAAGGAATGTTAGTAGTGGTAGTTTATTAGGTCATTTCATTCCTTTTAAACATTAAACAAACATTTCCATTATTCGTGTACAACACGACCGAATGGGTTTAGGCTGAAGTGAAAACTTATTATGCCTAACCCAGTTTACATACTTCCACGAGAAAACAAACACAAACATGTATAATAAACAATATCAAGTGTCAACCAGAAGAGAAATAAGCATGTATTTAGAATTGATTTGAACACAAATTTCAATATTCCAATATATATGTGTATATATATACATTTTGTTTTATATTAATTTATTAAAACTAAATCATGTCATTTTAAATGCATTCATTATGAATCTATTAAAGTCTTTTCACTAGTTTCTTACTTTATTCATCCTAAGCTTATATATTTTGGAATGATAATGTATACAACTTTTTGAAAGCTTTGACTGTTTCGGACTGTTTTAACTGATCTTCAAAATCGTCTTACAGAAATACATCAACTTTTTTTATTCTTTCTAGCTTTTGCTTTTTTGAAAATGCCAGTTCCTCAGGGGTTATACTATCTAAAGTTATACTGACTTTTGAACACAGGAAAACTGTGTTCAAATAGCTGCTGGATGTTAGGAGGGAGATGATTATTATGTGCTTTGTACACTATTACTAAAGTATTAAGATCAACAAGATCATGGATTTTCAATATATTTAGCTTTACAAAAATAGTGTTTGTTGGTGCATAGAAATCTGCTTTAGTGATAATTCTTATTGGAGTAGGAAAATAGGATGAGTATTGGATTTGTAATTGTTTCCCTATTTCCAAGCCATAATTTAGGTAAGGAAGTATGAGGGAGTTATACAGTAATAGAAGAGATATTTTATCAAGTACAGTTTTCCGTTTACCAATTAATGTGTTTTGCTAATTTTGTTTTTAATATACTTATATGCGATTTCCTTTCAAGTTTGCCATCAATGGTAAGTCCTTAAAATGTATTTGCTTGAACTCGTTCAATTTATGTATTATTTATTTTTAGAGTTGTATGATCACTAACTTTTCTATTTCCAAAAATAATATATTTTGTTTTACTCAGATTCATTGAAACTTTGTTTAGATCAAACCATTTTTTAGGACTGTGAGCTCGTCTTCTATTGTAGAAAGGAGTTGTTTCAGATCCTTTCCAGAGCAGTACAGGCTGGTATCAGCCGCATATAATAAATATTTTACATTTTTCAAAGCTTCACAAACATCATCAATATACATTATAAACAATTTTGGACCCACAATAGAGCCTTGTGGAACTCCGTGTGTGATACGTTTTTTTTTTAGGGTCGACATTGTGCATATGTACATATTGGTATCTGTTGCTAAGATAACTTTCCAGCCAGGCATAATTATGCAGGTCCCCTGATACCAAACCTTTCAATCTTCAATCTAGTCAACACTGAATCCGTCGAAATGTAGGTTCGAGCTTTTAAGCATGTCATAATGTTGCATAGCCAGAAACCACAAATGGCGCTTTTCTGTAATGCATCAATCAAATGCAAAAAACTTTCTCGAATATCTCGCATGATCGAGAACAACTTCTCCCTCCTCTGATCATGTCATCACTAAAAATGTCACAATAAAGTGGATGTTCATTGAGGTTATTCGGTCTCCAACTGTCAAAGGGCTTGTTCAGGGGCAGGCAACCACTATCGCAAATGTAGCTGTTTTGATCTTTGATGGAAATAAAGAAATCCAAACACATGAGTGATAAGCTGCTATAGTATTGGCCTACTTCTGAGCATCTGGGAATGACCTCCCAGATCCCCCTATTTCTCCTTATAATACATACAGATTGTAAGATTTGAAATTCAATCTGTACTTTATCATCATACTATCACTATAAAGAGATATATGTTGTTTGTAGACAAAAATAGCTCTTTTGCAGCTGTTTGAGACTTACTTGCCCCGAGGTGCCTCTTTTAAAGCTGATGGCTAAGACCCTGTCCTAGAGAAGGGTTCCCCAAATTGGGGCTCGGGATCCCAAAGGGGGACACTGAGGTGCGGGGTCATGAGATGATTTCAATTTAATTCACTGAATTTGATGTATTAATGATTGAGAACAGTGTATTTCACTGCAATTAAGCCACATATCAAAATACAGTATCCAAACATGAATTAATGACAGGGTTTCCGTGGAGCATTAAAAAGCATTACAAGTCATAAAATGAATTATGCCAAAATTAAGTAATAAAAAAATAATTAAATCAGATTAAGATTTAAAGAACAACTTAACACCCCTTCCAGAACTTACTCCACCCACTCCCAAACTTCAAAAAGAGGCGTGGCGGGAGGCTTTGGGGGGACGCGGGGAGGGTGAGTGTGTGGGCGGACTTTGCTCTGTTGACAGTCTCAGACCAAGGACCAGCGTAAACAGGACTGACTGACTCCCGTTACGCGTTATTATTTTTTTTCGTAGGATAGTTGGTACACTCTCATGACTTGTGAGTGTACCAACTATCCCGAGTTAGTTTAGATCAACCAACGAAAAAAAACAATTGCCGCCGCCGCACTTGCTGGCTGTCATGACTGCATCCAGAGAGAGAGCTAGCATCGCACCGCTTTTCTACGGAAAATATTCCTGTCCACCATCTCCGACCGAAGTGTGGGCATCGCAGGGACTTTTGCTGTAACACAAGCTCAATATGAAACTGTAGTACCTACAAGATTGGCATCGTAGCTAAAGGCTAAATAATACTTCCATCCCAAACGAGCTGAATAAAAGGAATATATGTTACGATTTTTGTTGTAAAGCATGATATGACGAGTACCTGTGCAGAGATGATAGACACTGTTGTATGTAATTATGCACATTACTAAATGCATCCTGCAAGATAGTTCATTTATTCATTTGAAGTACAGTCCACAAAACATGTCACACAAGTGTTTGTCTCCAAAATAAAGAATATGAAACAAGAACCAATTTGTGAATCAGTTTCAGCATGTCATTGAAGATACAGCCCACCATCCTCCAGATCGATTTCTTCTTAGAATCAGAATAAGCTTTTATTGCCATTGGAATGTTTTGTAATGCCAACGTATTTGGGGCAATGGTGCATCATGAAACTGACTTTTTAACCTAAGAAATCATAAAACTTCTAGGCATGTCAAAAGAAACTAAAAACAAAAAAAGATAAATGAGATGTAGCAATGTAAACAATATCAGCATCAATGTAGTATATACAATACTGTATCGACAAAACAAAGCAGTGCAAGTCTGTGGATTAACAAGTGTATTAACAGCATAATAAGTAGCAAGTGTAAGTATTCATATAACCAGTTAGTGCAAACATAACAGTTGAAACATCAGGTAGCATGTTATTTACTGATCAGAGGTCTGGCAGCATGATACTCCTATGCAACAGGTTTACAGCATATTCTAGGCACAATAAACTGATAATGTACAGACTTGCAGAAGTTGTCTACTTTTACCCCCTTGATACAACTGAAATGCATTTTGTTTGCACAGTTCTGAATGTAATGTTCATAACTACTTATTCGTTTGTTCTGTTTTATTGTGACACTTTAACCCACAAAATGCATTTACTTTCAAAAGTGTGATCATGAGTGTGACCCAATTTGACAAAATCAATACCTAAAAAAAAATCACATAAGTGGAAAGTCTCTTGACCACAGTGAACTGCTGAACCTCTGCAGGTGATGTCCTCTGTGGGTCTCAGCAAATGAGTTCCAGGAAAGCCGATCTTCAGTCTTTACTTATGTAGTCTCAACCTGGGGGCAGTTAAATCATTTGAATTGACAAGCAGTTTATACTTCCATACCTACATTAATCTTCTACCTATGGCCTATATGCACACAAGTGAATTGTCAGGCGGCTCTGCTCTTCCTGCCTCATCATTTTACTATTTGTATAAGTTTGTATAAGTGTCTTGTCCAAATAAATATATAGATCAGAAAAGGAGAGGCAGCGTGCTCACTGGATCACCGTAGTAGGATAGTAAATGCTACAATAAAGCAAACTTACAAATTAGGTGCTCTTAGAGCTCGTGGGGTTAAGCATACTATAAAGCAAAAGATGATTTGCTGAGGCACTCTGAATTTGCAGATTTACTTTATTTGCAACCTGACCAATAGATCAGATTACATGGCAGACAGTGAGGTACTGATAAACAGTCACTGCATCATTTTTTGCAATGCAAAATTGTGTCAGACAAAAGACTTCAAAGTAGGTGTTAATGCCAGTTTGAACTGGGATTACATCTTAATTTCTGATATATTTTTTTTTCCTTAGAGGCAGAACCCTCTCAATGACATTGCTCCACTGTTTTTACTGCATACATTTGTCAAAAGACAAAACAAAACTAATCTTTTGATCAAAAGTTGCCCGTTGTGTCCAATTTAGTTTTGAAAATCAACATTTCCCCTTATTCCCCTGTTTGAATGAATGTGTTACGAATCTCACAAAATGAATTATGCCTTTTTGCATTTGTGGCATTAAATTTGACCTGCTGCCACCCGTAGAAACCCTGAAGATTTTGAGGGTTTGCAACTGAAATGATTATAAATGCTAATAACATTTTACAGAAGGGTGTCCTCAGTTGTTGGGCTGGTAATTTTTGGGGGTCACGGCCCGAAAAGTTTGGTTCTCAAACTTTTTTCCAAACTCTGGCAAGCTACCACTCGCCACTTCAAATATAAGGCCCATGTGCTGTGATAATTAGAGGTTTTATTATTTAAACAGTCATGAAATGAATGAATACCATAAAACTGATTTCATGCTACTATGTAACATGAGAAAACAGTTGCTGGGTTTGTATCAGCATAGCTCATTTTTCCAGAAAACTATATACATTTGCTTATTTTAGTATTACAGTATGTCAGATTAAGTAAGGGATAATGTATAGAACGCCAGTCATTATCGGGAAAATAAGTACCTTCAGGTCGAAACAAGACCAGTTCGCCCTGTCGGTACTTATGTTCCCGATAATGACCGATGTTCTATACATTATCCCGCTTATTATACGGCTATTTGCCAACTGTACACACACAAATAAACTTCATACACTTTTGTGAAGGCAGAAAGGTTTATTTAATGATTTCCGTGGCAAATAGTTCCCAAATGTTGGCGCGTTGCTTGGCAACGTTTGCTGATTCCATGCAGTGTGGCTAGGCTAGTAGCAGCACGGCTAGATACTTATTTCTAGCCTAGCTACTTAGTTTAAGGTGCAGTTAGAGAGGAGGAATGGTGGTGAATCTCTGGGTAAGTTGAAAGTCGGACTCCCGTTAACTTCACTAGCGATTCCCCCAACTTCTCTCGTAAGGACCGGGACAGAGATAGGGTCCGCCTGTCCGCTACTACTACTACTTGCGGAGTGATTATAAAAGACCTGACAAGCACGAACTCTGTTGTCATTGGCAGCGGTCATTATTTTTTTTCAGAGGTCCTCTATCAGACAATAATGACCGGTAGAACGTTGGAAAATCACATTCAAGTCAATGGAGCATTCAACTTGCATTGTGAAGGGCCGTATAATAATGGGACATAAGGGCCTGCTTCATCAACTAGAGCGGTTCTTGTTTTGACAAAATGCTCGAACACACTCAGAAGGTAGTCAGATTGACCTCTCATCCGAGTGCTGCTCACCCGGTCAGCGATGATCTGGTCCCCTGAAGCTCAAAGATTTGCTGGGAGAGCTTTCTGTTGGCCTGGCAGAGCAGCCTGGTGGACATTCAGAAGATGGACAACGGAAACACAGAGATGCTGCTGAGAACGAACAAAACAAACTGCTCAACAGTGAACTCAGGCTACCGCAAAAAGGACAGGCTATTCCCTATCTACGCCACTTTTACCAGGCGTCAACATCCATCCATCCGTTTTCTTCCGCTTTATCCGAGACCGGGTCACAAAGGCAGCAGTCTGAAAAGAGACTTCCTGATCTATGCACACCTCCTCCAGCTGTTCTGGGGGGACCACGAGGCGATACCAGGCCAGCTCGGAGACATAGTCCCTCCAGTGTGTCCTGGGTCTTCCACAAGGCCTCTTCCCAATAGGACATGCCTGGAACACCTCCCGATGGAGGCGCTTCATCCGTCCCTCACTCGTGACGAACAAGACCCCGAGACACTCCTCCAAACGATGGCCTCAGATTTGTAGGTCCTGATCCTCATCCCGGCCGCTTCACACTCGGCTTCAAACCGCCCCAGCGCTAAACGACCGGATTTGATGAAGCCAAAAGAACAACATCATCTGCAAACAGCAGGGTTGAGATCCTGAGGTTCCCAAACCGGACACCCTCCGGCCCGAAATTCTGTCCATAAAGGTATTCTTCAGGCGCAAGCTCATCGTTTGGGTCAGAAGGAGCTTCATGGGGAAAGTCAATGAGCTCAGAAATGTTAAAAGAAACCGTTTGACCTTTTGATCTCTTTTGCTGGCGTTTAGGGAGAGCAGGTACGTTCATCCCTGTGCCATTGATTTTCCAGCATACTGTGAAACTGAAAGCTTCTCCTCACTCTTCTCCTCACTCTTTTGCTGTCATTCCCATTGCTGCCTTCATCTCATTTGTAATCCTGACCATAACACAAATCAATGCTGATGTACCCAAAATGTTTTAAGCCTTAATTATGCATGATATGACCAATGTAAGTAAACTTCTAACTTCTTATTTCACTTGCTTTGTAGTTGTGACAGAACCCAAACATTTTCCGAGTGAACTGGAGGAATGCAAAGATTCTCTCTGCCAAATGCACTCTTTGTTCCCCTGGGGCCTAAACAAACTAAACAGGTTTATGTGAGCACATCTTAACAAGACAATCCGTGTACGCAATTTTACAAACATTTCTCCGGACGGCCCTTGTAACCAACAGGTGTGCGGGCAGAGAAAGCCAGGCAAGTTGTTTAAAACAGATAAACGCAAGGACTATTTTTGTCCCAAACTATTTAAGTACATTTTATTGTTCCTGTAAAAGAATGAAAAATGCTCTCTTGGTTTTGGTCACCCTTCCATACCAGTGTAATGTATCTTATTTATCCAGGTTTACACATGTGTTGCCAATGGAGGAGCTTGGTCTGGCTAAAATTGGTTGAGAGAGAATGCACACTCGAGCAAACACAATGAGCTATTATCCAGGTAGATCTAACTTCATAATATAAATTCTGTAGATTTTTTTTGTATTCATTCTTTCGGAAGTTTGGAAAATGGTCTTGTCACACCATCTCCGTCAAGAGTGCATAGCTCCGATGAAGGAATCTGGATGGTCTCAAAGCTATTAGCTTGTTTGAACATTGATCAAAAATTATTCTAATAAAAGCAGTTTCCAGTTGGGCTGATAAAAACTGTGTTGTGAAAACATTTACAAAGCATCTAACACTAGTTGGATCCAGGGCCCTGGGCGTAGGCGACCTAGGCAGCTGTCTTGGGTACCATCTGCTGGAGGGGGCGCCAAATTGCATTTATTAATGCATTAAATTGGATTCAAAGTATTTGTTTGAAAATTATGACATCGCTCAACAATTTTTACCATGTAAGTTAATTGAGAATATCAAAATATGGTAAAAAAAAAAACATGTTCCGCTGAAATTCCGCTTTCTTTATTTTCGTGCAAATTTTGCAAATCCTCTAAAAATAACTAAATATGCGCTGGTTCTTTTTCTGCGTTTGGGGCATTCAAATATAGTATTTGGGCATTAAAATGGCATTGAAAAGCAATACATTTTACTTGCTTCCCCGTAACATTACTGACTTTCAGACATAACTATAAATTGACATAAATTATATGATTGATTGACTGTAAATAACTTTTATCTTTGCCTAGGGCACCAAAGTGGGCTAGATCTAACCTGATTGACTCGGTTAGATGGCATGATGAGTTGGTACAGTACAGTGAGGAAGAGAGACAAAATTAAAGTGACCATATTGCGCTCAATGCCTCCCTACTCTCCCGTTTACCCAGCACACTGTTGGAGATCCACCCCCAGTTCACCTGTTTGGATACCAGAAGAAGATACCCCACAAACGTCAAATATCAAAATATAAGCGTTCAAACTTAAGCAGCAACTATAAGTGAACTTCTCGATGCTTTGAACAAACTTGACTCAAAACTTTGCACTCACCTCAGCTGCCTCTGCTCCATTCATCTCAATCAGCATCTCCCAACTTCAGCAAATCCTCCTCAAAAAGTCTCCGACGTCAAAATATCCCATGTTCCACAAAAGCCTCGCCGTGAGGTTCAAAGGCACCAGACACCCTTCACATGACGCAACCCCCTTTTCCCCACTCAGTTTTTTTTTGTTTTTGCCGACAACATTCCCACCAGGATTCTTAAAATATTCCTGAGTCTCTTTTGTTACAGATGATGCAATGCTGATGTAGGGCAATATACGTGTGCGTGTGTTTTTTAGCCCGGAGGAAATTATCTGGGGTTTTTTTTTGCATTAATGAAAGGAATTCCCCTTATGCCAATAATGCAACTAATGCTACCTTTGCGACTACCACGTTTTTATATATATATATATATCTATATAGTTTATTGTAAGAAAATGTGTCCATCACATTTGACCCTGGCTTCAAGTAGTCATTTGCTTTCTTTACACGTAACACATTTCAATCCCACACAGTTCAGGAAGCAGCTTGCGGCTTTAATCTACTCTGTGGAACAAGTCGCACTCTGTAGTAGTCGGCGATCCTACAGAGTAAATATGATATAAACACCACTGCAATACAAGATACAAGATATTTTATTTGTCAAATCATTCACATGGTTAGAAATTGTATTTCTCTCATCCTTGATTGTGGAGCGGGGGGTGGGGGAAGAGGGGTGGGAGGGAGGGCAGGGAGTTCAGCTTCCCGATGGCCTTGTGTATGAAACTGTTCTTAAGTCGACTCGACCTGGCCTGTAGATTCCGCAGTCTCCTCCCTGAAGGCATTACCTTGAAGAGACTGTGTGATGGGTGCGTAGGGTCCCTGGTGATTCTGACGGCTTTGCGGGTGAGACGGGTGGAGTACATGTCCTTAATGGAGGGGAGAGGAGATCCACAGATCTTCTCCGCTGCTCTCACGATGCTCTGGAGGCTCCTTCGGCAGGGCCACACAGTGATGGAGCTGGTCAGGATGCTCTCTATAGTCCCTCTGTAGACGTTACACATAACAGAGGCTGGGACTCTGGCTCTTCTTAACTTGCGGAGAAAGTTGATGAGACCCACCACTGTTGTGTCATCTGCAAACTTGATGAAGAGGTTTGAGTCGTACTTTGGAGCACAGTCATGGGTCAGCAGAGTGAACAGGAGGGGGCTCAGCACACAGCCTTGGGGAGCCCCCGTGTTCAGTGTGATGGATCTGGAGGACTTTCCGCCGACACGTACAGCCTGTGATCTCCCCGTCAGAAAGTCCAGCAGCCAGTTGCACAGTGATGTGTTGATCCCCAGGTGGAGCAGTTTGTGTATTAGCTGCTGTGGGATTATAGTGTTGAATGCTGAGCTAAAGTCTAAAAACAGCATTCTAACGTAAGAGTCCTTTGTTTCAAGGTGAGTGAGGGCTGAATGAAGCGCAGTGGAGATGGTATCTTCAGTTGAGCGATTGGACCGGTAGGCAAAATATACAGCAAGCAAAAAAAACTAGAGGGAAGAAGCAGCTAAAAGACAACAATGAAGGTAAGCTAACATGGCTAATGTTATGCTAATGTTATGCTAATACCGGCAAATGCTACTGACCAGAAAAACTACCTCCTATACTTTCAGTTTGATGAAATTAAGTCACGTATGACAGGGCTGTTGTCTTCTCTCTCATCTAATAAGTCAGAGGCCTGTAGTATGTTGACGTCATGTTAGCATTAGCACGGCTCAATTTGGAACAAGCGTTGGGCGCTGATTTGCAATGGTCTGTCATGCTATGACATCCGTAAAAATTCGTACAAAACGTACGAAAAGACATACGCTAGCCGTACAGACGACGCACGAAAACATACAACGTGCGCAAGTTTGTCTTGTAACCTGAAAAAAACGTAAGCGTTCGTAGAGCTTGTTTGACAAAGAACCTATGCGGCCAGTCTAGCCTGAAATTAAGCACGTCATACACTTGCGCTATCGGTGCGTTTTTTGCACGTAGACCGGCCGTAAGAGCCCGTACACCCGGGACTTAACAATTTCAGCACTCAACTCATCTCTGGAAAAAAAAAAGTCTGTAAAGTTATTGGATTGCTGACACCGCTAATTCCGCGTGAATGTCCTTAAAAATTACCAACATTTGTTCATAACTCAAGTCTTCTGTCCTTTTTGTGTAAGACAGCTAAACTTCCTCTGTGTAATGTGTTTTGGAGTTCAGGCTGGCATTTTGAGACAGACTGAATATGCAAGATTGCTGACACTTAACAATTGTACCATTTAATGAAACCGTTTTTTATTTTATTTCCGAATAAAGCCAATTTAACCTATGCCAATCTTTTGTTACGATGATGCAACGCTGATGTTGGTTGATATCCGTGTGTGTGTGTGTGTGTGTGTGTGATTGTGATTTTAGCCCTTAGGAAATTATCCTTTTTTCCACACTGATGAGTGGAATCCCCCTTGTGTCCCTGGAGTGGCAGGGCTCCTATCTGCCCCATCACTTGTGGAGAAAATAGCAAAATGTCCCCAGTCGCCGGCGTCTTTGTTTGGCAGTGTCATCCATATTCATGAGCGGCGGCACGTGAGGGTGGTGCCCACGCCTGTGTACGCCGCCTTTTACTAATTACTAGATTCCTATCATGAATATGTATAGCTGCATCCTTTATTACGGGACAGGCTTAAACACATCACACAGACAGACAAGTGGGGGGACCGGGGGCAGAGGAGAGACGGCTCTTCAAATGCAGGGGGGAAGAAAGAAGAGAGGAGGGGAAAAAAACCTGCATTTTCAGCCAACGAATTACACCTTCAACCCCCGATATAATTGTTTTTATTAAACAAAAACAATATTCGTATTCAGAGCGGTGACGGAGATGGGATCTGACGGGTTTCGCTGGAGATCGGGGAAGGGAGAGGGCAAACATTAATTTTCGTGGCACTTGTATATTTCAAAGCTGGTTCAATTAAATCAGTGCTATATGTAAGGTGAGGCTTATTGTTTATTCCATACTATTCATACAAAAATGTGTATGGCACTTCGGCAATAGCAAAACAAAAGGCTATGTTTTGTTTCAACCAATAGATTAAAAAACTTGTTTTATTTTAACAAGGGTTAAAATTAGTTATTTCAGCCATTACCTATTTGCAAGAATGCTAGTTACTGAGATGTTACAATTTAGATTCTGGCCAGATAGTCGACTGTACAAAGTGTTCAGCTGTCCACTGGATGACGCGGACTGATCCAGCATTCTCATCCTGTTCTTCTACCTATTTCATTGAACATATGTGGCCAGAGGTGAATGCTCGGGTCAACTACCCACCCACTACCTTTGTTCAGCTGGTTGACAGTGAGGATCTTGACATGGAGGATATTTCATCCAAGTTTTGTGTGTGAAACCTAGGGCTGCGTGATTAACCTTTATCGAATCAAAATTGAGGTTTGAGCACATGATTGCCAATCCAAATGATTGCGCCTCGCTTGCTTTGGCTGCTGCCTATCAGAAGAGGCTGCAGGAGAATCGTGTTTGTATGCGCTGCAGTCGCTGAAAACAAACTCCACGTGTGTCTCGCACAGTCCGAACTGCAAACTATTCTCACTGATCGTAACAAACAATGAGTGTTTCGCGACCAGCAGGACGCGTTGTGTCACTGAATCACTCATTTATTCACGGAGTGGGTTGGGGTGGTAAAAAAAAAAAGCCGATCACCTCCGTGCGTAGCATGGTATTAAAAGGTGTCTAAATGTAACATCATCACAGCAGGTTTATGACGTAAATATGAAGCGAATTTTCATAAAACAAGCAGCATTTTGCAGCTTGTGATTTGGAGAATGCATTCATGCAGCGGAATCGGGATAGTGTGAGAGCGCCACATTTATTAGAGAATGATTAGAACTAAGCATGTTTTTCTAACAACCCCATAAATAATATTAATGATGCATTAGTTTTAGATTGCGCTTTTCTGGACACTCAAAGACGCTTTACATTGTATTATTCATTCACTGGTAAGCTAATATTGTAGCCACAGCTGCAGGGGGGAAGACTGATGGAAGCGAGCAATCTGCCCCTCCGATCACCACCAACCACTCACTCACTAAATATACCCAGGCTTCCCGGTGTTTCCAAACGGTCTCCCATCCAAGTACCGACCAGGCCCTTCCTGCTTAGCTTCTGAGATCTGATGGGATCAGGCAGAGCAAAGGCAGTACGCCTCTTTGCCGCTTAATATGTAATATGCAATAAAGTACCATGATATTTAACAGCAGTTCTAGAAGTTTATCTGCCGCTCAAGTGCATGACAAATAAAACATATAGGCTATACGTAAAATATTAAAATCGCAATATCTGTCAGAAAAATCTTACTTAGTGAAAATCTTGCAGCTCTAATGCAAACCGGCCTGGCTGGGGCTGACATCACCAATGTCGTAAAGACCTGGAAAGCATAAAGGATCCCAGGGGTGTTATATGCTAACTTTATAAATGACAAATCTACCATATTTCTTAACTGTTCCATCCTTCCTCAAGCACTGGGGCTCAGCCTCCTCCTCTGTCCTCAACACAAACTCTCCCATTAGCAGTACACTCATGAGATGTGACATGTATACAAAATACAGTACTACAAAACACCAGCCAGTTCAGGGCTTCCTGTCTCATTGTTTTTCCACTTCGACAAACTCAATTACAACGCCAGCTCTTCTTCCCAAAAAGGAGTTTTGTTCCCCAAGGATTCAAATGAAAACTGTGCTATAGGTTGAGCATGGTTTGAAGAAGAGGAAAAAGAACTAGAGATTTACATACAGTAACACATTATTACAAATACAAATAGCCTAGTCCAAGTATGACTCAAGGTTATACTAGTTTATAACTTTGAAGGTCTGCAACAGTAAATTACTAACAGTTAATTCAAATAATATGTCTAATACTACAAAAAGTGGGAATCGAACCCCGGGACCTTCTAGCTGTGAAGCAAGAGCACTAACCGCTGTGCTACCGTGCCGCCGTCAACTGTGGAAGCAATTATTAGAAAATGGAAGACATACAAGACACTGATAATCTCCCTCGATCGGGGGCTCCACGCAAGATCCCACCCCGTGGGGTAAAAATGATTACAAGAACGGTGAGCAAAAATCCCAGAACCACACGGGGACCTAGTGAATGACCTGCAGAGAGCTGGGACTAAAGTAACAAAGGCTACCGTCAGTAACACACTACGCCACCAGGGACTCAATTCCTGCAGTGCCAGACGTGTCCCCCTGCTTAAGCCAGTACATGTCCCGGCCAGTCTGAAGTTTGCTAGAGCATCTGGATGACCCAGAAGAGGACTGGGAGAATGTCATATGGTGAGATGAAACCAAAATGGAACTTTTTGGTAAAACGAGTTTGTGAACTCGTCGTGTTTGGAGGAGATAGAATGCTGAGTTGCATCCAAAGAACACCATACCTACTGTGAAGCATGGGGGTGGAAACATCATTCTTTGGGGCTGTTTTTCTGCAAAGGGACCAGGACGACTGATCCGTGTAAAGGAAAGAATGAATGGGGCCATGTATCGTGAGATTTTGAGTGAAAAACTCCTTCCATCAGCACGGAAATTGAACAGGACAATGATCCCAAACACACCGCCCGGGCAACGAACGAGTGGCTTCATAAGAAGCATTTCAAGGTCCTGGCGTGGCCTAGCCAGTCTCCAGATCTCAGCCCCATAGAAATCTTTGGAGGGAGTTGAAAGTCTGTGTTCCCAGCGCCGGCCCCAAAACATCACTGCTCTAGAGGAGATCTGCCCCAAAACATCACTGCTCTAGAGGAGATCTGCCCCAAAACATCACTGCTCTAGAGGAGATCTGCCCCAAAACATCACTGCTCTAGAGGAGATCTGCCCCAAAACATCACTGCTCTAGAGGAGATCTGCATGAAGGATTGGGCCAAAATACCAGCAACAGTGTGTGAAAACCTTGTGAAGACTTACAGAAACATTTGACCTCCGTCATTTCCAACAAAGGGTATATAACAAAGTATTGAGATGAACTTTTGTTATTGACCAAATACTTATTTTCTACCATAATTTGCAAATAAATTAATGAAAAATGTTCTGTATTTTTTTTTTCTCATTTTGTCTCTCATAGTTGAGGTATACCTATGATGAAAATTACAGGCCTCTCTCATCTTTTTAAGTGAGAGAACTTGCACAATTGTTGACTGACTAAATACTTTTTTTCCTCACTGTATAATATTCAGATGTGGGCAGTTGAACCTATGGAAATCATAGAAATGCCTTTAGCTATCTGAGAGTCTGTTCAAACAAATGCGCACATTTTGTTCAACATCGATTCCCAAACCCGATTTATATTGAACGTTCCATCCCCATACAAAGGAATAGGCCAGGCGCAATACTAAAAGTATGGCAAGGTACGTTTGTCCTTTTCATGGCATTTATATCATATCTGTGGTTTCATTATCATTAATTATCTTTATATTTAAAGATGATGTTTAGTGGCCACTGTATGCGTATCCGACCCCACCAAAAGCAAAATCTTGAACTGAATTTGATTTAGCATTTAGTTCAGAGGACACTTTTACACACTAATTTGTATCTAAAGTAAAATTGTTCATAATTTGTGATGGTTGATGGCTAATGCTAACGGCTATAAATACGTTGAGCAGGCTCTGAAAAGTTTTCCCGGACTGGCCTGTTTGCCTGTGTTTGCAGGTGTTTTACTTCTTCTATCAAATCATCTTGTTTCTCTGTTCTAAAAATATTCCTATACATGTTCCCCTCTCACCAAACGCGTCATATCAAAGTTACTATCTATGAGGGCCACTATCTCCCCCTCTCCTCTGCTCCTCCTTTCACAATAGTAATAAAGGCTCAGCAGTGCTTTTTCTTTTAAAGACCGCAGAATGTCAACTGTCAGTCTCCCGTGCGGCAACTAAATCAGTGCACGGATCACCCTTCGCCGTGTCCGGGCCAGAGAAAAGAAACGCAGATGGAAAAGGCCAGACGCTTTTTCAAGGGGCCGAGAGAGTTGTCATGTCCTTTCAAAGGTTTGTATAGATGTGATAGTTGAGTTTATTTGAAAATGTACAGGGAAGAAAAAGCTGTCAACTAAGTATGTGTGGCTGCCTGGAGGCCGCTATTTGCGTGATTGAACGGTGAAGCCAGTCCCAATATAGAGGTATGGCATGGTATATATAATTTTCACTTAAAACTAAATAAAACCACATTTTCAATAGTTGTTACATAATGTTGTGTTGTTACAAAGTGGGCTCTCCCTTTGAAGTTAATTCTGTGAGGAGCTTGGCCTTCGCCCAATAGTCAATTCTACAGTTGACGTCACAAAGCTGACGGCACATGTGTGTGATTCAGGTGACGCGCTATCATGCACTCTTTCATTGTCACTTAGCGGAGCTGCAGGATCTTGTCATGATGAGCCTTCTCCGAGGCTTAGATCTGTTAAAAGTCTTTTTCGCTCTTTGTTTGGGTGGATAGCTGTTTGGTCGTTGCAGCTGGGGGCCTTTTCATAACATCGTTGTTGCTTCCTAGATAACTCCACTTTTGATTGGCTCATCATACTCGGATGTAGGCCCTGTCGGACAAAATGCATAGAACAAATGTGCCTGGGACCCTTTATCTGCTCCTTTATCTGCTCCACGTGGTGAAAGTCACTTGTTCACATAAATAATGCCTCCTCTTTGCTTGTACGTTTTGTGTTTGGCCCATTCACTTCCTAATTGTGTCATGTTGTTGCGGATCTTACCGGGCTTTGGAAATGGAATAGAAATGCTGAAAATCCTCTTCTTTTTCTTTCTCCTCACACTTGTCCTCTAACAACTTCATTTTCCAACTTATTCTTTCAACTTATTTTTCTTCTTTCAACTTCTTTAATTCCTTTTTCTCTTCCTACGTCTTTTCTTCTTCCACCTTTTTTTCTTCTTCTAACTTCTTCTACTTTCAACTTCTTTTCCTCTTCTTCCAAATAATTGTTCTTCTTCCAACTTCTTTCTTTCTTCTTCCACCTTTTTTCTTCTTCCAACTTCTACTTCCTTTAACATTTTTCTTCTTCCAACTTCCTCTTCCAACATCTTTTTCCACTTCCAACTTTTTGTTCCTCTTCCAACTATTTTTCCTCTTCCAACTTCTTTTTCCTTTTCCAACTCCTTTTTACTCTTCCACCTCGTTTTTCCCCTTCCAACTTTTTTTCCCTCTTCCAACTGAGTTGTCCTCTTCAAAATGCATTTTCTTCTTCCACCTTCTTTTTCCTCTTCCGACTTTTTCTTCCTCCTCCAACTCCTTTTAGCCTCTAACTTCTTTTTCCTCTTCCAATTTCTTCTACTTCCAACTTCTACTTTTTTTCCAATGTTTCTCTTAAATATTTTGTTCCTTTTTTTCAACTCCTTTTTAGTCTTCCTTCTTTCTTTTACTTCCTCCAATTTCTTTTTCTTTCATTTTTTTCTGCTTCCAACTTCTACTTCTTTTAACCTTTTTCCTCTTCCAACTCCTTTTTCCTCTTCCAACTTGTTTTTCTCTTTCCAAATAATTGTTCTTCTTCCAATGTTTTCTTCTTCTAAATTATTTTCCCCTTTTTTCTTCCACCTTTTTTCTTCTTCCGACTTTTTTCCGCCTCTTCCAACTTCTTTTTACTCTTCCACCTCGTTTTTCCCCTTCCATCTTACTTTTTCCTCTTTCACCTTATTTTTCTTCCAACTCCTTTTAGTCTTCCAACTTATTTTTCCTTTTCCAACTCCATTTTACTCTTCCACCTCGTTTTCCCCCTTCCATCTTCCTTTTACTCCTTCCAACTTGTTTTCTTCCAACTTTTATTCCTCTTCCAACTTCTTTTTCCTCTTCCAAATTTTTTTTCTCCTTGCAGTGATTTCTTCTAAATTATTTTTTATATAAATTATTTCTTCTTCCAACTTGTTTTTCTTCCATTTTTTTCTGCTTCCAAGTTCTACTTTTTTAAACCTTTTTCAACTTCCAATTCCTTTCCCTACTTCTAACTTATTTTTCTTCTTCCAACTTCTATATTGTTTTAATTCTTTTTCTTCTCCATCTCCTTTTTCTTCCAACTTTTTTCCCTTTTCCAACTTCTTCTTCTTCTTGTACTTTTATATTTTTGCAACTCCTTTTTCCTTTTTCACCTTCCAACTTTTTTTTCTTCCACTTTTTTCTCCTTCCAACTTCTCCTTTTAACCTTATTCTTCTTCCACTTTTTTATTCTTCCAACTTTTTTTCTTCCACTTTCTTCTACTTCCAATGTCTACTTTTTGTCAACTCCTTTTTATTCTTCCTTCTTCCTTTTACTTCTTCCAAGTTATTTTTCTTTCATGTTTTTGTGCTTCCAACTTCTACTTCTTTTAACCTTTTTCCTCTTCCAACTCCTTTTTTTCTCTTTCAACTTCTTTTTTATTTTTCGTCTTCTTTTTCTTCGTCCAACTTCCTCTTCTAACATCTTTTTCCACTTCCAACTCCTTTTCCTCTTCCAACTTCTTTTTCCACTTCTGACTTCTTCCTCTTCCAACTCCTTTTAGCCTCTAACTTCTTTTTCCTCTTCCAACTCCTTTTTCCTCATCCGATTTCTTTTTTTTTCTTGAACTTTTTTCTTCTTCCAACAGTTTTTCTTCTTCCGACTTCTACTTTTTTTTTAAACTTTTCTTCTCCCATCTCCTTTTTCTTCTTCCATTTTCCAAGTTTTTCTTCTTCCACTTTTTTCTTCACAATCCTCATTTTGACTGGGTCGGGGGAAAAGTTATCGGTTGGAGCTCTTTTTGTCATTTGGTTTGCATCTGCCCTTCCTCCATCTGAAACCACCCCTGCACCTCTCGTTCCACCAGACGTCCCTGACTCGAACACCTTGTGATGCCCTTTGGTTTGACCAATGCTCCGGCAGTCTTTCAGGCACTGGTGAATGACATCTTCAGAGACTATCTTAATTGATTTTTTTTTGTCTATATTTGACAAAAACCCTTGAAGAACACGTGTGCCATGTACGTCAGGTTTTGCATGTCAAAGCCGAAAAGTGTGAATTCCATGTGCAGTTAGTGAGTTTTTTGGGCTACATAATGGGCAATATGCAGGTAAACCCAGATCCAGCAAAAATCCAGGCAGTTGCAGGTTGGCCCAAGCCAGAGAACCTAAAACCTAAAAGAACTTTAGTCAGGTTGTTACTCCCCTTATGCGTCTTACGTCATCCAAAGTTCCCTTTCTCTGGGCTCCAGATGCCGAACAGGCTTTCCAAGAGCTTAAAAGGCTGTTCACCTCGGCACCATTTCTGGTCCATCCTTACCCTTCTTTTCAGTTTATTGTTGAATTTGACGCTTCTGACACAGGAGTAGGTGCAGTTCTGTCACAACGTTCCCCTGTTGATCAAAAACTTCACCCCTGTGCTTTCTTTTCACGTCGACTTTTACCAGCAGAGCGGAATTATTCCATCGGTGATCGTGAACTCTTGGCTGTCAAATTGGCCCTAGAGGAGTGGCGGCATTACCTGGAGGGTGCTGAACATCCTTTTGTGGTTTGGATGGATCTCAAAAACTTGTCTTACATTAAAGCCGCTAAACGCCTCAACTCCCGGCAGGGTCGTTGGGCTTTATTTTTGTGGTCGTTTTAATTTAACACTCACCTATCGCCCAGGTTCACACAATGTAAAATCAGATGCTCTCTCTCGACAGTTTGTTTCCACAGAATCATTGGATGATGTTGAAACCATTATACCTACATCCTGTGTTGTGGCTTCAGTGACTTGGGAGATCAAATCTCTTAGGAGGTGCAACAAACGGAACCAGACCCAGGTAACAGACCACCTAACCGCCTATTTGTTCCAAGAGCTATTCATTCACAGGTCCTTGAGTGGGATCACACATCCCAGTTTGCCTGCCACCCTGCTGTTGGTCGTACAATCATCCTGCTTCGATGTAATTTCTGTTGGCCAGCAATGGAGAGGGACACTAGGGAGTACGTTTCAGCTTGTCGTCTGTGCACGCGGAAAATCCACCAATCGACCTCCTGCACATGGCCTGCGCCTTCTTCCTGTACCAAGTAGACCCTGGTCCCACATTGCACTTGACTTTGTTACAGGCCTCCCTGTTTCCCAAGGTAATTCTGTAATACTTACCATAACTGACCGGTTCTCCAAATCAGTCAATTTTGTACCTTTACCCAAACTTCCATCGGCTCAAGAGACGGCTGATTTGCTGGTCCAACACGTCATCTGCATTCATGGTATTCTGCTTGACATAGTTTCTGACTGTGGACCACAATTTGTTTCTAGATTCTGGAGAAGCTTCTGCCAGGCCTTAGGAGCCAAAGTCAGTCTTTCTTCTGGTTTCCATCCTCAGACTAATGGCCAGTGCGAGAGAGTGAACCAAATGCCTTGAAGCCACACTCTGCCGTGTTGCTGCCCAGGACCCAAGCAGTTGGAGCACTTTTTTGCCTTGGGTGGAGTATGGGCATAATACACTTACCTTATCTGACACTGGCTTGTGCCCATTTGAATGTGCTGTAGGATACGTTCCACCCTTGTTTCCGGAGCAGGAGGGTGATATAGCTGTTCCGTTAGTGAAGGATCATCTTCAGCGTTGTCGTCGTGTATGGAGGGCTACTCGTGTTGCTTTGATCCGCTCGGCTGAAAGAAACAGACAACTTGCTGACAAACATCGAATCCCATCGCCTGATTATCAACCAGGTCAGACGGTATGGCTTTCTTCAAAGGACATTCCATTAAAAACTGACTCTAGGAAACTATCCCCTCGTTATAATGGACCTTTTGAAATTGAGAAAATAATCAACCCAAATGTGGTTTGCTTGAAGTTGCCTTCACTTCGTATACATCCCAGTTTCCATGTCTCCCAGTTGAAACCGGTGCATTCTAGTACACTTTGCCCTCCGGCCGATCCCCCTCTTCCCGCCCAGATCTTGGATGATTACCCTGCGTTCTCGGTCCGCCGGCTCGTGGATGTGCGCCGCCGTGGCAGAGGCTATCAGTTTCTCGTCGATTGGGAGGGCTATGGTCCGGAGGAGCGTTCCTGGGTGTCCCGCTCGCTTATCCGGGATCCTGGCTTAATTTCAGACTTCTATCGCGCCCATCCTGACAAACCTGGCTGTCCGCCAGGTGGCCTCCGTTGAGGGGAGGGTACTGTCAGGATCCATTCCTTGCCTCTCCCCCTCCCTCTGTGTGTGTGTGTGTGTTTGTCTGTCCTCCCTACCGGGGCGTGGCCATCCTGGCTTGGCTGCTGGCACACCGGATTCTCATCCAAACCTCATCAACCTGCAGTGTATATAAGCTTGGGTCTTCAATCCCTCGGCGCCAGTTCGTTGTTAACACATCCTAGTAGGTGACCATGGCTCATTAGTTTTGTCTATTATACGTCGATACTTACACTTACCTTATTGGTCCAGGTGCCTACGTACGTACCTGCCTGTCTGCCTTCGTACCTGCCTACTTGCCTGCCTGCCTGTCAACTTACCTGCCTGCCTGCCAGCCACAACTTACCTTCTATCTTAAAGAATGATACCAACCTTTTGTGAGAATAAATAATTCACTCACCTGCTGTGTTCTTTTTTTTGGGTCCCGTAAGAACCGTGACACTACCTTTGAATATGTTTTATAAACTGCAACAACAGCAGTTCAAATAATGGAAGTTAATTAATGGAAGTTTTTTTTTGCAACCAACCGATGTCATTTTTATGGTAAAGTTAAGGGTAAAATACTCACCAAAGGCTCAACTCCATTACCATAGGCTACTGTTTCTTGAGTCTTAAATGACGTTTTCTGCACTCATTACCTTTAGGATGAATACTTCTTTGCAGACACCCGCTCATTTCCCCGCTCGCTCGAACCCTTTCACACAGTTTCTCGTCGATTGGGAGGGCTATGGTCCGGAGGAGCGTTCCTGGGTGTCCCGCTCGCTTATCCGGGATCCTGGCTTAATTTCAGACTTCTATCGCGCCCATCCTGACAAACCTGTGACACCTGCACAAAAAGGCCCTTTATATTTGACCCATTGTGAGTGCGTTGGTCCACTCAGCTCCATGAGACGGAGAGTCTCAGCTGGAGGCCCTGTTTCAATACCTCCACGTGCTATTGTCAAAGGGCCAAGCTCATTTATGCTTTTAATGTTATGTCAATCGAGCTGACACTTTTCTAATAAAAGAATACAGTGTGGTTTCCGTTTGGAAAAAGAAAAAAATGTGCTCTAATACAATCTTATTGCGGTGGTGCCAAAAAAAACAACTGAAAAAGCTTTCAGCAGGCAGTGTCTCACGTTAAGCTTCATATCAACAAAATAAAACCTTCAATTTAAATCTGGGTGGATCCATTATCCTGCACATTTCCTGCAACTCAAGGTGCCTTAGATTTTGTCACTGAAAACAAATGCAGTTTTGGCCAATTCTTAGTATGAAATGTTTTAATCATAAAACTTGCAATACATTTTCTCAGATCAGTAATCTGTATCAAAAGTTTCAACTTGATATGCACTAAATTACATTTTTCCCCCTATTCACCTGCTGCGTCTCGCCATAAACACTGTCCATATTTGCAGCATTAATATTCAGCGTATGGGTAAAAACTTTGATTTGGGAGACTGGGCATAATCAGGGCAAGACACTGAATAAATACAATTAAAAGAGGGAGGCGGCTATTGGGCGTAGGGGCAGGGGGCGCCGGGACTGGAGAAGACTACGGGGCTCAATTCATCAAAGCCGTCTGTGGGAGACTAATTAATTTGTTTGTGTGATTGCCTTCCACGCGCCGCTCCCGGTCACCTGACCGCAAATGGAGAGTGCCACTATCTCCCCACCGGTGTCTGATTTTTTTTAATATCGGCCGCTCGCTTATCGCCGCAGCCACTTCCTCTCTTTAATTTCGTCCCCGCGCTCAAATTTACGCCAAATTAGAGCGCCGTTTACCAGACAATGGCTTCTGTTGACAGAGTGAGCCAACAGAGCTGATGTGGCATTCGAAATGACTGAATCCCTGAAAATTTGGGGGAAAAACAATGTGGAGGAGTAGTTTAGGCTTTGATATAAAAAGATTTAATGGGGATGTATTACTTTTTTTTTTTTTTTGTTCCGTGTTATAACAAATCCTTCATTGGAAACATACATTCTTCTACTGCTGAGGCAATCACTCTGTACTTCCTGGATTACGTTGAGTGATGTATATAATCCGAAAGTGTCCAATACCCAAATCTTAACCCCCGTAAACAATCACCGGAACTGTTCTGCACTCAACCGGCCTTTATCACAGTGCCATTGGGTTGTTAGCATGCATGCTGTTGGGCAAAGGTGATGGCTCGTACATTGGTTTTAGCTGGTTTAACTCCCCCTGCTGTCAACAAGGAGTCTTCTAAACGAAACTTTGAGCAGCATGTTGATAAAGTATCTTTTCCAGACAAAAATTCCATTCAAACCCCATTTCAAGTTGCAATATGTCAAAGGCTGCGGTGCCCACAAGCAGGATTAGAAGCCTGCTTTTGTGATTTACATTTTAAATTTACATTTAAAATGTAAATCGCCAACTTATGGTGATTTACATTTTAAATCACCATAAGTTGGTGGTTCAGGTTTTTTCCTAAAATCCCAGAGTCATCATTTTGATATCTAGGCTTATACGGGGGAAACTCAAAAAAGTGCATTCATTTCTATCATTAAACTTAAACTGTGAAACTAATATATGTGTTGTAGTGTATGTTTTGTCTGTTGCTGCTGTGGGGGCGTGGCATTGGGATCTGCCTCCTGTTCCTTGGTGGGTGTGGCTGGTCCTGCTCCCTGGCTGGCTAATGGGCACACCTGAATCCACTCTACTCATCACATGCAGTATTTAAGCACGGGCTCTCCTTCACATCCCTGCCAGATCGTCAGTCTACCTACGTGAGAAGACTTTTCAGGCCTATTTAGTATTTGCTGTTTTCGGCTCTGAATTTTGAAACTAATAGTGTTTTTCCTGCTCCTCGTCAGATCTTCGTGCCTGTTCGCCACCATCCTGCCAATACTCACCTGCCCACTCCGGATACCAGCCTCATCCAGCACCAGCCCTTACCTACCTGCTCCACTCCGACCTTCTCCATTCAGCCTGCTCTGAACAACTACCAACCTATCTCCAGCCATTTCCCAATCATTACTAAATCAATCTTGTATTTACATTCTCTCCGTCTACTCTTTGGGTCCGCCACCATTAGGCCATAACAATATGATAGACTCATTACATGCAAAGTGAGATATGTATAGCTTTTGTTTCACTCAGAATTTGACACACAAGCCAACAACATACAAACGAGAAAAACCCCTTAACAATGGCCTGTCAAAAGTAAAATCCATGGAAAACCCAACCTCTTTAAAAAGAATCTGCACAACAAGATAAACAACAAGGTCTTCTGCTCTGTTCAATACAGCAATCTAACCTACAAAATTAAAAACATAATTAAACAAAATTGGGACACCTTGTGACATCTTCAGTGAGCCTCCCCCGTTTGCTATTGGAAGGGCTCCAAGGACAAGCTGGTCAGAAACTACCTGCTTCAAAGTCAGAACTGTTCTGGCCCAAACCGGTGGGCACTCGCCCATGCGGTTCATGTAGTCACTGCATGCACGTCAGTAGATCAACTACTTTTAAAGACTCATTGGGACAAAAAACGTTTCAATGCAAGCACTTTGCTAACTGTAACACAACACATGTAATATATCATTTGGATTGTCTCTGTGGTTGCTTTTACATCGGACTCACAAAACGCAGATTACAGGACAGGTTTTCTGAACACAAATATACAGTACGTATACAATCTCAATTATCCTATTGCGGTGCAAAAGAACACTTCCAACTGCAATATCAATCATTATTATGGTACTGGAAGACATCCCAAACAACATCAGAGGAGGAGACTGTGTAAAAAAAATAATAATAAACTGGCCCAGAGAAAGACCTTTTGGATAAACACCTTGGGCGCCACTCGCCCCCCAGGGCTCAATGAGGACATGGACTTCTCGGTCTTTCTGTAGCCAGTAGGGATTCCATTTCTGGAGTTTTTGTGTTTGTTTATTTTTGGTCCGCTGCCCAATACCTTGTTTTTTGTAAGGTTTTGTAAGGACTAGTTGTGTATCTTTGATTATTTGTATTTTTTAGCGACACATCTGGAGCAACATATGACTCATATGAAGTCGGTTGTGCCTTGGACCTCTTTTCTCCTTTTCAAATGAAGCTTTTTACATAGGGATCCTGGAAGAGCACCTGACTTGATGATATACCGAGCCCACAGCAGCGCTCACTCGCCCTCTCACCTACCTTCCATAAACGATTTGCTTTGTAAAAATGACCATGGCGTGACCATGAAAATTTGAGTTATGAATTCAGTTATTTGTTTTTTGACAGGCTTTTCTGAAATGGGGTGCAAAAAGCATTCACAAACTCGAACCACAACACGCACAACAGGCTAAAGAAGTCAAAGTATACCTCAACACACTTCTGTCCAGGATGTTCTGTGCGTGCTTCTGCGCAGCTCGGGGAAAGGGTCGAGACAACTGCAGCTTGTATTTCACTTTTACATGTTAATAAACTTTACTTGTTGACACGCAGCCACATGTCTGGGCAGCGGCGGAGCAGTAAAGGCGCAGGCAGCAGAAGGTATGAGGCCTTCAGAACCTATAGGACCTGCCTGGACACAGTCGTCACGTGCGCGGCCGCCTCCGGGCACGACTTAATTAAAATGGCACATCACTCGATAGCACGCACAGAATAATGTGTACAGCAGACAGTAGGTTTGTTTTGTCCTACGCCATGAGGAGCTGTCACTCTTTCGTATTCATCAGCTTGTATTTCGATGCATTTGCCGAACATGAGGTTTTACTTCTTTTTTTTTCCTTGTATGTCTTGAAGCAGAGAAATCTTTGGAGTGCAAGCGGAAAACTCAAGCTTCCACTTCATCCTTTTGGCAGAGCTTAGACTGAGCCTGAGCGCACAGACGCATGGAGGCGGCTCGGAGAGAACAGAACACGGGGATGTGTCTGTGCAGGGTCAAAACCAAACAACTTTTAGGTGAGAAAAAGTAGGTTAAAAATACGTATCTGGAAAAGAAAAACAGTCGGATATTGACGCGGAGGACAAGCCAGAATTCATGGAATTTCACCGTCCAGTTAAGGTGCGCGGTAGATCGTGGATGCACAGTGAACATTTCAGAATTTATAACGGACCCACCGCGAAGGACGAATGCGTTTTTCTGTTTCTCTGTTTAACCCCTGTTAGCATGGAGTTAACCACCGCGCTAATCACTCCATTCAGGGTCCCGGGCCGGGCTTTACTAATCACAGAAGGTCCTGTTAACTCCAATGAACTCACCTCCAACTGGATTCACACGTCTCTGCCTCCACAGAGATGAAGATGAGCTCAGTCGGGACCTTTTTAGGAGGCTTATGTTTGGAAAAGTTTTGGACAAAGAATTTCTCTCAAAAGCCCTGACTAAAACACAATTCAAAGTAAATAGCAAGAAATGATTTAGGCCATTTACAACAAATATTTTAGTACAAGACAATTGTAAATTATATAAATGACCATTTGGAGTTGTATGACTTATATTTCAAATGATTATAAAGGACTCAAAAGATGATTGATAGTTAAACTAATTCATTATTTTAAGTACATAATAAGTCAGATGGAAATATTTGAGCAATAACATTGTCTCAGTTTAGGCTACATTTGAGTTACATGCAACAAAAAGCTATTTATTGGTAAACGGCAGATTTTTTTTTATTAAATCACAATCGCAATATTGATTTTTGGCAAAATTGTTCAGCCTTAGTATACAGTAAACAGTACCATTCAAAAGTTTGGAAACACTTTATTTTCAACACTATTTACTTTGTGTGATTCTCACTGAAGACATTAATGAGCACATGGGATTTTGTAGGAAACACAAAATTGTGAAATAGCTCAATATATGTTTAATATACTGTATGTTTTAAATTCTTAAAAATGGCCATCTTTCATTCTTTCTTATGCTTCATAAGGTCGTCACCCGAAATGCTTTCTTTTTACCGGAAGCGTTACAAACATTCTCAAAATGATTTTTATCTTACACACTTGTAACACCATCTCCACTTGGGTAGCTCCTACTGACTCCAGACTTTCCGAATATTGGCAATTTCGGAAAACATAAAATGAAAGAGAACTTGCATTACATTTTACAACAGCAAACGTGTCAGATTGATACCTCTACATTACATTTCCTTTCTCCTATTGCACATTAGTCCAATCATTTGATGGTTGTTTTTGGAGCGGTCTTACTTCCATGACAAAAGTTTGCGATTCAGTGATGTATCAGATTGAGTGCGGGCCTTATCTGTCATCTCGGTCACACCTGCGCGGCCTCCTCTATCGGAACCGCTCACACGGGAGAAAACATCACGGGAGGCGGTGAGGGCGACGCGGGCGTTTGGGGGGCTTGGCTCGGGGCCACAAACAAACAGCCGACATCACTTCTCGCCATTGAAGCCTGGCCTAACCTCACAGCAGTAATTGAAAGTGGTTCGCTTCAGAGAGCATGACCCGCGACCAGAGAGGGGGGAGAGCGAGCGATTTGGCCCGGGAAGGAGGTGCGCCGGATGGGTCAGAGATGAGCAGAGGAAGGGAGTGCACTCTAAAAAGGAAACTACCGCTTATTTGAGACATAACCTGCATAGTTAAGGCTTATTTTGAGGTTTGACCAATTAGGCCTTTATGGTGAACTGCTGCAAAGATGGTTGTTCGTATGTAAGGTTCTCCCATTTCCTCAGAATAACGCTGGAGCTCTGTCAGAGTGACCATCGGGTTCTTGCTCACCTCCCTGACCAAGGCCCTTCTCCCCTGATTTGTCCAGGTGGACGAGCGGCCAGCTCTAGGAAGAGTCCTGGTGGTTCTGAACTTCTTCCATTGACGAATAATGGAAGCCATTGTGCTCTTCGGAACCTTCAATGCTGCAACAGTTCTTCTGTCCCCTTCCCCAGAATAAAAACCTGTCTCAGAGGTCTACAGAAATGACCTTTGACTTCAGGGCGTAAGCTTTACGTTCTGCTAAAACAAACCTATAAAGCTGAAACCCTAATCACCAGGCTCTGGAACAGATGCTCAAAGTGTTCTCATACCTATTCAGTAGATGCATTTTGAAGAGAATGTTCACAAGGTAAAAAAATATATATATATAACTCCTCAATCCACTTTTTGGTCCCAACACCCCAGTTTAAAACCACTGTTCTGTTGAATCAATGAAAAATGATAACTCAAAATCTCAAAGTCGAAATTGAAGGATGGGTCAAAAAGTCCACCATAACCTTGACTTTTTATTTAGTTTCTTTTTTTTTAGCAGTGCATGTCCGGAGCAGCGGCCCAGCTCAGAGGGAGGGGGGGGGTTTAAGTCCCTGGCTGGCCTCGGCCCCCCTGTGATCACTACAACAACACGGGATCAACAACGTCAGAATCAACAAAGCTCGGAGCCAAAATCCTCCGGCGCACTGACACAGAAAATTCCCAGCGCTTCCCGGGCCGCGAAGGGAAGAGTTCAAACTTACCCACACACAGACTTGCGCGCAGACACACACACACACACACACACACACGGACACTCACACACACGCACACGCGCGCACACACACACACACACACACGGACAGACACTCACACAAGTCAAAAAAAAAAAAATGTGCGCGCCTGCTTAGGGAACAACAAACAGAGGCGGTAAACACAGCTGCAGACCTGGGGGAAGATAACCGAACAATCCCCTTCACCAAACTTTAGTGGATCACCGGAGACTGGGGCTGTCATGGTCTGAACACCTGCCGTGCACGGATCAACTCACTCTGCCACCGCTGCACTGCAAACAACCCCACTCCTCTCCACTACGCCGCCTCTACTTTACTTCAGGGGTATTAGTCGGTGAGAACTTATACTCTACTACATTTTTATGGTGGCAGAAATACCGCCACTTTGTCCTGAGAAAAGTCCCATGGCTCGGGCCTTTTCCGAGCAACAGCCCTGATCACGAACGTCCTACGGAACAACTCTCTAGCATCTCTATCCCATCTTGTCAACGAGAACTTGCAAGCGTCTCAAGTTTTAGTTGTCGAGGAGCCGTTTAAGACAAAAAAGGCGCGTCAACTAAATAATTCTGGCAGCGAATTCTGCATCAATGGAGTGATTGACGGGAAAACATTTGGATAACCCTGCGTCTGAGCAACTGTAATCCTGTTTTAGAATGTGTCCGAGCCCAATAAAGAGCTAGTTTACTTTATCCCTTACACTGTTAAAAGTGTTGCTTAGATCTAAAGCATAAAAAGTGACGTAAGTGGTTGCATTGCTCCAATTATGTTATGACAACTTTTGTCATTTTATGCTTACCGATAAAACAAAACAAATACTTCAAAAGAAAGAATGGACATTGCTTCAAGATTATCGTTTTTCCCAACAATTATGTGTAATGATGAAACAATAAAGCTACTTTAAGATAATTATTTTTTCAAACATAATGATGTTAACTTGAAGCAATGAAATTACTTTAAGATTATCATTTTTCGTAACAATTATGTGTAATTATGAAACAATAAAGCTACTTTAAGATAATTATTTTTTCAAACATAATGATGATAACTTAAAGCAATGAAATTACTTTAAGATTATCATTTTTCCAAACAATTTGATGTCAAGATAAAGCAATAAAATTATTTTAAGATAATAATTTAACTATCACTATTTGTGTTCTTACAAAGCAAAACTTAAAAATTAATAATTTACCAGCCGGTTTTATATTCTGATTAAGCACAATAACTTAATGACAATAAATTTCATTTATATTCAACATTTAATCAGCATCAAATGTTTAAACAGGTTTTTAAACAATAAAAGCCAAACACATTTGAACATGTAAGCAGCAGCAAAGTGCCTATTTTCTTTGGTAACAATGAAGCCCTTTTCTTAACCAAAAATAATAACAACGATAAAATGAAATACAATCGTGAAACGTAAGGTATATTCCAAGGAAGCTTGTGTTTCTCTCATTCATTGTTTACTACCATAAAGAATACTTTTACAGTGCGACAATAGCGGAGTGATATAACAGTGATTTTGACCTGCCGAACTACATGTACATTAGACAAAATGATGTACACCAGTTAGGATTGGAATTCTCTGCAAGTAACAGCAAGAAAAGACTTCTGAGCATTATTTAGATTTTTGTATAGTGTATCATCCTTTTGAAAGGATTGTATGGTTATATCGACATTGGTAGCAATAGAAAATTGAAAGGCTATAAACCAAGAAAAACAAAAAAATCATAACTTCAAACTAAAACAAAAGTACAGGAAAGAAATTGTAAAGTGATTGACCACGTGCTTAATGATGCAATCATTGTAAACCTAGGTCAATTTTTTGACTAAACCGGTGCATCTATTAGAGGGTTTTGGGCGCAGAGGATTTACCCCATAAAAAGTCTCTGGAATACCTCAAAAGTGTGCTTGGCTTTGGGTGGATTTTTCAAATCAAGAGCACATGATACCAACAAGAAGACAACAAGATTTTGCCAACGTGGGCAAACCTTTCAAGACTGGCTGGCCATCAGTCCCGATCCCATAGGTCTCTTGAGACGTGAAGATCATCACCGGGTAGCGGAGATCCTCAGTGAAACCGCTAGTCTGTTTAAGGAGACAAATAATGTTTAAACTTGACAGTCTGTTTAATGTTTCAAGACCACCTTTTTAACCTTCAGATCAATGGTTTAATTATTTTCACACCAAGTACAATCTTGGAAAATACATTTGGTTCTCCAAATACCACATTCTGTATATTTACAAAGTCTTAAATCAGCGTCTGAGCTCAGCCAGCTGATGTCACTGATGATGTAAGCAGCAGAAGGGTCTATATACCGCTTTTCAAGACGCTGAAAGTTGCTTTACAAATTCATTATTCATTCACCCCATACTTGGTAGTGGTAAGCTACTATTGTAGCCACAGCTGCCCTGGGGTAGACTGACAGAAGCGAGGCTGCCAATCTGTGCCATCGGCCCCTCTAACCGCCACCTCACATTCACTCACACACCACATTCGCCAGGCTTCAAAGAGCAAAGGCAGTATGGCCTTATTTGCTAGCGTACCTAAACGTCAGCTAAACGAAGGCACTGTGCACTTAAGAGCATGGAACAGCATGGATGTGGTCATTGTTGTTTGGCTGATGGAAGCGAGTCCTTGGTCTTATTAACTCTAACTTGTTGGCGATCGACAGGTGCCTTCAACAGCTGACTCAGTCCGGTGGTCACTGATCAAAAAGGCGCAAGACTGACGCCTTATGAGAAACATTACAGACGTGAAAACAGACCCTGTGTAAAGCGCTCAATCGTTTCCTGGATGTTGTACCGTGAAAACAATTAAATAACATTCTTTAAAAAGTTCCCTACATCGTATTAATAAAGGCTGCATTTATTCTTAATTACCTCCACCAAGAAGTTGGCTGTAGGTCATGTTTTCACCGGGGTCTGTTTGTCTGTCTGTGACTAAGATACCTCAAAAACTGATCGATGGATTAAGATGAAAGAAGAAATTATAACATTTTGGGGGTGATCCGGATCACAAAATATTAAGCTGCCTTTCTTTTGCTTTTCTTGTTAAAAACATAAAATTCAATATTAATATGGAGGTAATTAATATACTTTTTTCCCCCCCAATATCACCCAAACTTACCACAAACCTACTTTTAGTAACATCAACGCACTTTAATTTTGACAATTCAAATGAAAAATACTTTAAATGATCTATAAAAAATGGAAAACATGGTACCTGGTTATCACAAATAAGGTCAGCTTGGTTTTCCCCAATGTACGCCATGAGGCATCTCAGCAAAATTTCTCTCCTCTTTTCAACCGTTGAAGACGGATTCTATAAAACACATAGATTTCATTCAAATGTATTATAGACATGTTTTATCCCCCACCACCAACCAGGGACCCACAATAATTCACATTGTAAGTCTAAAATGTTCATACATTGTAAAAGTATATACCTGAACTCGATAATTAAAGGCGTCATCCTTTCCCCGTGTGCGCCACCTTTTGAGTTGAATAGTGAGAACATCTTGGCTGTGTGTTTGCCCAGTTCTCAAATAAACGTTGGCTCCAGAGATATTCCAATAAGCCGCTGAAATTCTTGACAAATCTGCCGGCAAGTGTGTAGTAGTGGTTTAAAAAAAAACAACTATGTAAATATACACTTAAATGCAACAACATTTTAGAGCCACACCTGAGATCAAGAAGAGTGGCAACATTGGATCCATCAGATAAAACTTCTTGCCTTTCATAGGCCGAAGGTTTGGGACATCCGGTAATTTATCACTTAGCCATTGTTTTTCTTCTCTTGAACTGTTAAAATTTATATATATATATATATAAATAAAAAGAAAGAACAAAAAAAGTCATCCATATTTAAAAGCACAGCAAAATGAATTTTACCTGTATCATATCTTGGTCCACCGTCAGATCTTTTAGGTATCAGTGAGTCGCCAGGCTGCTAACAGAAGATATAAACTGTTAGACAGAAATATATTATAGAGAAATATACAGCAATATTTCAGATGGAAACAAAAATGTTGTGTGATCATCAACATTTCTGAAAGGACTTATTTTTATAAAACCACAAAATACAAATGTTAGCTGTTACTACTGTGTACATTGTATTGACATACAATGTGAGGTACAATGTTCCCTTCTCAACTTACGCAGGGTTTCTTCAGTTTTCATCTGTACTCAGAAGTGGAGTGTCGGACATTTCACTCTTCATCACACTTAAGCTCTCACTACGGCCAACGAAGCTCTTGGGATAAAGAGCGAAACGTCCGACACCTGTACGACTGAGAACCTACACAGACGCTCCCTCCCCAAGTTATTGCATTACCTAGAAAACATCACAGTGGATGGCGTTTGTCAAAATAATCTGATTTTCAAGGATTTTCTTTACAACACGTATCATCTGCTGTATTCCTGTCTTTTTATTGCACGCCTTAAGTTTTTTCTGAGAGCTGATTTAACAAGTGAATTTCTCCGATGTGAGATCAATAAAGAATGATCTTATCTTAAAATAAGTCTTGACGAATGATAAATATTACAGCCCTAAATGTTAGACTCGATGCATAGTTCACCCTTACCGAATAATGTTTACTTAGAAACTTACAAAAAGGAGAGAAGCTACCTGAGGTTAGCACAGACATGAACTGATAACGCAGCACGTTTACGATACGTTTTTGTACAACTTTACGGTGCCGCAGCGTGAACTGGAGATGATAAAGTGTGCGTTTGATGAGGGGAGAACAAGACATGAGTTCGCCCACTTTGGCTCACCTTGTGGTGTTCACTTAACACTGTATGGGCCTCCGGTTCTGAGCTCGTTGAGCTAACGCTGTTGTGGCGTCAGATCCGAGTGTAATTTCGTTTCGCCTCCGCCTGATCTACACGTGCTCTGACTTTTTAGAGATGTGTAATATTCTCGTCTTTTATGAAGACCTCTCGGGACGAACAGACCCGTAAATGTGTGTCGTATAGACTTTAGTATGATCCTCTCTGTTCAGATAGTCCTCCCCAACACGCTAGCTTTCACGGCCACTTACAATGTTAAACCAAATTAATTTGACCAGACTCTCTGCCAATATTATTTGTATTTTTGGTATTTCGATTCAGTTTTATTGAAAACGTTTAACACATAAACGCAACAAAGTTTTCCAAAACATTTCTTTAACGACCAACAACATGTTAACATCGGCTAATGCTAGCTGAGAGCATGTATTTCGAACATAAGTAGTGCCACATTTTTGGCCAGATTTGACAAACATAATAACCACCGTTTTGCAGTAAAGGAAACACCTACCTTGTCTTGTTCACCTGGAAAATCTTTCGAGCGACCGCGACGGCAAAGGCAGACTTCTGCTCAGGCTCTGAGACGCATTGATAGACTGGCTTGAACCGGTCTGAAAGCCAGCCTACAACCCCGCCCAATAAAATGTGTTTTCGATCAACACATTATGTTTGTTTTGTCATTACAGGACCACCACTCTGATAAAATAAATACTTAAAGTGTTTTCACTTAAAGCAATAAAATCTGTATTGTACATGGTGCTATGATAATGATATATAGCACTTAATTATCAACCAAAAATTTAAAATAATACAAAATTAAGTATATAGTAATTACTTAAAATATTTTAAATCAAAGTTTGGTCTGCAGCACTTGTTACAGTGTACTTGGACCTCCTTTAGACCTGGTTTAGTACTAGTTCCGTCTTTAGCCTCGTTTTGACCTAGCTCCTTGCCCTGGACTAGACTTAACTTTGTCCGTGTTCTGTCCGGTTTTAAATCTGATTCGTGGGAGATATCACGCCTTCTCAACGGCCGATGGTGACTTAGACAGCACTGTTTGTTTATATAAAGTCTGGATCCGGAGATAAAGAGGTGAAACGGCGAAAGCGAAGGGATGGATGGAGGGAGGGAGGAAGAGAGGAGGAGTGGAGATCCGAAGGGCGTTTGATATAATCCAGGAAGTTAGTTCAGTAACTCCATCCGTGCGACTGAGCGCACGGCCGGGGCAGGCGCAATGAACGGGGCCCTTGTCTGGAGAGCCAGGGGTTTTCCACATCTGTCCGCTGCATTGTCGCTCGCACTCTCTCTCTCTGCTGCCCTGTATTCCTCCCTCCTTCTGCTTCTCTTTCCCTCTCCTTCCCTGTGTCTGCGTCTATCCCTAAACACACACACACACACACACACATGAGAGCAACAGCATAGTCTGGGAGAGCCGGGTGGAACGCTTTAGCGCTGATTGCAGTTAAGCGTTAAATCATCCATGCTAAAGTTACCGGCGGCGAGAGAAAACAGGCCGGGCCGCGCAGCATCTGTTTGGCGCATGTGTGTGTTTAAATTGTCCGTCACGCGAAACTACCAGGTCATAAAAAAAAAATCTCTGTCTGCGCTTGCTTCTTTCAATTTTCTCTCTGTCCTATCCCAGCTACGGTAATAGGGTCCGTTACCAATTTTTCTGTTGCTTTGATTGACTAGAAATAAAGGTGTATTTGATATGATGGTCAGGCAAGGATACTTTATGGCTCCTTGAGGGGGCTTTTCCCGCTGCTTTTGACCTATCCTTCAATGCCACGAGGGTAAAATGTCAGGAGAAGTTGACAGCCAAAGAGCAGCAAGCATCATTACCAGGCAGTCCAACATGTGCAGCAACAAAGCCCACAGTGCTTTCCAATCAGTGTCCATAAGCTAGCAAATGTTTGCAAACTGCATTTGAGGCACACACTCAAAACATGGACATTATTTTCTGTCAGTGAAGCAAGATGGCGGTCCCGCACCACAGGAAGCTGAATGAGTAGTGTGCAATGACAGTCTACTAATAGAAGTCTATAGGACAAACCTTCCTTAATGTGAGTAAATGGCATTGACAGTGGTACATATGCACAGCGCCACCTATTGGCTAATATGCTGTAAAAAAAAAAAAGCATATAAATGGGGTTTAGAAAGTATCATATTTATCTTTCAGATGTAGAGTAGGAAATATTATTTTACACATTTTTAGTAGAGTGTGGGTTGTGTTCATTATTTGTTTCTGTCTTGTTATATAATACAAAACGGTAAACACATTTGGTATTGCTTTATGCTGCGTTTATGTAGCAGGTATTGGCCGGTACGATCACCGCTAACAGTTTATAATATTTGTGGGGAAGGATTGGGTGTCTTTCTGTAAACAAATAAATAAGGAGACGGAGTCAAATATCATCGGTGCTGCGTCCAGGCTCTCTGCTTGCCAACTTTACTTGTTCTCTTGCACAATATAAAACACAATATCCTTATGATAATTTAGTATACAGAAATCCAAACATACAGTTGATTATAAATTCTCCAAATTTAGCTTTTTACTAATTACACACATGTCAACTTGACATTGTCATAGCTTTGGCACTGAGACTACACTTTTTTTTGTACTTTCAGTAAAACAAAATAACAATTTCAAATATTTAACGAGGCCGAAAACGCAAAAAACAAAATGACGGTGAGCCAATTTCTAAGAGGTATGTCGGCTAACGGCTAGCGCGCGAATAGCATAAAACGAATTGCCTTTAACTACAATAAAAACAGTCTATCATCGACTAGCACCCCATATAGCATGAGCTATTTTTAACGGGCTTCATATGAGCCAACAGTTATGTTAGGTGCGACTGTACAAACCTGTAAACAAATAAATAAGGAGACGGAGTCAAATATCATCGGTGCTGCGTCCAGGCTCTCTGCTTGCCAACTGACGAGGAGCAGGAGTGAACGCACTAAAACCGTCTCCCAATCAGCGCTGCCCTCTAGCGGTAGGCGTCGATACTACTTTCATTTTTCAAATCTTACTCTAATATGTATTATAATAAAACTAAAACTATGTGACCACACATAGTGGGCGTCACACGCTCCCTGACTAAAGAAAAGATGGCTCCCGACATAAACTAAAATATTAAATTTCCTCATAACCAAAACATATCAACTTCAATATATATATATACTTTTTTTTTTTTTTTTTTTTACAAAATGTCTTTGAAAAAGTCTATGAAACAAACACCCCAGGTTGTGTGTATGCAGGCGTCTGGTAAGTATAAGGCGAATATGCAACTGGTGGTGTGTAAGTACCAGGTAAGTATGGCATATACATAGGTGGCATGTAGGTCATAACTGGGTAGGTGTTCTGAGTAAAAGGAAAGTATTGTAGTTTTCCATCAACTAAATTAACTGTTCCCTGCGTATGCAGTGAAGGCTGACCTAATGTCTCATATGTAAACATCTGGCGTGGTCTTCTATCTCGTGCAGACCTTCTAACCTCTGTGTGTTCTTCCGGGTGAGGAGATAGTCTCTGTTCATGGTCAGATGTGGAGTTGTCCTCAGGTCCCTCTTCTTCAGGCATGGCGAGTGCAGGATGTTCATTACCACCTTCTTCCTCCGACAACTCCTCATGCATGTGAGGGGCAGTGGATAAATCCTCAGTCTCTTCTCTATCCAGTGAGTGTGGAAATGCAGCTTGTGTGTCCTCTCTAGTAGTTCTCACAGGTCTGTTTAGTTCGTTTGTAGATTCTCTGACGCGTCCTAGTGCTGTACTTGGCTGGCATGAGGTTTGCTCATCACTGTTTTGTCTTAGCACAGTCCTTTCAGCAGGTATCCTCAACCAGTAACCAGCGCAGCCTTCTTCATCGGAGTCGCTTCCAGAGTTGTCACTGTTTTTAGTCTGTTCTTGTGTCTGTACAACTCTCCTCCTTGTTCTGCTTTCTCTTGGATTGTCGTCATTTTTGGGTCGTGTAGGGTGTGTACCGATTTCAACAGGTAAGTCATTTACTAACAACAGGAGATTACGATGCAACGTGCGTGTCTTTTTCTTTTCTCCGCTCTCAGGATGAACAACATACACTGGGTTTTGACCAAGCTGTTCTTTCACTATGTAAATAGTCTTTTCCCAATAGGATCTCAGCTTGCCGGGCCCTCCACGTTGACTGAGATTACGGACTAAAACTCGGTCTCCTGGCTGTAGTACAACACCTTTTACTTTCTTGTCATATGTCACTTTTCCTCTTGCACTGGACTTTTTACTGTTTTCACTAGCAATGCGGTATGCCTCTGACATGCGCTCAGCCCATTTCTCTGCATATCCTTTAGGTGAGTATGTCTCTCCTTCCACGGGTAGGCGAGGATTACGGCCATAGAGCAGAAAAAAGGGTGAGTATCCAGTAGCCTCATGGCGCGTACAGTTATACGCATGTACAATCTGTGGGAGGTGGTCTTTCCACCGCAGCTTTTCAGTGTCTGTTAGTGTCCTTAACATTTGAAGAATGGTTCGATTGAGCCGCTCTGCTGGGTTGCTTTGCGGGTGGTATGGGGATGTGCGTGAATGACCCACACCAGACAAGTTTTGTAGTGTCTTAAACAGTTCATTTTCGAATTCACGCCCCTGGTCATGATGTAGTTTAAGGGGATACCCAAACCGGGGAATGAAGTCTTGGAAAATGCGTTCAGCTGCTGTGCGTCCACTTTTGTTTTTTGTAGGATAGGCCTGAGCATATCTAGTGAAGTGATCGATAGCCACTAGTATGTACTCATACCCTCCACGACTGGTCTCTAGATGTAAATAGTCAATACACACAAGCTCTAGGGGAGAACTTGTTGTTATGCTACCCATAGGAGCTCGGACGTGTGTCACAGGTTTCTTTGACATGATGCAAGGACATTTCTGGGTGACATATGCCTCGACTTCTTTTGCCATAAAGGGCCAATAAAATCTTTCCCTGGCAAGATGGAGCACTCTTTCAGTACCAACGTGTCCCATCTGAGTACTAGCTGCTTTCTCTCCTTGGTTCTTCGGTATAGGAGCTCGTTTTCCAGGTATAACTTAGTCCATTCATGTAACAGTTTCTGTGCTGCTCCTCTCACTGTTTTACGTACCTCTTCTGTCAGTTTTGTCTCAGATTCTTTCAGTCTGATAACTTGACCGATGGCAGAGTCTTCCCGTTGAGCTTTGACCAGGTCACTGTGGCTGATGCTCCGCAGGTTGGCAGGAAGGGGCTGGTGGGAGTCTGGGGCAGTAGCGTTGAGAACGGCAACCCAAGCGACGTCTTTCTGCTGGGCAGCCTGGCTCCCATCCCATGCAGCTCGAACAGCCTCATCTGAAAAAGTCTCAGTACACTCACACACATACTTCTCAATGTCTAGTGGTAAACGTGAGAGTGTGTCTGCGTCAATGTTCGTTTTGCCGGGTCTGTATCTTATGTCAAATCTGAAGTCTGAGAGTTCCCCAACCCATCTGTGTCCGACCGCATTAAGTTTTGCTGTGCTCATAACGTAAGTCAGAGGATTGTTGTCGGTATAAATGGTGAAATGGGGCGCATAATACAAATAGTCCCGGAATTTTTCACACACAGCCCATTTCAAGGCGAGAAACTCTAGTTTCCCACTATGTAAATGGTAGTTACGTTCAGCTTGTGTCAAAGTCCGTGACCCATAACCTACAACACGCAACTTGCCATTCTGACACTGGTAAAGGACAGCTCCTAAGCCCTTGTCTGAAGCGTCTGTGTGCAGTGTAAAAGGCAAATTAAAGTCAGGGTAGGCTAGTACAGGAGGGCTAGTGAGGAGAAAAACTAACTGTTCTAGGGCTTCCTGCTGTACAAGTGTCCATGTCACAGGCTCTCTTGAGTGTAACTGTGGTCGCTTACTACTTTTCTTATAAGTGGGACTCTGGACTGTGCCTGGCTTTATCTGAAGCAGTTCGTAGATTGGCCTGGCTATTTTTGAAAAGTCCTGTATGTAAGAGCGGTAGTACCCCAGGAATCCTGCTAGTTTCCTCACATGTCCCACAGTTTTTGGTGTCTTGGATGTCAATGCCTTTACAGCTTCAAGGTCACGTGGGTCTATTTTGACTCCTTCAGCGGACACAATCTTGCCCACGTATCTTACTTCGTTTTGGAAAAGTTCACACTTTTCTGGTCTTAGTTTTACTCCATGTTGTTGTAGGGCACGCAGCACTTTTCTGAGGCACTCAACGTGTTCATCGAAGGTTTTTGCATAGCACAGTATATCGTCCAAATAAGGGAGGCAACATTCATCTCGTAGGGGGCCAAGCATCTCCTCCATGCTCCGTTGGAACGCCGCTGGGGCATTTGTCAGCCCAAATGGGATACGGACCCATTCGTATAGGCCCCAGGGAGTGATGAAGGCAGTGTACTGGCGGGACCCCTCTGCAACAAAACCCTGGTGATATGCCTTTCCCTGGTCTAGGATGCTGAACCAGGCATAACCACCAAGAGTATCTGTCAGGTCTTGTATTCTGGGCAGTGGATGTCGATCTGGAACAGTTTTTTTATTGAGAAGCCTATAATCAATACATAAGCGTAAGCTGCCATCTTTTTTTCTGACACATACAACTGGAGCAGCGTATGGGGACTTAGATTTTACTATCCACCCTTTCAACAACAGTTCTTGTATGTAGTCCTTGACCTCCTTAAAAAGTGGTTTTGGTATTGACGAGTAGGATCTTTGAACAGGGATGTTATCAGTCAAATTGATCGACATTTGCAATGTTGGTATGCACCCGATGTCTGTACTGTCCTGGGCAAAGGCACCCGATTCTTCACAAAGCATTTTGTGTACTTTTGCTTGTTGCTCATTCGTGAGGTGGCTTACATCAACAGGAGGTTGCCATGGTGATGGGTCAGTAGTAGTAGAGGAGGTACTGCTGATGGTTACTGTGGGCTCTAAATCTTCCGGTTCTTCAGGTGAGTTCATGTTTATCACTTTGTCAAAACTTTGAATACAACCAAGAGCTGTTTTTCTTTGCAATGTCACTGTGTGTTTGGTGTTGTTGCCCACAGGAACAAATACATGAGGGTACTTGGAATTACGTACCTCCACGAGGCCCTCACCAATGTCCAGTTCAGCAAGACTTGTGTTATTCGCATCAGGTTCAAAGAGAAAGACAGTCTCTGACAAGTTCATATTTGGTGAAACATTGCATTTGATCCACGCAACTTGACCTGCTGGTATAGTTGTGTTATATTTACCAGTGCGGAGTCTCTCATTTTGAGCTAAGGGTTTGTCAGTCTGAATGAAGTTCACCAGCAGCTCTGCTTTTTCTGTAGGGATGGACATGGCATTACAGAGTAGGTTGGTGAGTGTTGGAACAAACTGCTCAGGTTGCTTTTGAATCACTTCCTCTAGCACGTTGAAACCTAGTATTGGTCTCTCCAGAGTAAAACTACTGATGAGGAAGGGCACTGTGATAGACAAGCCGGGGTCAACATTACCCATGAGGTTGACTGTTATGGCAACCCAACCCTCAAATGGGAGACTATCACCATTGACTGCATATAGTTTCAAGTCATCCTCTTCATCAACAATTTCGCTGAGTGGCCTAGTACTCGTGTCAGGAAGATATTTGTTTTTCCACTCTTTATCAATAATGCTTACTTGGGCCCCAGTATCTAAGAGTGCACTGACTGCAAAACCATTTAGATTACACTGGGTGAGCGCTTTCTTCCCAATAAGCTTTGCCAGTCTTTCACTTTTAACATCAGGTAAGTTCGTAACCAGTGTGTTGACATGTTTAGTTTCTGTCTGTTGTCCATTTTCTTTGTCTTTACTCGTTGCAGTTTGGGACGTTGAGGGGGATCCGGTCACTGTTTGTCCCTTGTCAGAGACCGGCTCCAGTTTCCCTGACGCTGTGTTTTCTTGAGACAGCCTACTGCTCGATGTCCCTCTAATCCACAGTAAAAACAGTGAGGACAATCCGAACGATTCTCTGCGAGACACGTTGCACAGCCATGTCGTTTTGGTTTCTGATAACTTGCTCTGCTCTTTGTGTACTGACTTGTTTGTTCTGTCTTTTGTGCCTGTAAATGCTCAACCATACTTGTTAGCTTTTCTACTTTCTCTATCAGCTGTTGGATTGTGTCTGCCTTTTTAGTATCATTTTGTTTCTTCACATGAGTGTCCTCTTTTGCAGAAACGCCCTGAGCAACGTTTACTTCGGCTGCAGCACTGTGTGCATTTGCGTTTCTTGGTCGTGACACAGGACCTAATCGACGTTGCCTTTCGCTTTCATCACTCATTACTCTCTTCAGATGCTTAAGTATAGCCTCATCAGTGACTGAAGGGTCAGTGAGTAATGGTTTGAGTTCTCTGCGAATGTCACTGTGTTTGTGCCCTAGACCCTGGTACACTGTGTGAAGAAAAACATCTTGGACTGTGCTGGCGGAATACTTCACATCGGTAGCGATGTGTTTTGAGGCGAGCAGGATCTTTTGCTTAAGGCCTATTACTCGATAAAGGAACTGCTGCGGAGTTTCATTGTCATTTTGCTTAGTGCACATCAGTTCTTGGAAAAGTTCGGTGTTGTTCTGCTCACCAAGGTGGGAGTGCAAAAAGTCTTTCAATTCACTTACAGTCAGTTCATCTTTATTCATCAGCATGTCTTTGAAATTACCTGGTTTGATGGCTCTAAGAACAGCTCGGACAATTTCAGTCTCACTAAACTGTTCTTTGAAACCTTCTTCGATCTGGCGACAAATGTTGTTATAACTTATGTCTGCCCCTTGATCCCCAATCTGTCCTCCTTGGATTTTGAATTCTCTCCGGTGAAGATACGAGAGATCCTTGAGTGACACGACTCTTTCCGGAATGGCGTGTTCACTATTTTGGGCTCTAACCTGTGACTTAGGCTGTGTTTGTACAGGCTGAGCTGCTGTGGGCATGAACTGTGACATTTTCTGACGTAGATCCTCATAGCTACTGAGTAACCCCTGTAACTGTGTACCATTTTGGGTCTCAGAATCAGCGTTTGCATTTTCAGGTGGATTATTATTACTATCTTGACTTAGTAGAATGTCATTGACCTGTGTGTCTGGAGACTGGGCACCTTCACCACTTTCACCCATCTTAGTAGGCACATCATGACTTTGAGTGAGTTGTTCAATCACATCTTTGAGTTCAAGCAAATGTGACATTCCTGCATCCTCAGACTCTATTAATTCTTTACTATTCATCACATCACTGATGTACTGGAAACAACTCTCCTCATCTTCTGACGTGAGATTTGACAGGTCCACTCCAGGCATGGGCCCCAGTGACTTGGCAAGTAGGAGCAGTTCATCCTCAGGAAGAGTGAGCAGGCCTCTCTTGATGCTCCGCACCAAACTTCTCCTCCCACTTTCTGCCATGACTGTCCCCTTTTCCTTTCACTTGGATGTAGCACCCTTCAATCTTCGTCCTTAACAGGCGTTGTTCCGGTACTGTGAGGTCTTTACTCTTTACTCATCACCGCTGGCGCGTGGGAGTTGAGTCTTCATCTGAAGGCAGCAGTAGATGCAGCTGACACCACCTGGACTGGTCCCTCTTGTCGCTGCTGAGCTCATCAGGGTTGACCAATACCTTCCCCGTACGGGCCACCAAGAAACTGTAGCAGGTATTGGCCGGTACGATCACCGCTAACAGTTTATAATATTTGTGGGGAAGGATTGGGTGTCTTTCTGTAAACAAATAAATAAGGAGACGGAGTCAAATATCATCGGTGCTGCGTCCAGGCTCTCTGCTTGCCAACTTTACTTGTTCTCTTGCACAATATAAAACACAATATCCTTATGATAATTTAGTATACAGAAATCCAAACATACAGTTGATTATAAATTCTCCAAATTTAGCTTTTTACTAATTACACACATGTCAACTTGACATTGTCATAGCTTTGGCACTGAGACTACACTTTTTTTTGTACTTTCAGTAAAACAAAATAACAATTTCAAATATTTAAAGGTGTAGAGGAGGATGTTCTTTTTCCGGGTGGATCATCAAGACTATTGGTCCTCCTGATTGTCAATCATTCTGGTGATATGTTTACGTAAGGACGTCGTACGTGCTCGTTCCTGGGTAGTTTTCGTTTTTTTGCGCATGCGCACTTTCAGGTGTATATGTTGAGCTTCGCCTTCAGCTTTTCACTGTAGCTCGCAGTTCTCACCGGGTGCTTTGAAAATGGCAGAGAGTCGCAAGAGAAAAAGTGTCTTCGAGGTTTATGAGAAGAAGAGAAAGGCTTCAGAAGAGAGAAACAAGACCAGAGTGTTTTTGGGAGATTCTTTCACACGATGGCGTGCGCTGAAAGCACACGTTGGGCTTCCCACTGACGCTTCAGTCGCGAAGTTTCTACTCGACAGGTAAAGTTTGGCATTCTATTTGGAGAAATCCATTTAAAATCACTTCTAGTAAAAGTGTACATTGTAACTGTATATTGTAACTTTCTAGGGTAGATTAGTTTATTTAGTTTGTAATTTGCATCGTCAGTAGTTATTACGATGGCCACAGGTCTGCTAACATTTCCTAATCTTCACCGCAGCCCCCAAACAAAGGCATGTCAAGATTTTTAAATGTACTAGCAGTCATTTTTGCGATGAAAGTTCTTAAACATAAAAATGGATGAGATGAGATCTATCTGAGTGACCGTCTTTATCATCGCGTACCCGCCGCCCCTCCTCCCTCATGGCTCGGAGCCTTTGCTAACAAACAAACAAACAAACAGAGTAGCAGCTCGTGTAGAACACCCGCTCCTGCATCCATTTACTAAGTAATGTCGTTTAAAAGCGGGCCAATCACTAACTGGAAACGAACTCAGAAGAGGATCGTTGTGATATGCTTTGGATTATGATTTGAGAATAATCGACCGAGTAGTTATTAGGAGAGAAGTTTATCCTAATGTAGGCTCTGATTAGCGAAGCCTTGGCACAGGTCACGCGCCGCGCAGACACGGGAAAGCTCTCCATTTGTCTAAAGTAGCCTTATGACAAATGGTAAAAGACATCACGCTGAAATGATCTAAAATCTTGTGTGTTCATTTTGGATAATCCCAATGGTCACCATAGTATAAATTAGACAAAAGCAACAAGCTACTTCTCCATTGTTCTTGAAGTCTCAATCAATCTATCATTATAAGTAAATAAAACATGGAAGGGCATTTGATATTTTGTATTGCATGACGCTGCTAGCCAAATTTGGATGCCCTTCCATACAATCTACTGTGATGCATATATGTGCACTAAAATATAAAAGATGTGTTATGCTTGTACTTTGGTAGAACAAACAACTAATGTGTATAATTCTATATTTGTTACAGCTATGATAAAATTACATCCACTCCACTGACACACACTCAATGGGCCAGACCCCGGCCTCCAGCTGTGTCCACAATTCAGGAGTCACTGTCTGATCGGTAAGTTATTGTCATATTTATCATCAAGCTACATATTTCTTAGTAGAAATGATTCCTTGTTTTTGTGGCTGGATTAGCAACATTATCTATATTCTGTATTTGTGTAATTTACAGAGAAGGTGATTTCTCTGTGAAGGGAGTTGAGAAAATGGCCAGCAGTAGTAGCAGTGAGGAAGAAAGAAGAACTATTCCACAAGAGGAAGCAGGGTAATTACAATTCAACATCTCTGTGCAGATAGCTGTTATTTATTTTTGCTTTATATTTGGTAATTTACTGAATATATTTTCTAGGGCCTCAACTAGTGTAAATATAGTTGACATTGAAGAAGATTCCTTCAACAATCTACACAATTCAATGTAAGTATTACTGTTTTTTGGGTTTATTTGGGATGGTACTGAAGGGGGCACTAAAATTACTTTATTCAAAAGGATTGACTGGGATGACGACACATGGGATGAAACTTGGACTCCGGATACAGAGACACAATCACAGTCATCCTCAGAAGATGAGACAGAGGAGGTAGATTTCTCAGAAGATGAGACCAGTGAAACCCCAGCTGATGTGGATGAAGAATACGACCTGGGTCCTCATATTTGCATAAGGTATTATTATTATTTTATCATTTTGTAATGGAAAATATGTTGATGCGATTTTCATTGGGGTAAACCTTATTGTTGCATTTCCAAAAGAACGTCTTCCTGCAATCAATCTCTGAAAGCAATAAAGATGAAAAAAACTGCTACTAGAGCTATCACCTGTACGTAAAACCCTTTGTAGGTGTTTGAAAGGTCTGTCTGACATTCCGGGCGGTGTCTCCAACACATGTAAATGAAATGTCTCTGTCTCCAGCATCCTATTGACTTGTAATAGTTGTTAATTAGCACAGGAGTGGCTGGCAGAAGCTTTTGTTCTTTGGGTGATGTGTGACACATCTTTTTCTTTACATTTGCAGGTCTGGTGTTGCTCTCCCAAATGGACTGTCGTTAGAGGATTATCCTGTGATTGGCCTTGATCAGACAGTGCACGATGACCCGGAAGGTAATGAAGATGAAAGCCAGGAAGTTGCCACTCCACCAGACGCACCAATGGTCCTCACAGAGGAAGACGTAATCGGCAGGCCCGCATCCATAGTCTATCATGACATTATAAAGCAGTTGCTGGACTTCCTTATTCTTCCAATTGAAAAATGCACAGTGAAGAATTCAATCACAAAGGCACCCTGTAATGCAGCTAAGCCATTTGAGGTTTCTGTAAAATCAAGGTGCTCTGCAGTCATTGCGGAATGGGTGAGTATCACATGTTTACATTTAAATCTCAAAATCATTTCAGTAGTGGCATTTTCTGCAGTGGCGCTCAACTCTTGCACTCTTACAGATATGTCCAAATGGTCACACTGTTTGGAAGTGGAGTTCACAGCGATATTTCAAATATGGAATGCTCGCTGGCGATTTTATGTTGGGTGCAAATATCCTCCTGTCTGGTAACAACTTCCGGAAAATAGCTCTGCTCTTCAAGTTTATGAACTTGGGGATGATCGACCCAACAACATTCTACAAAATCCAAACCAAATTTTGTCTGTCGAACATTGAAGATTTTTGGAAGAGGGAGAGTAGCAATGTCATCAGCCAGTTGAGTTCAAAGGACTCTGTTGTGCTCCTTGGTTAGTATATAACATCTCTGCAACTTGCAATATTATCTGTCGTTATTGTTTTATACATTAACAAAACATTGAACCCATTTATATTTGTCATTATAAGGTGATGCTAGGATGGACAGTCCTGGGTTCTGTGCCTAATTCTGCACATACACCACCATGGAGAACGACACAAAAAGTATTGTGTCGATTGTCAATATGGACGACAGGTCGGAGGGAACTCTGTAGCTATGGAGAAGGCGACAATCATCGAGACCTTAGACACACTCCGTCCAAAGTTGGGGAATGTGAAGGAATTTTGCACTGATGCTAATATTCAAATATCAGCACTTTTTAGTACGTGGCTTTATGCAATATTAGTTACATATAGACAGATTTGATGTTCAATGAATAATAATACTGCTTTAATGTTTGACAGACAATGGCCAATACAAAGACTGTGGTGTGAAACACAGTTTGGATATCTGGCACGGTGCAAAGAACCTAAGTAAAAAGATTCTGGCTGTATGTTTACTGTTATTGAGACCTTTTTTTGTTTTTTTGGCAAGGAACCAGTTAATCTAATTCAATAAATTTGTTTTTTAGGCTGGACATGAGAAGGACTGTGCACTACTTCTGAGTTGGAACAGAGACATTTGCAATCATTTTTGGTACAGCTGTAAGGAAGCAGAGACCTTTGAAGCTTTCAACGTAAGTTTTTATTTACTGTATATATTTCTACACAATTAGAGTATACTAATATATAAAGGGTGTTTGTCAAATGTTTTTTTTTTTTAATAGTACGCATAATTTACTGAGTGAAAACATTTGATTACAGGATCTTTGGACAGGAGTTCTGCATCATGTAACTGGCAAACATGAGTGGTACTTTGGGGCCTGTCGACATGGTCCTTTGGAGGAAGACCGGAATAAAGAATGGATTCCAAAGGGCTCTGCAGCACATGGAAGACTCCAAAAGATCGTTTACGATGCACGCTGGTTGAAAAATATACCCAAGTATCTCTCTTTCAGGTAGACATTTTTGTAGTGCAATTGCATTCCAAACCACCAATTTGCTTTATCAAAATTTGGAAAATGCCAGGTTCACACATTGTCTTATTTGCTTCTTTATTTTTGTTTTATAGATCAACCTCAGACCTGGAGTCCTTCCATAACCACATACTTATGTACGCCTCAAAGCGCTTCTGCTTCAAACCACCAGTGTACTATGCTCGGACCCTGTTGGCAGGGCTGGATTATAACTACCACCTAAACCGAGGAGCACGAACAAATGCAGATGGCTCATATCAGTAAGTTATCACTGATCTATAATCCATAATTTATACTATACACGCAATGGCAATATTGACATGTTTTTGTTTACTCCTCCAAGGTATGGCAGAATTTTTAACAAAAGATCAAAGATGTGGCGGCTGTACACCATCAAGAACCCAAAAACCTACAAGTACATTACAGATCTACAGAGTGTTATTCTCCATTCAAGACTGTCGGCTCCTAGGGGGATGGCAGGAAAGCAGCCTCTTGCACTTCATGATCCACGAAGGCTGGGGCTGTTGTCCGGTGGCCCTGCCCCAACAGTACAAGAATTGAAGGAAAAGAAAGCCCGCAGAGGGCTAGGTGAGTTGTATTCGAGTCAAGTGCCTTATTTTGTTGAATTCAATCCTCTACAGCAGGGGTAGGCAAGTTTGTCATTGAGGGACAATTTTCTTCATTGCCCAAATGCCAAGGGCCGAAAATTACAATTCTCGTCCAAAATAAAGCACAAATATTAGCTTTGTACATCATTTATGATCTAAAGGAGTGCTTTGGAAGGAAATGTGAAAATATTGACAGTATTTTCAACATTTTTGAGTGCTTTATCAGGTATTTGGTCTCCTATTTATTGAATAATATTTCTTCATAATGATCTTGGGGGCCACATGTTTTATGCAGGAGGGCCAGATTTGACTCCCTTGGCCTGATGTTGCCTACCCCTGCTCTACAGTGTATGCTGCTGTTGCATAGGATAAAGTCCTGATATGTAAACTTATTTTATTTATATTTTTTTTTAAAGGTCAACCATCTCACACATGACCTGTAGATGTGGTGCTTCAAAAGGAGTGACGTACGTGTGCTTCATTTCCCCTGTACATAATGCGCAAATCAATAATTTTTATGGTGAATGTATGTCATGTATAAAAGAACAGCATATAATTTTATACATTTGAGCAAATAAAAGACAAAATCTGCATATGGCTATCTCAAATTGCGTTGATATTTGTATATGTAAGTTCTAAACCGTTATCACATACAGCACATGTTTATGATAAAGAATGGGCCGGTTTACCATTAGATTATACAGAAAATTCTCCACAATGACCACAAGACTACAAGCTGTCATTGATGCTAAGGGGGAAATACACATTATTAGGAACAGGGGTGTGTAAACTTTTGAAAAGGGTCATTTTATTTAAAAAGAGCAAACACTGTTTCACCATAAGTGGCTTCACACAACCACTGAGTGGGAAAAAAAAAGTAAAAACATTCTGCCAGGATATGTAAACTTTGGAGCACAACTGTACAAGCCTACATACATTGTCCTTTGTGAACTTTTTAAAGCCACGTACAAATATTTTAGAGAAGTATGGGAAACTCGATGGAAGTACATGGACAAAGATATGCTTTGTAAGAAACTTTATCAACATCAATCAAAATAGTACATGTAACAAAAAGTTAGCATAAAATACACACATGTATTGATCCAGCTTATTTTATGGTGCAAGTTTACCTGATGAGGTATCTTGGAATAAAGCACAAAGAATTACGTTGAGTACACAAGGTTTACACTCTGGCCGGAATAAAGCCTACATAATTACCATTAGAATCCGGGAAACGATCTCTAATTTTCCACACACAACATGACGTTATAACAATTCTAACTCCTGGTCCCAGAACACCATATTGCCAGACAATAAAGTTCCTATATGCAGCATAGCGGAACTGTCTGTGACTTTCTCCTGTCTCCTGGATGTCCACCTCTGCCCTAAGGTCATTCCAGATTCGCCTGGCCAGTCTCAGCACACCTTCCTCCAAGATGTACAGCTCCATGTGTGGCAACAGTGACGTGCAGTTTTGTGGTTGTTGTTGACAGCATTTCTGTTCCAGCAGTGTTGGCATATTTCTGCAGTTTCCACAGACACACCAGTTGGGTGCCTGTGGATTAGGAGGGCCTGGTGGAGGGGGATCAGGGGTGAGACTCATGAGGTCAAAGATGAGACTCGGTTCACGACTGAGGCATCTTTGTAGAAGTTGTTGACACTCCTCTAATGTCAGTCTCTTTATCCTAGCCTGTTAAAACAAAATCACACTTAAAAAATGTTCTATTTAGCCCTTTGACACACAGCTTTCTAAACCATTGAACAGGCGAAATGTGAACACGTTTTCTAATAAAAGGGAAAAGTGCAGTACATTCACTCCAGTTTTGAGTGTATTCACTGTTCACTGTCTGCCTCGCAATGTAGGAGGGAGCATTACAATAACAAAAGGAAAGATCACGTCTCACACTGTCTGTCTGACACCCTGGACCAGTAATATTACAATAACAATAGTAATGCTTTGTACTGATAAGAGTTTGTAAGTTAGCCTGTGACGTATTTTGCGACAAAAAAATGACAAGTTAGCGGTTATATGTGTACACATACCTCCTCAGTTGCAATCCTCTGTTTATGAAGTTCTTCAACCCTTTTGAAGTCCTCCCGTGACAGGTCAGCTAGCAGACGGCCACGGGCTCTAGCCCGACCCTTGCCTCCCCTTCTCTCTCCTTGCTCTTGGCTGGTGCTGGCTCTTGGAGGTCTTGTGCTCTGAGCTCGTCTCCCGCGGCCTCTAGGCGCACCCCCCCCCTCCTGGATCTTGGTCGGGATGCACAGGGAACGGGCTCGTAGTCCATATCTGATCCCACAAGACTGTCCTCTTGAAAGCTCTAAACGGACATAAATGAAATAAAACAATTTAGATGCTAAATGATAGCTTGTTTATGCTCGTAACGCTACATAGACACGAAACATTTTGTATTCACAATCCCTGATTACGATTGGCTTTATACATATTCTTTAAAACAAATTTTGATGGTTGTAATAGATTTTCACTTACCGGTGGGGAGTCTGACATTGTGGAAAAAGTGCAAATCTTCTTGGAAAGTGAGCTTGTGTGAGCGATGCCGACAGTGACTTGTAAACAGAGCGTGCACGAGGAGAACTGGGCTCGTGCATGTCTCTCGCACACGTTTTAGAAGGCGTTCCCTCTCGGGAGCAGGTAGAGCGTTGCGCATGTGCATTTTTTTCAAAATGTGGAGAGGGCGGTTCTTTCCTAAAATTCGGGAAAATCCTCCTGTATACCTTTAACGAGGCCGAAAACGCAAAAAACAAAATGACGGTGAGCCAATTTCTAAGAGGTATGTCGGCTAACGGCTAGCGCGCGAATAGCATAAAACGAATTGCCTTTAACTACAATAAAAACAGTCTATCATCGACTAGCACCCCATATAGCATGAGCTATTTTTAACGGGCTTCATATGAGCCAACAGTTATGTTAGGTGCGACTGTACAAACCTGTAAACAAATAAATAAGGAGACGGAGTCAAATATCATCGGTGCTGCGTCCAGGCTCTCTGCTTGCCAACTGACGAGGAGCAGGAGTGAACGCACTAAAACCGTCTCCCAATCAGCGCTGCCCTCTAGCGGTAGGCGTCGATACTACTTTCATTTTTCAAATCTTACTCTAATATGTATTATAATAAAACTAAAACTATGTGACCACACATAGTGGGCGTCACATTTACACATAAGCACGATGCGTTACGAATGCCACAAATGCACATTCGTGGCCAAGGATCACGAATTTGATGATTCGGGGTCGGGGTTTCACGCGCCGCCACTAACTGTTGCGACCTGTTACTACGCGTTACGATTAATGGCACGAATTATTACGCACGGTCACGAATATGCGTCCCGCGCTGCTGCGTGGTGTTGCGCGCTGCTGCGTGGTGATGCGCGCTGCATCGGGCTGTTACGGGTCACTAGGAATATTCGCGTTCTGTCCGAAATCTGTCAAGAATTGGGCGAAAGTGGAGTGATCTTCTTCCACCGGGTTGGAGGCGGAGCAGAGGCCGTGCTTTCCCCTGAGTCATTGGGCTCGTCTGGCTCCAACTCCCGAACATCAGGTACGACCGCAGGAGGAAGAAACACTTTCAGCACCCCGAGGAGCGGCAGTGGCTCGGGGTGCTGAAAGTGTTTCTTCAGGCGCTGTCCGTGGCTTGGAGCGCGGATTGGCCGACTTTGTGACACTTTTCCTTGGCATAGCTACTGCGGGTACCAACATTTACTTTGGGCGTAGCGTGGGTTTCTGTCAATTTTGAGCGTGAAAACAGGGATTCTGCTCTACGAATGCTCTCACGCTGAATTACGAAGCGCCACTACTCCTCACGAAAGGACACGCTCCGTTGCGAACTCCACGAACAGAGGGTGATTCGTGACATTCGTGGAAGATTTTTTGACAGACAAAAACTTTCTCCACGAACGTCACGAATGTCACGAACTGATGCGTTCTATTAAGAATCCAATTGAGATGCGTTAAGTCACGTCACGAACGTCACGAATGACGGAAAAATGACATTCGTAACGCATCGTGCTTATGTGTAAACGCAGCATTATATTAAGGTGTGTTTGTTAAGTATTAATAAGCATTAGTAATCTGCTGACTAAGGAAGTGCGTATTTGACCTTGTGACCTAGTGGCTGTGTGAGTGGTCAGAATGGCATCTTTACTTTCCATTACAGTGGTCTCTACAATGCCCCAGGATCATTAGTTTGGTAGGTTTTCTGGTCCATCAGCAGTGAAAACCTTGCAAATAAAATTGATCCTGGAGCCCACTGACCACTGTGATTAAAAGTTAAAGCGCCATGTTGTCACTACAAGGTCAAATATGCACAAATATCTTTTTTTTGTTTTATCCACATAAAAAGTTGCATAATGCACCTTTAAGGTTAGGATTAAGTTAGGTCATGAACACTCATAGTATGCTAATAGATATTAGTATAATAAGCAGCTTATTAATATCTATACAAGCTATTATTCATGGCCTATTTTAATACTTAATAAGCACATCTTTATATAAACGTTACGAAGCAATTTAAAAAATATTAAAGTTGACTGAGCAAAGATGTTGTGGGCCCCTTAGCAGATATGGGGCCCTATGGTGAACCTATTCCTGTTGAACTACGGCTCTGCCTCCTTTGCCCATTTTCAAAAGTTGTATTACCAATCATCGTAATTTTATCATAATCAAAACTTCTGAACGCTCTTGTTCATCTCCACCTATTTTTCCTTCCCCATCCACTCCTATCCGTCACATTCTCTTAGCCACAGCAGTCAGACCGCATTATATCGTACCCATTCTCTCCGTTTCGCCTGTTGTATCCTGGCGGATCGGAGCGGGCATGTCATTGTCGTGGGCGGGTGACAGTCAAAAGTGTTTCCCGGTAATTGGCGCTTCATATCCTCATAATTGCCGCTGCCACGACAGCACTCACCAGTGAGAGCGGCCCGACAATAATGAGGCGCTGATAATGATAGGTGTGTTACAGAGACTCGCATATACGCAAAATGGAGGCGCTGACAAGTTCATGCAAGGTCTATTTTTTTTTTCTTTTTGTCATTCCCAAACATGTTCATTTGATTCAGTTAGCATTTTTAAACAAGCTAATTTTGTATACGCTATAGGGAGAGAAAAAAAAAGATGCATTTGAGAAACTGTATTTTCTGGAATAGTACATGAGTACCTGGTCAAACACTTCAGTATGCAGCTCATAGGCACGATAACGCTCTTCATAATAATCCCTGACGCAGCCATAATTGGCTTGTTGCGCAATGCTACGCTAGTGTCGCTAACCTGAAGTTGTTGGCACTTTACATCCCATGCATTTCCTATGGAGATTAGTTTAGGCTTAGACCCTTTCGAATAATCATCATTTCTAAATATTCTTTGGTGAACAGTGAGTTCCTGGTGGATGATACCTGCGTGTTTAAAAACTTGGGATGTGAATACTTCAGTGGATGTGACGTCTGTGTATAGCAATCGTGTCTTGAAGCTAAAGGGTAACATGCAATACATAGGATAATTAAACCCCCTCGAACGTGGTCATTGTGGTAAACGAGGAGGGAGCAGAAGCTGTCTAATTCTACAGTCTATGGTTGGGATGTATGGCTCTTTACTGGGAGCCGAATCAAAGACACCCACAAATCCAATAATAACACTGTAGATTGGACGTAACCATGGTAATCCAACACTTACGACTCTTAGATGTGTTAAAACTGTGATACTTGCCATATTGGGGCACTACGAGTTCAGCAGGGCCCAAACCTTTTTTTTATGCAGTGTGTTTACATAGAATTGTATACCCACTTTTAAAATATAACCAAACTATAACAAATATGGAGATATGGCTACAACTAACCACACATCTGTAAATTTAGCAGAATGCTGACCACGCCCCCGCACAGGCAACTTGAAGTCTGAACTTGAACTCAAGGTCTTCACCCCATTTCACGCTGAACTGTCCTGTCTAATATAAGCCTACTTCCTATCTACTCACTCTTGGCTTTTACAGTGTCCAATCTCTTTCCCATTTCATTCAATTAAAACTTTCAAACAAACTAATTGGAAACAACTGCCTGGGAAAAAAAAAAAACGAAAAAATGAAACGACATAAACAAAGCCATTCTGACAGATTAGGACTAATATTAGGCATCTGCCTCTGGTTAGGGGCGCAGTAATAACCGCGGCGGAGGCAGAGGGAGCGCGCCGCGGCATTTTCAGCTGTATTTGCCCAGTCGTAACCTCAAGCCTCGCAACGGGGACGCGTTTATTTACCCTCGATTAGTGCGGCCGTTCACGTTAAAACCAAAACACAAGCAGAGGAACCCCCCGCCCGCCCGCCGATGCCGCTGTCCCTCCCGCCGCCACGATTAGGAACATATGGGCAAGCCAGCGGAGTGAAAAGGTGAACGAGAGGCGACAGGAAAGAGCGGCGAAACCGGGGTGTTTTTAAAAGTGCCGGCAGCTGCGGGAAAGGTGCGGACGAAGCGCTGATTTATGGAGAAGAGGGTGATTTTTGTCGAGGCCTACCACGACGGCTTTGGAAGGTGGCACACCAATATAGGGACACATTGTTTTCATAAATCTCCTGCATTGGACACATTGGCCAAACTATGTATGTTTTTTTAGTGTATGTATTTAGTAAGAAATGTAGTGGCATGTGTGAAATGTGTCGTTTCCCTGGAACCCGAGTCTGTGTTCAGGGTTTTGGAAATACGTTTTTAGTTCCTCAGTACATTCTGGCTCCCGGGCTGCCACAGTGTTGTGGACATTATGGCTTTTTTAGGTCCATTCCCATTTCTCATATCTACCCCTTCCTATAGCCCTCGGCCTTTCCCTACACCTTAAAACAGAGGGCTATGGGTGAGGGCTGACAACAAGCAAAGAGTTGGAGGGGGGAGAGCTAGTTTTTATTTTTATTTTGGTCAATTGGCACCAATGGAGGTACTTGAGAACTTTGCAGATGGTTGTCCAGATTATAATTTTTTTTTAAATGGTGAAATGAGTAGTAGTTACTTAGTAGTAGTTACTTTTAGAAAATTGTGCTTTTAAAGGTAAATTATGCAACTTTAAAAAAAAATAAAAAATGGCGCCTTTACTTTCCCTCCCAGAAGCCTCTAGGATGCTCCAGGATCAATTGTTTTCTGGTAGGTTTTCATTGCTGATGGAACTGTCTCCATGGTTATGTACACATTCCATCCAGAAAACCTACTGGGAAACCCTAAAAATAAAAACCTGCAACCGGAAAACAACAACAATGCGATAAAAACGTGGCAAACGCGACAAAAAAGTGACAAAAGAGTGACACCAAAACGCAATGATAAAAGTAACAAAAAAACAACCAATATACGACAAAAAAACGCTATAAAAAATGCAACAACGGGACAACATCACTTTTGTAGGTCTTAGCTTTCAAATGAGGCATTACACTGTTGCTCTCCAGTCGAGAAGCTTTTAAATTCTGGTCAGCAAGCCGAATTGGGGAAAATGCACTCGGTTAAGGCGGCTATGGGGTTAAAGAATATTGCACACACATTGCACACACGTACGTGGATGAAGAAATGAGCTCTTCTCTTCATGAACCTGGGGCTCGGTCCGTTCAGCTTCCTCAAATGTGCGCAAACGGCTCAAAGCACAAGTAGGTTTTTGTAGAAGGAACAACAATGTAAAGCGGAGAGAAGCTTTAAAAAGTCGAGTTTGCAAAATATAATAAAGTCATGAAAGCTGACACAGTTTAATCTCTAATTTGCAAGAAATCCTACAAAAGTGAACCAGCTAAACAATAAAACGGGGGAAGAAAACAACAATGGAGCAAGTGGCAGACGATAAATGCACAATGCTAATTAACAAACGGCTCTCGAACTAGCAACACAAAACACTCTTTCAAGAAAATAACGGAGAGGCACAATAACGTCTGCGCGAGATGTGAAGCATTTTAACGTCCAAGTGCAGAACGTAGCAAATGTATTAGATTTTAACCTCTTAACCCCGGCTTTAACTGAGCGCATTTTCTCCAGTTCGGCATTACGCAAATCCAAACGCTTCCCGACTGGAGAGCTTACGGTGTAATGCCTGATTTGAAAGCTAAGACTTAGCACTCGTCTTTTCTCAAACATGCACTAACGCACTCCTCTCGTCGTGGACGTTCCATGCACGTGCACATGTATCAGAAAATGAACTTTGTAATTGGACAGTGTCCAAGTGTTTGGACAGTTGGTCCAAAGTATTTGGATAACCGTTGTGGATTTTCTGCGTCGCAGCCGCAACCCTAAGTAAAATGTAAAAATATGCTTCAGTTTGCAGATATAGTGTGATACAAATTCATACTAATCCCCTCCTGGAACCGCCACCTTAACGTGGTGGAGGGATTTGAGCACCTGAATGATCCTGGAGCTCTGTTGTCGGGGGCTTCGTGCCCCTGGTAGGGTCTCCCATGGCAAACAGGTCCTAGGTGACGGGTCAGACAAAGAGCGCTTCAGAAGCCCCTTATGAGAGACCAACAGGCCCGGTTAGAACCATGAGGCCGTCCTTCTGTGGACCCACCACCTGCAGGAGGAGCCATAGGGGCTGGTGCAGCTCCAACAGCTGCCCCCACGACCCGGCAACGGACAAGTGGAAGAAAATGGATGGATGGATGAAATTCATACTAATGTTTCTCTGTATAATGTCAAAATTGAGCGCAGAGTGCGCGTTAGCGCATTCCAAAAATCCTAAAACTAAGACCCTAGGGAAAACAAAATACTGAGACCTGTTCAGTAGGCCTACACTTCACACAGGCATGTCCAAAGTGCGGCCCTCAGACCAGTTTTTGACGGCCTCAGGCTTCTTGTTTTACAGGCACACACATCACCAGAGCTGGCACTGCACTCTTAATTACACACAATTAAAACATCAAAAATCAGCATGTATTGTGAGACAGCGCTGGCATTGTGGTTCCAAGCCTAAATAAAGATGTGGAGCACGGTTTAAACCTCCCTGGAATACAACAATCTTTTTAGATACTGTATGACTGTGTAGAAACGTTGAATCAGTTGAATCTGATTAACCTCTTAAACCCCACTTGAGCGCATTTTCTCTAGTTCAGCTTTACCCAAATCTAAAAGCTTCTTGACTAGGAGGTCTTATATAGGCCAGTGTAACACCTCATTTGAAAGCTAAGACCTGCAAAACTGATCTAAACAGATTGTTTTCCTCGCCATGTTGTCGTTTTTTTCACAAGAGCTTTTAGATCCGGTAATGCCAAACTAGAGAAAATATGCTCAGTTCAGGTGGGAGTTAAGAGATTGAAGTGAAAGTTTGTATGTTCAGTCTCTCTCTCTCTCTCTCTCTCTCTCTCTCTCTCTCTCT
>CM038344.1:33632500-33858177 GCA_021464625.1 Proterorhinus semilunaris | reverse complement strand
CATTGAGCTGCATAGACTTCTAAAACATGTCAGCGTCATGTAGCAACAGGAGGCAAATCTGGCAGCAAAGAGACATTTTAAAGCCACACCGCGTACAATTTTACCGATAAATAAAATTGAAATACAAGCATTTATTTTATGACAGATAATTTCATCATTGAAAAATACCTCATAAATGAACAAACATGTGCTTTTGCTGTGAGCGGCTCAGCTCTCCTAAGACCTGACTCTAACTTTACCGGGAGTGGGTACGTCTCCAGCTCGTTTCCATGGAGATGTGACAAAGTCAGCAGAATTTGAGATGAAAACAGGTTAGGGTTAGGCTCTCATCCAAATCCATTCTCTGATTAGTCATTCCATTTTCTGAGTCGAGCTGGTCAGTGTAGTCCAAAATGTTACTCAGTGTGCTTTTAAGGAGTCGTAAAAACGCAAACTGCAAATTGCTGCTTGTTTATGAAAATCCGCCTCGTATTTACGTCATAAACCGTCTGTAAAAATGTTATAATTAGACGCAGCTTAATACAATGATACAAGTGTACGGTGATGAGCTGACACAAAGGATATTCTAGGATCCAGGCCGACCCATGAGCAGAGGCGTGTAGTTCTCAGTTTACATTTAGAGTACAAGTGCCCTTTTTAAGACATTGTACTTAGAGTACTAAAGTGTTTTTTACTTCAACTTTAGTAAAATTATAATGAAGTATCTGTATTTTATTTTAATTTTTTAAATAATTGTTACTTTTTTCACTGAGTAAATTTTTAAGCGGCAAATGCTTCATTTTAATCTCAGAATAATTTGAGTTTCTTTTTTGTATTTTATACAATTTTCTTGAAATTTTCTCACAATTTATGGACTTTTTCACTCACTCAGTTACTCACAGGACTCGAGAAACATTTTCTCCAAATACTTTGTTACTTTTACTTACATAATTTATTCATTCATTTCTTTTAACTGCAACCTACTACAACCAGCTGTACAGCATGTCTTTAAAAAAAATGATGATGATTTTCTTTAAAGTAGCAATGGGTCAGGGCCAATGGACACTGTCTCCTCTGCTTTACGACCGCAACACTGGAGGCCGCCATTGCTCCGGCATTGCTGTAGTACCTCCATATAGCCGCTAGTCTCCCATTGAAAAGCATTGGACTTTAGACACGTTTAAAAACAACTTTAAAGCCTGGTTTCTATTTTTAAACACTTTCTACGGCTACATATTCCTCCTGCGATAACGCCGGGTTAGTCACAATTAAAGGAACCAGGCTGGTTTTCGAAAGAAATGTTTTTGAAATCTTGTACCAATGAGGGTCGGACTGTTAGCATTGGAGCTGCACGGGCTACACGTCACGCAAGGGCCAAGTCTACAGTGAAGATCCCGCCCTTATGCCCTTTTTAGGAACATGCTTCGTCAGAGCTGGAGAGGAGGAGTCTGTAAACCCGCCATGATTTCCCCCTCGACGTGGTCATTATGGTAAACGGGGAGGAGTGAGTAATAACGGTCTATTAATAATAAGTCTATGGTCAGGGCCTAGAAGTGAGTCGCAAACAACCTTTTCAATATTTATCTTTCCAGTCTTAGACTTAACAATATTTTGAAGATGTTTGAAGAGTAATTTTTTTATAACTAATTCATAGCTTCATTTATCGAGCTTTGAACTGCAATTTTTTAGCACTTTTGAATAGCTTATTTTTAACTAAAGATTGAAAATCCCCTCTGACAAATATCATGGTAACTAATAAATCAATAAAATAAATCTGTCTCGATCCATTATTTAGATTTCATCGTTGAAAATGTAAGCAATTTTCAACGATGCTCGGCTCGTAACCGGCTACGAGCCTCCACAGAGCTCCAGAGCCTGTCAATCATAAACATTTTTTGGCTTTCACTTTTTATTGTTGATATACAAAAACTAGCGTGGTTAAAAAATATTCACCTATTTTTCAAAAGTAAACGATCCAGCTCCTCCCCCTCCCCCAGGCCGGTTCAAAGGAAAAGCTTGTCTAATTGGTCAACGCGGGATGATAATAGACTCTGATTAGTTGCTGAGATCCGGGAAGGAGGGACTTTATAAAAATGTGTATATATATATATATATATATATATATATATATATATATATATATATATATATATATATATATATTATTACTTTCTTTTAATGCAAGACCAGGTGGTCGATTTTGCAGATTTGATCACATTTGTAATACATATAGACTTCCAGACTATCTCTTTAATTAGATTGCATCACCTTTTTCCCTCATATTTATATCAGTAATCTACCGCAAAAGATTCAAATGTATTTCTCTAAATAATTGTTTCACCCTTATTCACCTGCAGCGTCTCATCTTAATTAAGAGTTGAATCAAAAGTGAATTTACTAAGACACAAGTCATTGAATATTGTATCATCAGGGATGTTTTCATACGTCTCTGACCTCGTGCAATCAGTGCTTTGGTTTAAACAGCTTTTCTCAGCTTCCCGTCAAATACATCTAAAAAAAAAAAAAGAAGAAAATATTTCTTTCAGTGTTTATCTTCACAAGGTTCAATCAAAACTGTTTATGAGGCAAAGCAAATTCACAGTTATATAGGTATTCAAATTATTTTTTGAAGCTCCGCCGCGGCAGAAAGGACCAGTGCCTCTCAAGGCTGGGCCGATTGTAGTTGAAGTGGGCTCGGCGTCCTTGCACTGTCCAGTCCTTGTGGTGTTTGTATAAAGCCGCGTGTCCATGCGTGCACTTGTATGCATGCGGTACACATTATTAAAACATTTTTATTGACGGCGCTCGCGCGGCCAACAAAAGGGAAAGTCTGAATTCCTGAGCCCCGGAATCCGTTAAGGACACTCGAGCATTCAGCGAAACAACAAGATCAAATGCTGAATCGAGGTTGCATGCTTCAAAAGTTTAAAGAGTTCCACTTGGCCAAACTTGCTTGAGAGAAAGAAGAAGGAGTAGAAAATAAAACTCTATAAAACCAATAAAACTGGTTTTCAAAAAAGGAGGGCGCCATTATCAAAGCCCGCAGATTTCCACAAACAATAATAATACTTTGAGGCACACGGACGGCAATATTATTTGCGGAAGCGCACCGAGGAGAAAGAGACGCTGAGGAGAATGGCCGGTTAAAACACGTGAAACGGCGTGTCCTTGGGCGAGTAGAATAGCATCAATAAGTTGTTGTAAAAAAAATAATAAAATACTACAGCCGTGAGGGAAAATAGAGATGTTTTAGCCACCTGAGCTCGCGGCACAGACACACCAGCTTTGGAGGGTGAAATGTTTTGAAAACGATGGCCGATTTGAGAGGACTGGGGGCTGGTGTGAGCGAGGTTACAGCTGCCGCCCGCTTCGCAACAAACAGATGATGTGCTAGACATTTCAATTGAACTGAGTGAGTTTTGTGGATGTCGATGGTCGTAGGCGTTTGTGCACGCTTCTTGTGCAGTACTGTACGCATCAAGGCTGGTTGAACCACTTCGCTCTCTCCATGTCTCTGTATCTTTATTTAATAGAACAATATAGGCCTATTCATAATTCAACATTTGTTAAAGTAATGGGGAAAAGCTTAGTTTTCTTCTGTTTTCCATCATGACCATACAGTGCCTTGCAAAAGTACTAATACACCTTGACTGCTGACTAAAATGTCTCTGTATTTGGCTCCATCATTCTTCCCAACTATTCTTACAATCTTCCCAGTCCCTGCTGAGGAAAAGCAGCCCCATAGCATGATGCCCCCCCACCGTATTTGACACTGGGGATGGTGAACTCAGGACGATGAGCAGTGTTAGGTTTGCTCCGTACATAACGTTTTGCATTTGGGCCAAAAAGTTAAATTTGTGTCTCATCTGACCAAAGCACCTTCTTCCACATGGTAGCTGTGTCCTCCATATGACTTCTAGCAAACTTCAAACGGGATTTCTTATGGCCTCCTTTCAATAATGGCTTTCTTCTTGCCACTCGGCCATGAAAGCCAGATTTGTGTAGAGTACGACTTATAGTTGTCCCATGTACAGATTCCCCCAGCTCAGTGGCAGTACGTCGCAGCTCCTCCAGAGTTATCTTGGGGCACTTGGTTGCATTTCTGACCAGTGCTCTCCTTGTTCGGTCTGTTAGTTTAGGTGGACGCTCGTGTCTTGGTAAGTTTGCAGTGGTGCTATACTCTTTCCATTTCCGAATGATGGATTGAACAGTGCTCCGTAAGATGTTCAAATCTTGGGAAATCTTTGTATAACTTAACGCTGCTTTAAACTTCTCCACAGCTTTATCCCTGACCTCTCTGGTGAGCTCCTTGGCCTTCACGATGTTGTTTAGTGACCAATACACTCTGACCATAGCTCTGAGGCCCTCACAGAACAGCTGGAATTATACTGAGAGTAGATTACACACAGGTAGACTCTATTTAATGGTTAGGGCAAGGTGTGAACTTTCTGCAGTCATTAGTAATGTTACAAAGGCATTAAGCACTCAGAAAATCATGTATAATTTTGCTTTCACTTCACAGTTGTCTGTTACTTGTGTGTGAACTTTCAGTAAAAAATTCTAAATAAAATCTTTACATTTAGGGTTGTGAACATGACAAAAATTTGCAAAAGTTCAAGGTGTATTAGTACTTTTCGAGCGGCACTGTATATGGGGCAATTCCAAAGATGCCGTTTTACTATCTGTATCAATGTGACCATTTACCATTCGATATACGTCCCATAACGATATATTGTCACAGTCTTACAAGAGTTAATAATTATGATAATCCACCATCAAATGCGAATTGTGGACTTTTTCATCCGATCTCATGTCCTCAATCCAAGTGGCACGTGGAGGGGATGTGTGGACTGATGCTAATGATGCTACGTCCACAGCATGCCAGAATAAAGGCACCGTCCCATTCATTAGTTTAGCAGTTCATTAGTTCAACTTTCTTTATGCCAAACTATTAACAGACAAAACACATTTAATCTGTCAAGTAAAAGAAAATTATTTTCGGGAGATTTGCAGCCTACACTTTCTGTCCCCTGAGTTCCCTCACTCTGCTCCCTCGCTCGCCCACTCGCCCCTTAGACGATCCTCGTCTCAAAAGCTCGGCCCTGGGGGAAGTCGCTGCGATGAAACAAGTCTTAGGATATTCACCGACGGACATTTTTTGCCCCTTTGCCCCATGGATTGGTGATAACATGGAACTTTTCTAAGGTCTGTGGTATTGTGACAAGAGGTCAAATGTTAACCTGCTAGCGCAAATGTCTAAACTTTAAGCTATTTCTGTATTAGCCTACTTGTTTATTCGAGTATCTTTCCAATTAAAGTGCTTATCGGGCGATTTATCCTTTAAAATCCACTGTTTATTGGCTCACAAATGCTGCTTAGCTTCCCCTCTTTTTTCATGTTGTCACCAAAAGAAGTCAGAGCGGACATGTGTCTCGTTAGCATTACAGTGGCACTTAAAATGTGTGTATTCAAGTATATTCTTGTAATGTAGCAAGTCCCTGCCGAGCTAAAGAATGAGACGAGCTGTGTGCTTTTACTCTGGCGTATTGGATCAAAACCGGAAATCACTGTGTGGGCTGTGGAGCTACCGTTAGCTTGATTTTAACGTTGTGCACAGAGTCAGTTGTGGTTGGCCTCACACACCTTGCCAACAGATGAAAACAACAGATGAAAACCAATCAATTAAATGTTCAACCAAAATGGATGCTGAACCTCCAAGACTTGTTACGTAAGCTCCCAGTCGACTTACAGGAGTTTTCCGTTGAAGGAAAAAGTTCACATTCCGTCATTTGTTCTGGGTTGTTTTAGTGTTAAGGAACGTTTCACCTCTCACCTTCAGAGGCCTCGTCAGCAACTAGCCTTTTAGAGTAAAGCCGCTGGGACCAACAGCAGGGAAACCCCTCCCCACTAGACCGGTTTACACTAGAACAACTTGAGTTTCCGTAGCATTGCCCGTATCTGTAAATGACTGGAATTGACTATACGGTGTAAGCATGGGCGTCGGAACCATTCATTGTGAGGGGGACGTGTCCCCCCCACTTTTGAAAAGTGGTTGATTGGTCCCCCCCACTTTCACAACGTGAATTTTCATTGACTTTACATTTACTAGTTTAGACTGGACCTTTTCAATAGGCTCCCCGAGGCCAAACAATTAAATATGACCCGCGCCTTATTTTCCATACATTTAAAAACATATGTATTGGCATTATCCCATTATCCGCGCCAGTATCGCGTCGCTCCGCGGCGCATACGCTCCGCTCTGCGTAGCTGTGTTCATGCGGCTCCTCACCTCAGAGCGGCTGAAATGTAAACATGTCTCTGTAAACCGCTGAAAAACGGCTAAAGTGAGAATACTGGAGGATTATCGCTGGACAGATTTGACCAAACCGAAGCACAAGGACACTCGTGCATCGTGTTTCCGGAGTTTTTTACGGATTCTCACATGGGGGAGCAGGACTTTTCGCGTCCTCGGCAGGTGGACAGCGTGTCTTCATCGGTACAAAGGGCCTGACCAGTAACTTTAAGGTGAGGAACATCAGTTTTGGATGTGTTTGTAAAGCGAGTGATGAAACTGATGTAGCGTGAGTTTGGGGAAACTGCACCGGGCTAGCACGAGTGTTCAACCGGTCAATACGCCGTTAAACCTCACTGTCTGGACTCTAACTTAACCAGATAACATCTGAATTATTCATTTGACGGATAAATGTTTGCTTCCTTTACCCCTTGACTAAATTGTATCTGCGTTTGTGGGAAATGTGAAGATACGAGCGTTGAGATGTTTGTTTGCGATGGCGGGAGTTAACGGGTGTGGCTGAAGCTGAATGTGGATGCAAACACGAGCGCCGTCTCATAAGAGTTTCATTCACTGAGTTTTTTTCACAAAGCGTCATGAAGCCAGGGCTGGACAGGAGAACAGCGGCTCCACAGGTGTTTGGTTATCCGTCCTATATGTCCACCCAGCTGCCAGGAGGAGGCGCTGCTGAGCCGATCGAGTCTCTCACGTATTCTTGAAGTAGCGCTCGATTTGGATGTAGTCCCGCTAAAGCAATAACATTGCTCTGTGTCCTGACCGTGTCCCACTGTAGTTCTTAATGTTAAGAAGTCGACCCCCTCCATTTTTGAAATGTGTCCCCCCCACTTTCCAAACGCTTCCGACACCGCTGGGTGTAAGCGATGTGCCTCTCCTTCTCAATGTCGCCCCGAGGGGTGAGTGGGACGTCTTTGAGGAAACCGGACTTGAGATTTATCACTGATCAGGTTCAGAGAGACTTACTGCTTGTGTCTCTCCCCCCCTCCCTCTCTCTTTCCTGTCACCCGGGGGGCAGGGAGGGATCTCTGCCCCGCACACACACAAAACACGAGGCGGCCATATTTCAACCCCGGCCAATGACACGACCATCACCACGGCTATTAGACAGTAATGGCTCGGAGAGGGGAGTAAGGTTTCCCCTATGGGCTCAGTACATAAGCATTTATTACAGACAACAGCAGGAGAGAGGCAGCCTGGTCCTGCCAATCAGAGCGAAGATATGACAAGGCGAGGCGTCTGGGGAGATTACAGAAACCAGTAGTCGTGTTTTAAGGCAAGACACGGCAGGTGAACACATCGATTTTTCACTCAGTGGTCAATGCTGGGATTTTTAGCTAGTTTTCTCCTGTAACATCTTGGTTCACTGTCGTCTTTTCCATTCACAAATATTGACATGTGTTTGGTATCCACGTGTAGCACCAAAGGCGAGCAAGATGACGCTGTAATCCAAATATGGTCATTTCCTTTATTGGAAACAGCCACGGCAAAAAAGGCAGTGATACACAGGCACATGCAGTGATGTTGCAAAGCTTTAGGGACCGTTTTCGCTAGTGGCCTATGAGTTTTTGTGGAATCGGATACAAACTCAATGGCCACTAAATGTCATCTCATAAGAAATAGTGATAGAGAAACCACCAAAACTATATACACATCACGAAACGAACATACCATACCACACTTTCCTGAAGGGACTAGCTTCACCATTCATTTTTTTGGATCAGGCTTTCTAACAATATATAATGTGTTGGGGTGGCACAAACAGTGCATTGAGACTTGATCAATTTTTCATCAGGTTTTTTGCAAAACCAGATAAAGAACCACATCAATCTTATTAACTACTTAACTGCCACCCTAGGGTTAGGGTTAAGGATTAGGGTTGGGGTTAACAATTATTTACATCCAAGTCTCAAAGCGTATTGACTGGAGAGCTATATGCCAGTGTGATACCTAATTTCAAAGCCAAGACCTTCTAAAAAGTTTCCCAATATTTTTACATTCAAGCCCTTTTGAAAAAATAGTTTCTTTCTATGTCCTTTGTAATGCACATCAGGACTAAATGTGTCTTTAAGTGAAATCTAAATCTCTATGAGAAACTTGAGAGAAAATGAGAACATTTTGAATTGATTAGTGACCGCAGATTCATACTTGGAGCTGTGAGAAGATGAGCTGAAAGTCCAGCGGAGGTTTAGAGGAGGAAGCATCAGCTGAGGACACAGCAGGTCTGGGTCTGTGCTGTCCATTATGGGGGAAGAATTTGGGGATTATTAAGAAAAGGGTTTGTGTGTGAGCACTTTGTGTGGTTTCCCTTTTCTAAAACAGACCCGATCACTGCTCTGTAACACACTCGCATCACACACACACAAGGTCACACCAGTGGAAACACAGGTGTTTGAGGGGTCAGCGTCACTTTACATTAATTTATAAGCATTTATTACTGCCAAACCATAATGATAATCACTACAGGGGTGATTTTAACCTGAAATGAAACCTTAACGTAACCTAATTTTTTGTATTAACTTTCTTAAATTATATTGATCTGTTTGATCAATGTCAGATTTATCAATACGGTAAAAATTACTTGATCATTTATGATTACATATTTATCGACCTAATGTCCTCTATAATGGACATAACATAAAAGAAAAACAAAATCAGAAGAAAAAAAACTAAATTCTGAAATGTTTATTTTAACCCTTTCACTCAAAACAGGTATATATAAAAAAGAATCAAAATATATTAACCTTTTTTTTAAAATCCAGTTTCCATGAGGGTATGGGGATAAAAACGCCCAATTCAAACAGGGCTCATATAACTAACAGCATTTGTGTGATGTCTAAGGTGGGGAGTGTAGCGAGTGTACTGTAGTGGAAACCCTACCATCACCGAGTAGAGCGGATACGCCTGAACCGTGTAGGGCTGAACTAAGGCCTGTTTTTCACACAGAAAACTAAATTTGCTAAAAGCTTCAATAAATGAAGATACGGACCCTTTTTTCTCCCCCAGGAAAATTCCGTCTTTGAGAGCTTTCCTGCGAGCTCGGTGTATAAGCATTTATTACCGCAGGGTGTGGCGTCTGGGGAGAGGGAGGGCGAGCGGGGGACAGGAGTCAGGAGTTCAAGTATTTGAGTTACAGTAGGAAGGGGAGGGGCGCACATACAGTGCCAGTCAGAGCAGGATGAAAGGGGAAACGGCGCTGACGGATGGGTCGCGAAACTTTATATACTGTACGTTGAAGGACAGCATGGAGGATTTATGTCGGGGGGGGGGGCTTATTGTGAATATAAAAGTTGGCATTCACTAACATTCCGGTCCTCAAACTGTGTTATTGCCCCCCCCAAGCAACAGCGGGGGATGTTCAAATAGATGTACCTTAACCTAGTTTGCAGTTCAAGTCGATGAACTTTCCATTTTTCTCAAAGTGCATCATCGATACATTGATTCGCTGCTCAGGCTGGGAATGGAGCAGCGCAAATCTGAAGCGTTTTTTAGGTACACATCAATTTGAACACCTAGAAACTCTGTAGCATCGACGAGACATTCAACTAAACGTAGCACTCCCTACTGCCAAGGACAAATCTCACATGCATGTCCAATTACATGCTCATTTACTGCGCTAAAGAATATGCATGTCAACATGTCAAAACAAGCTAAAGGTTCAGACAGCTGTATTTTTGCTGTGTCCTTGGTGAAGAAAGTAAAATCCTTTTTGCTCAGGTTTGCAGGAGCAGGTGTGACCATAAATCAGGAATTGAAATATAAATCACTGACAGGAGTGTTACAGTAGATCGTCCAAATGTCTCTGACATCACCCTCTATTTTAACAAAGGAATTGAGGGCAGATGAGTTTGGCCGAGTATAGGTAAGATTTTTTTTTTTTTATTATTATTGAGCATTTTCATTTACTTCTATGAAATTGGAACAAACTTTTCACTTATTACAGTATAACTATACACTTCTTACAATTTAGGTATAGGTCACGCACTGCCAAGTCATAGCAAAAATATTATAATAATAAAGGCTTAGACTTGAATTGTACTTAAAAAGCTTGAGAGGCTTCTCAAAGCACTATGCTGGAATTATTCATTCACTCTTTTTCTGGTAGTAGTAGGATGAACGTAGCTCCAGCTGCCCTGGGGTAGACTGATGAAAGTGTGGTTACCGATCTGCTACATCTGCCTCTTCAACCATCAGCGACAACTCACTCACACACCATCCGCTCAACATTAAACACACTCTCGCAACTATACCCGAAATATTTGTAGAATTATTAATTGAGTTTAGATGTAACAGTTGTAGAGTTGGTGCCCCCCTCGAGCATGCACATCTACACAGAGCGAGGCATGTTACTGGGATGAGCGAGTAAAGCACCAGAGGGAGAAAAACAGGTAGAGCAGATGTTTTAAAAGTTTCAACACTGGTGCATTTGGAGTTCTTTCTTGTCTCTTCACTGCAGCTTTCGTCTCTGTTCTCAAAGTCTACAGCGATCCTCATGTCAGTCCTCGACTGACCCGTGCTGCATCCATAGCTTATATGACAGGTGTGCAGACCGGGATGCAGGGTGGAGCGTCACTGTGCACACGCCTGCACTCTCTAGCGCTCTCAGACAATAATCACCAGCCCTAACAGAGGCCTTTGGTGTGTTTGTCTTTAATCAGACGGTTACTCCTGCCGATCCGAGACTAGGATCATTTTCCGGATAGTTTGGGCTCTGGTACAAAACCCTTGAATTCGGGACAGTCCTGGTCACCCTATCAATATTAGACGGGATCAGCATTTGCAAGGTGGCATTGCTACCTTCCACCACCATCAAGCACACACTCCTACACAACATTTTGCACAGACAAGGCAGAGGAACTGTCAGACTCAAGGACACAATGACGAAATGAATACCAGCTCTGTGATTCAAAGCGCTAACCTTCCAAACGCTATAGCATCTGAGCCACAGACCTGACACCTCATAACATTATAATACTTAACATTCTGCTATATTGAGGTAGTTGTCGACCAACAGGAGCAGCGCATGACCCGTTTGAGTAAAAGAAGAGAGCTAGAGGGCTAGCAACTTAAAAACTAAACCGGCCATTGAAACAGCAATAAGACTGACTGCTCAAAGCTGTCCAAATGTATTCCAAAAGTTTGTGCTCTTGGAAAAGGGTTCCAAATTGCAAAAGAAAGAAAGAAAGAAAGAAAGGCATACCCAGGCACGCGAAACAAATGTGAGGTGCACAAGAAACTACTTAAAATACCTTTTATTCGATGGTCAAGCCAACATGTGTTGACCACCAAACAAAAACAAAGCTGGCTATTTCCGTGAACGAACCAGGACTAAACCAGATCTAAACAATCTAAATAAACAGGCTATAGGACAGGTTTCATAAAACTAAATTAAGATTATGATATTAAGAGTCACTCACACCTAGACTACTGGAGTCCCTCAGGGCCGTGTTCTCGCCCTGCCTTTCTTCCTGTACACCAATCGCTGCACCTCCAGTCATCAGTCTGTAAAACTGGTAAGGTTTACAGAATGGGGCTCATCTCGGACGTCTTCCTACAGGTGGGAGGTTTCTTCTTCTTTTCTTAACTGGGCAAACTCTTAACAGATATCACACCATAAAGGGGAGGAGGATGCATGCCATTGTAACTTTTTTGAATTATTCCTATATTATGTGTAATGTTCCGATAAAAAAAGATCCTAGTTTGTGATGCTTTTCACTGACAATGGTAATAAAAGCTAGTCTGATTCCATGCTAAAGGACCACGTACCATCAATGATCTGCACACCACCTTTTGAGAACTACTGACGTAAACCACATGCAAACAGTATCTTTAATATGTTTGATTCTTCCTCGCATAATACCTTTGCAGCCATATTTCTCCCAGACACAGATAATGGAAGAAAGCGTTGAGATAACTCTAAATATTTACTTTGGAAAACACAGGAAAAAGATTAGTACAAGGAAAGAGGATGAAGCCAAAGCGTTTCAAAAGATAACGCAAATTCGATGTCAGATTATCGCGCCTTTTGTGTGCCCCATATCTCTCCTTCTTGTAGGATTAGGAAGCGTAAAATATAATAAATCAATAAAATCATCATATAAAAAAAAAATAGTAGTGGCGCGCGTGCGATGTACGTGGTGTTAGCGTTGAACAAAAACAAGCGGTAATTTGCCACTTTGAGTCCCCCATTTCCATTTTGTCATGTGCGAGTGCCTGTCATGCTTTCGAACAAACATTGACATAATTAAAATGCAAATGCCGTTTAGTGTCGGAGGAGAGGAGAGAGATGTGAGAGCTGATATCCGCACACCGGCGTGAGAGGGAAAAAATAAAGGAATAAAAAAACTCAAACAGGAGGAAAATCATAGGAAGGAAAATACTACGGAGACAAAGCAATGGAACCAATTCGTTTTGGGAAGAAAAAGCGGTTATTTGCTGAAATAAGAGATTTATGTCTTTGATTTAAGAAATTATGGATTTGTTTGAGAAGAAGTCTGTCCTTGGTCTTGAAATTTTGACATTGTCCACTTTATACAAACGCTGATCTTGGAATTTTTTTTTTATCCATTTGGTCCTTCAATCTTGGACTGTTTGACTTGCCTTGAAATGTCTCACTGAGGTCATGGTCTTTAGAATGATTCTACTTTCAAATTATTAGATTATTTATATTTTCACATCCTTGGTCTTACTCAATTCCTATTCCTACCGCAATTTAACTAAAAACAAATGGAGATTTCAATTGACAGTTTCTTCAGAACAGAGGAGTAGTTCATACATTTTGAAATGAAGGCGCTACTTGGATTAGTATCTTTCACTTCACTTTCACTTTAGTAATTCTACTTTGAAGTAATAATCTTGCTTACTCTTTCCACTTTGGGTAAACCTGTGAGTGACGAAAGGTTCGTGTCGACACACAAAAATCACAAAAAGTGTTATTGATTGAAGCTTATTAATGTATTCGTTTTTATGTATCTTACATGAATGATTACCTTGTTTATATAATTCTTACATTTCTAAAGAACCCACCGTATGTGCTCCATTCTGTGTGGGGGGTTTAAACTCTGGGCAAGTATTTAAGTATTTGTTGTCTTTTATCTGTTGTTTGCTACTGAAGGACAACTGAATTTCCCCTTGTGGGTGATTAATAAAGCATCTATCATTATCATCATCATCGTCGTCATCTATCACATCAACACTAAAGCATACTGCAGACCTTTTTGCTCAAATATTCGGTACTCAAGTAGTATTTTCCTTGAACACTCCCGGTTTTACTTGGCGAATTACGAGTCACGTTATTTCAAATTGAACTTGTTTGAGTTACTGTTTCGGCAACTCTACCCACCAGTAATCATTTTGTCGATGAATTACATCTCTTGCTTTGATTTTCATCGTCTTTACAATAAATTCACTCAATATTGTGACTTCTTGACTATTTAAAAAAAAATCTTGTTTCAAAAAAGTAAAAGATAAAGATAGAATGACTTTATTAAGCTACTGTAAGGTAGTGTAGGCTTAAAAATATAAACAGGATTGGGTTGTTTGAGTTAACTACAACCCAATTGTCACGTGCGGGGGAATGATGACCCAAATGCAGAGCAGCTCCAAGCCAAACTTAAATTTAATAGAACAGGTCCAAGCAAAACAACACAGGAACAAACTTACAGACACGAGCAGAATCCGAGGAACAGACAGAGAATGACTACGATGACGAACGGCATGAACGACAAACGACAATGATCCAACCAAGACAAGGGAAAACACAGGGGTATAAATACACAGGGAAACAGGGCACAGGTGAAACACATCAGGGCGGGGCAGGCAATCAACAAGAGGAAGGGAAAGCAGGACGACACAGACACAGACCAAGACTATCAAAATAAACACAAGACAGAGACACAGACCAGGACAGGGGAGAACCAAACCAAAACCAGGACAAAACCAACAATCAAAAACCCACATCATAACAGTACCCCCCCTCCAAGGGACGGCTACCAGACGTCCCAAACAAAAAAAACAAAAGTCCGACGGGCCCGGGCGGGCGGAGGGGGCCTGGAGGCGGGAACCATGAACCCCAATCCCGGGGGGCACGGAGAGTCCTGGGGGCTACCCTGGAGGCAGCGGCTCTGGGGGCTCCGGCGGAGGCCGCGGATCCGGGGGTCTCCACGGGGGCGACGGGTCCGGGGGCTCAGGCGGGTCTGGGGGCTCCGGCGGAGGCCGCGGATCCGGGGGTCTCCACGGGGGCGACGGGTCTGGGGGCTCCGACGGGTCTGGGGGCTCCGGCGGGTCTGGGGGCTCCGGCGGGTCTAGAGGCTCAGGCGGGTCTAGAGGCTCAGGCGGATCTGGAGGCTCCGGCCGAGGCGGGTCAGGCGGCTCCGGCCGAGGCGGGTCAGGCGGCTCCGGCCGAGGCGGGTCAGGCGGCTCCGGCCGAGGCGGGTCAGGCGGCTCCGGCCGAGGCGGGTCAGGCGGCTCCGGCCGAGGCGGGTCAGGCGGCTCCGGCCGAGGCGGCTCCGGCCGAGGCGGGTCAGGCGGCTCCGGCCGAGGCGGGTCAGGCGGCTCCGGCCGAGGCGGATCAGGCGGCTCCGGCCGAGGCGGATCAGGCGGCTCCGGCCGAGGCGGATCAGGCGGCTCCGGCCGAGGCGGATCAGGGGCCTCCGGCCGAGGCGGATCAGGGGCCTCCGGCCGAGGCGGGAGCGGATCAGGGGCCTCCGGCCGAGGCGGGAGCGGATCAGGGGTCTCCGGCCGAGGCGGGTCAGGGGTCTCAGAAGGAGGCAGGTCCGGATCCTCCGCAGCGGGCCAAGGCGGAGGAGGCAGGTCCGGATCCTCCGCAGCGGGCCAAGGCGGAGGAGGCAGGTCCGCGAAGTCCGGCGGCGGCGGGAACAGGGCTGGGTCCGCGAAGTCCGGCGGCGGCGGGAACAGGGCCGGGTCCGCGAAGTCCGGCGGCGGCGGGAACAGGGGCGGGTCCGCGAAGTCCGGCGGCGGCGGGAACAGGGGCGGGTCCGCGAAGTCCGGCGGCGGCGGGAACAGGGCCGGGTCCGCGAAGTCCGGCGGCGGCGGGAACAGGGCCGGGTCCGCGAAGTCCGGCGGCGGCGGGAACAGGGCCGGGTCCGCGAAGTCCGGCGGCGGCGGGAACAGGGCCGGGTCCGCGAAGTCCGGCGGCGGCGGGAACAGGGCCGGGTCCGCGAAGTCCGGCGGCGGGAACAGGGCCGGGTCCGCGAAGTCCGGCAGCGGCAGGTAAGCACCCTCCTCCGCCGGCCACGGAGGAGGAGGCAGGTCCGGGAGCTCAGCGGGCCCCGGCGGCGGCCGGGTGGAGCTCCGACGAGGAGCGGGGACAGGCGGCGGCCGGGCGGGGCTCAGGCGCGGAGCAGGGACAGGCGGCGGCCGGGCGGGGCTCAGGCGCGGAGCGGGCACAGGCGGCGGCCGGGCGGGGCTCAGGCGCGGAGCGGGCACAGGCGGCGGCCGGGCGGAGCTCAGACGAGGAGCTGGGACACAAACCGGTGAAGCCCACTCCGGACGGGGGTCTCGGTCTGATGGTGGCCCCAAGACAGGAAGAGCCCACCCTGGACGGAGCATGTTGTCCAGCGGTGGCTCCGGGACAGAAGGGGCCCACCTCAAACCCAGGTCAGTGTCCGGCAGTGGCTCCAGAACTGGTGCAGGGGAACACCACGATCGGATGGGGGTGTTAGGCGGAGGCCCTGGGGTAGGGGCCGGTTCAGGATCTGCAGGCGATGGAGATGGAGGGTGACCAGCGGGGGAACAAACACTGGCTCTTGGCCGCCTTCCACGAGCCCCACGTCTCCTCCCCTGCACCCCTCTCTTAGCCACAACCTGTTCATAGGCGTAACCCTGCGCCTGTTGCAGGGCAGCCATGGGGGACAAACCACCTTGCCACAGTTTAACAAAAATTAACAGTGGGCTGTCCGCTGGGTCAGATTGTGGTTGGATCATTCTGTCACGTGCGGGGGAATGATGACCCAAATGCAGAGCAGCTCCAAGCCAAACTTAAATTTAATAGAACAGGTCCAAGCAAAACAACACAGGAACAAACTTACAGACACGAGCAGAATCCGAGGAACAGAACAGACAGAGAATGACTACGATGACGAACGGCATGAACGACAAACGACAATGATCCAACCAAGACAAGGGAAAACACAGGGGTATAAATACACAGGGAAACAGGGCACAGGTGAAACACATCAGGGCGGGGCAGGCAATCAACAAGAGGAAGGGAAAGCAGGACGACACAGACACAGACCAAGACTATCAAAATAAACACAAGACAGAGACACAGACCAGGACAGGGGAGAACCAAACCAAAACCAGGACAAAACCAACAATCAAAAACCCACATCATAACACCAATCCTGTCATCAATAATTGAACACACTCTACGATAGAAAGTTCAAGGACAACCGTGAGTTTACACAATCCAGGAAGGTCAGGCATTTTGCCACAGCGCCCCCTACTGCCAAGGATCCTTAACATCATATCAGTACATCCTCCCACATTCATCCTCCAACACCTTTTTGTTCTACTCCTTTTCAACACACCACGACTGACCCAAAACACACGTGCGGACGTCAGCCTCACTGCCTCTGGTCTTTTTTTTTTCTTTTTTCCACTCATGTCTTTTTCCAAAATCAGTTTATTTGATGAGAAGGGAAAAAAAAGAGACCCGGCCTTCACTCCAGGGCCCCCGCCGAAGCCTGGGGAGCGGGTAAGTGGGTTAACCCAGAGGCCTCGCACAAAGCCTGGGGAGCGGCGTAAGTGGGTCACCTGCCCTTTCCGCTCCCTCTCGAATGCGTATACTCAGAAGGATCCCCCTCTCCATTTATATCATTATTATTAGAAGCAGGCGTAATGCGTGGAGGGACTCGCCGGGGGAACACCGCGGATTGGAAAGGGGAGAGAGTGCGGTGTGGGCCCTCTCGCTGTTACCGTTCCTTAAGGGAGGTGTGTGGAGAGAATGGGGTTCAAGGCGTTGTCATGGAGTGCCGATGGACCACGGATGCGCCGGTTCAAGTTGCCATATTGTAAAAGGCACAGGTAGCCATTTTTGCATGATCTTTGTTACTGTAAAGACTACTGTTCGTTTAAAGTGGACGCATTGACATTTTGTAACATGAATCGACTTTGCTTCTTCAGGTTTTAACCATGTTATAGCGTACCCTCATCATCCAAACAGGTTGACTTTGGTATTTTTGTCTTCTTCATGCTGCTGCATTTCCTGGATTTTGTTGCAACACAAATGAAGAACAACATTCTCCTGTACAGCCTTTAAGCTTGTTACAGGGCTGTTTCCTCATCAAAAACACACTTGGTGTTGGGTTTTGAGTCATCTTTGAATCTTCCCCATTGACAAGGCGGCACTAATACTAAAAGTAATATTTTACTTAAAGTGAATCTGACAGGTTTTAATGCTTTCGCAAATATGACTTATTTCAATGGATAACATTTGTTGTAAGCATATTTATCATTTTATTTAAGTGAAGAAGCAATTTTAATTACGAATGTTGGGAAGACCATTGTTATGCTACACTGACAGGAAGTAAAATAGATAGAGGCATAATTCTATAACAGATTGACTCAGTAATTTCCCATTGACATAACATGGTTAACACTTGGTTGGTACAACAACAATTGTTTATCTCTGCCTATGTCACTTTCTGTCCGTGTCCAGTAAGGAAGTGAAACTATAAACCTCACAAAAAATGTCCAACTAATGAAAGCTGTGTAAATTTTTGAACTTATTTTCTTCCACTATGTTTAAATTCTTCAATTATTATTAAACAACATGCTTTTTGTATTTGTATGAGAGACCAACAGGCCCGTTTGGAACCATGTGGCCGTCCTTCCGTGGACCCACCACCTGCAGGAGGAGCCATAGGGGACTGGTGCTATGTGATTTGGGCAGCTCCAACAGCTGCCCCCATGACCCGGCAACGGACAAGTGGGAGAAAATGGATGGATGGATGGATGGGCTTTTTGTATTTGATCACTATTATCCCTTTTCCATTGGCACTTCCTGCCCCGCCCAGTGCCAGTTGTCAAGTACAAGTTGAAAAAGGTGATCTTTCCAATTATAGGATTTAGCCGCTGTTAGCACAACTTCAGCTGGTGTTAGCATAACATTAGCACTTAGCTTACCTTCATAGTCCGTCTTTTAGCTGCTTCTTTCCTAGGTAGTTTTTACCTTCGAGATCTCTAAATAATTACATAAACTCCATCAAAAAGCAGTATTTTTCCACATGTTTTTTTATCGCGGTTCAGTTGTTCCTTCAGTTATGTGTATACCTGTGTTGGGCATCCGCGACAGTGCCGCTCCAAAACTACTGCAGTCCATTTCTACTGGAAATAGTATAGTAGTAGAAGTGAAGCATGTCCTCTGGCCAAACCGTGCTGTGTTGAAACGTGCTACGTTTAAAAACACGATACATGTCCTTTTGTTGTTTAGTACAGTGTGTCCCAACCAGCAGTTCGGGGATTTGGGGGTACATGAGCACTTAGGGGGTAGCTGGAATTAGTTCAGTTAAAAAAAAGAAGAAAAAAAAAGAGGTTATCTTGAATTGATTGTCAAAGGTTTGAATTTGAGAGAGTTTGTTTTTGTTTTTTACCTAACCCTTTACTAAATACGAAGTTTAGTTGATCACTTTGTAAACATTCAAGAGTCCATTGATGAATCGAAATTTTCATTCTCAGTACTTGGTGTGGAGCGGGGGGTGCGGAGTGAGGGGTGGAAGCACAGGGAGGGCAGGGAGAGACTTCAGCTTCCCTATTGCCTGGTGTCGACTGGACCTGGCCCATGGATTCCGCAGTCTCCTCCCTGAAGGCATTACCTTGAAGAGACTGTGTGATGGGTGCGTAGGGTTTGCGGGTGAGACGGGTGGAGTACATGTCCTTAATGGAGGGGAGAGGAGCTCCACAGATCCTCTCCGCTGCTCTCACGATGCGCTGGAGGCTCCTTCGGCAGGAGGCACAGCTGGCGCCGTGCCACACAGTGATGGAACTGGTCAGGATGCTCTCTATAGTCCCTCTGTAGAAGTTGCACGGAGGCTGGGACTCTTCTCAGCATGCGAAGTAAGTAGAGACACTGATTACTTTTTCTGGCAGGATCTTGCGTCCTTGTGAAGAAAAAAGGTTGGGAACCGCTCCCTAGTTCAATAAACAACCAGGTTCAATCCATAGTGGCATTGTACAACCTATTTGATATTGGGAGTTGCGTGTTCATGAGGCCGTCCTTCTGTGGACCCACCACCTGCAGGAGGAGCCATAGGGGCTGGTGCCATGTGATTTGGGCAGCTCCAAAAACTGCCCCACGAACCGGCAACGGACAAGTGGAAGGAAATGGATGGTTGGATGGATGGATAATGAAATGCGCCAAGTAAAGTAAAGTAAACTTTAGCTGACTTCAGGCTTGGATGCTATTTCTGTAATTGTGAGATACGGTGTAGATTGACCTGTACTAGCTCCTTTATGCCTTTGAAATGTTTGTCTCATCAGCAAGACCCTGCGAATAGCGTCTGGTTTACTTTATGCACTCGCCATTCCATTCCCTGCAACTTTGACCCTTCGAGCTTCCGCGGCATCTCCGCAATTTCAACCTCACCATTGAGAAACACATTGCCTTCCATCACACGCAGACTAATGTTTTTCACGATTTTAAATTACCTCCAAAACTCTTTGCCGCCAGTTGACACGCTTTCTCTCGTTTACCGTGCCATGAAGGGAAGAAATGTGCGTTCGTGTCAAGAGCATTTTCTCTCGACTTTTAATCAGCGCCACGATACTTGTAGCTGCCAGTTAGCGCCTGTACAACTGTACTTAGTGTAGTTACGGTTAAAAAAAAACCACAGAATGACTTATCAACAGGCCAAGGATGATGCAGCGGTGCTTATTATGATATTATAAAGCTTAATTTTTTTTATTTGACATTCAGTTGTAGGAATGCCTTGAGTGTCTAGAAAAGCGCCTAAGAAATCAAATGCATCATTATTATTATTATTAATCCTCTAGTCGCACAAAGACGGGAGGAAGACTTTTTGACCCAATCTTTTTTTCTCGAGTGATTTGAAGTGAGTGTGTAAACTTGAGGCCTTGATAGATTACATACAACATGTCAGCAAGTGCAGTGTAAAAGTCTATTAAATGTAATTATGTTGAAGATCTCAATGAAAAGCACTTTGATTTATTGAGCTAACGTGATACTCCGAGGTTAGGACACAAGGGCAACTTCACTGAGAACACTTTGTGCTGTTAACTTCTTAAGGGACAAACTTTGGTCTTGTCCTGACATAAGGAGTTTTCACACTTGCATTTTTGGTCCAGGCTTTTGATCTTTTTCGTCGGGCAAAGTTGGCTACAATCTGGTGTGGCATGTTGACGTGCATGAGTCCCATATGTGTTTGTTAACATGCACTGTCTCGACAAAATATACGAATAAATACAGTCAATAAATAAAAATGAGAATGCTCCAACAGACCAAGGTTCGAACCAACAGGGTGGAGTTTTATTTTGGAATCCTGAACATCAGCTATACATCTTTTACACGTGCATATTAAAGGGTCTGTGTAAATATTCCTATAGACAGGGGAGCCTTTATTTCAACATGGCTGTCAGACATTAAATCCAATGCATTTCAGCTGCAGGGTGCAACAACATACCGTGCCATCTTAGGATGGCATTCTATTTTCTTTTGTTTCTTTTTTTTAATACTATGGACCAAGATCCTGCGTCCTTAATAAAGCTTGAATGCATACTGTATGTCTGAAAATGGAAAATGGTGTAAGGTCTTTCTTGGGAGCAGTGCATATCAAAATTTAAGCTATTTCCAACGGGCGGCAAGGTAATGCAGCGATTAGTGCTCGTGCTTCACAGCTAGAAGGTGCAGGTTCGATTCCCACCTGGACGGGCCCTTTCTGTGTGGAGTTTGCATGTTCTCCCCGTGTCTGTAGGTTTCCTGCAGGTACTCCGGTTTTCCCTACCACTATAAACATGTACAATAGAACAGGATGAATGAGAGTGTGTTTGAGAGTGCACATGGGGGACGACGGATGGAAATTACCCCAAGGCTACAATCTGGTGTAGCTTGTTCATTAACATGCACTGTCCCTACCAAATAAATAAACCAATAAAATCATGTACCATGACTTTTCATAAAGTCATGAAGATAATATTGTATAAAAGCGTATATTCAAGCATTTGGTCATTTTCTATGTATGCTATTCTATGTAGTTAGCATATCGCTGATTAGTCTGGTGACTTGGCGCTGTGCTTGGCGAATCGGGTAGTAAAACCGTATTAGATCAATGTTGCATTTTCTGACCAACAAAGTGTAAGATAATGATGTGTTCGAGATTATTCTCAAAAACCTGCAATGAGCGCAATACCTCCTCTTTAAAGCTTTAGTGCGGTTGTCAGGACAACTTTGTGAATATGAGATGAAACTATGTTGCAGTGCCGGCCTCCAATCGAACCAAGTCCACTCGACTATCAAGAGTGAATACAACCTTAGAAATGCACCGTTTTACCAACTGAGCACCCACTGACAAAAGGTTGGTTTGACAATCCCTTAATTTTCTTATTACAGTTTTTCTCCATTGGTTTGGCTCATTTCTTGAAACAGAAATTACATTCTCAAAACTCTAAGATCATTTGGCAAAACCGTCTTAAGTTCAGCACAACACTAGAGCTCACTCAGCAAAAGCTCATATCTCTCCCAAAACAGTTCACTCATGCCTCAAAACTAAATTTCCTTCCCATTTAAACAGTCAGTGCCCCCAAAATGGTTTGTCCCTTTGGCACTATGTAAGCACTGCAAGTCTAAATGTTTAGATGTTTTGTCACGATGGCAGAGGACCATTGAAATGTCCCTCATGTCCACCTTTCTGTCTTAGCCCAGTCCTTCATTGACAATGGCTACTGTGACTTTTTTGTTGTCTAGCTAACAGAATACAATGGTGTATAAAACTGAAAAAATAAAGAAAATAGGATTTAAGGGTAAGAGTCGCCTCCAACGTTTGACATCACACATTGCACTCATACTGCCAAGGAAATTGTAACCATTAACATTCACACAAAGTAACTTCCATACATCAGAGTAAAAAGAAAATGTATTCAGCATAACATACTGTAACATAACACACAAACAAAAACAATGAAAATGATATGCAGCCTACAGCGCTTCATTAGTCAAGTTCTAGTTTCACCTGACTGTTAAAGCTGGGGTACCTGATTTTTCCTGTTCAAGCAGTGACATTTTTTGTTTTGGCCCAAACTGGCTCTAGCGCTCACAGTCCCTCCTGTGTATTCACATTGTTCAAAGAATGTAATTACATGCACAAATCACACCCATATACAGCATTGAGTGATGACAAAGTGAAGCACCCCTAAGATAAATTCCACTAATTTAGATTGGACTTCTATCATTCATTGCTCAATAAAACTTTAGGTGAAGACAATACAGCACGGTCTGTGTTTTGCTGCGTTTGCCACATACTCCGAGGTGGCAAAAATAAATGTATTTCTACAACACCATAAAATCAGGTACCCCAGCTTTAATTGCTGTAATAAAGGTATCAAATGTTCCAAGGGATATGGTATTCATGGTATTGTGTTCTTGACTAAATTTGACAATTGAACAGACTATTGTGCATGTGATGACTTGTACAATGAAATGACGCTGACACGTTTTGGAGCGAACCACCATTAGACTGAGAATCATCAATCAGTTTAGATCAACAGGATCGATTCACTTGGAAATTGCGCTAATTGTCGGCTACATGTACTTAACCATTTGCAAAGATGTACTGAGACATTGAGACATGGACTTAGGCATTTGCAATTTGACGAAATTAATGAGAAATTCAATTCTGTTGTGAACAATTGCCAAGTGGTTTAGAGACTTGTCCATGTTTTTTGAGAATGTAATTTCTGTTTCAAGAAATGAGCCAAACCAATGGAGAAAAACTGTAATGTGCCATAGACATTTTGCCTTCAAGGGATATTACAGGATTTTTGACACAGGGCCTCATTTCCTAGTTATCCAGAGTGTTGTTGGTTTCCGGAGATTTTTTTTTTAATTCATGCAGTCCTTATATTTGAAGAGTTTGACCCAAGCACAGTGCACCTGGGGAAAATCACTTATAGCACCAGACTACTGATATAAATGTCTGTGTTGACTGAATATTTTTAATATAACCATTTTGAATTTAAAATAACTTATATTTGAGCAGCATCAGCTTCCTGGTTGTAAGCTACGGAGCGGCAGAGTGATCTGCTAGGTTACCGCATCTACAGTAGTTGGCCGGCATTACTACATGTGGAATTCATACAGGAGCTTGCTACAAATCAGATATGGCAACGTTTGGAGGACTACCCGATGATTTTGAAGTTTTTTTTCCATGCAGGCTACTAGTTACCATAGACATGCGCTAGCCTAACGCCACTAAACTCTTCAAATACATAATAATAATAAGAAATGCATGAATTAAAAAATGTATATCTCTCAAATCAACAACACTCTGGATAACATGAGGCCCTATGTCAAAAATCCTGAAATACCCCTTTAACTATCCACGGCATCGCCTCAGATCCATGGACCCCTCTTGAAATACACCGCATCGGGCTTTCCTTCTTTCTTTTTTTTTTTTCTCACCCAATGACCTAGAATCATCGGGCCTGCGGCATTCGCTCAGATGGAGTTCCCACATCAAAACAAACAGGGGCTTTTTGTATTCCGCGCTCATCTCCACAACACGGATCGGCAGTCTCACGAGGTAGCGGACCAAATAAAGATCTTATTACTTACTGTGTGTCAGCTTCAGCCCCTGACGACCGCTTTCATGTCGGGGAGAGAGAAAAAGGCAGGCGGGGGAGGGGGGGAGGAGGAAGGGGGAGCTTTGATAATGGCTGGTTTTCGCAGTCAGTCTCGGGATGATCTCTTAAATCCTTAATCACCCCCTGTCCACTTCAGTGACAGTTATTTTAGGGACTTGTTTCGAACGGTCACTCCACTACGGCGCGCCGTCTCTTCGTGTAAGAATGAGGAAATCCCGCAAGAGGCAGGATACAAATTACAGTGGGAGGAATGTGGCGCAATTGATGTTACAGTTCTCCAGTTGCCGGAAGTCAAAAATGGCATGTGAGGCGAGGCATAAAATGTACTGCAAGTTTTCTGTCATTTTATGTTTGTATATAACCTGTTCCAGCCATTTGAACTGTTGCAATGCAGGTGGTACGTCCACATCTGCTGCTAACACCGGTAACATCTGTAAATACATTCACGCTGTTGTTCTGTGCCAATTTTTATTTTATTTTATTTTTTTATCATATTTATCATACTTTATGCATGCCCTTATAGTTTTATCGTTCTGAAGTTTTTTATCGGTTATTATGCATATGAGTTTTGTTATATGTTTTATGTTTCATGTTGCACGATTGCACGATGTTTACTGACATTGGCAATAAAACCAATTCGGAATCTGATTCATATAAAAAAGAAAGTGTTTTATGCATCAGAATTGCCAAAATTGCCTATATTGTTAGAGACAAAATTGTAGATGTATTAATTGCAAAAACGTTTTTCAAGAGTATTCTGGATTTCTTTTAGACTTGTGAATGAGCTAGTTATGACTGAAAGAAATCAGTAAACATTGACATTTCGAACTTGTCTTTTGCTCAAAGCTCGATAAATCTGGCAGGAATTAGTTATTGAAAAATCCCTCTGAAAAAACCTTCAAAATACAAAAACCTTGCTATTAGAGCGTTTATTGCCTTTTAATGACACAGTGGCTGTATGGGTGGTTATTATAATTTCCATCACAATGGCCTCTATGACCCTCCAGGATCAATTGCTCTTTAGCGTTTCAGGGTTTCTGGGTGGAACAGATCCGTAACCATAGAGATGGTTCCATCAGCAGAAACTGGACCGCTAAAAAAACAATTGATCCTGGAGCGTCACAGAGGCCACTGTGATGGAAATTAAAGGTGCCATTATAACCACCCAAAAAAAGGTCAAATACACACTAATATTATTTTTTACAAGGGAGCGTGGCGGAGGCGTAGTGATTACCGGGAAAACTCTGAAACGCAACTCGTCAAAAGGTCAGAAAATAGATGATAGATTCATGGTTGATGGCTGGGTTGATCATTGGCGTGTTGCTCCAGAGTGTTTACGTCCCATGTGACCTCGAATATGGCGGTGCCCAGTCGCCCGGACACGACCAGGATGCGACGTTAGTTGAAGTTGAACCGATTTTCAAGTATTCTGAAGTATTTCTTCCATGTCAAATATCAGCGGCGTGGTCAGTCGTTAATAGACGAAGGCAAGAAAGAAGGTCCCTCAAAAGTTTAAGGCAAGAATGAAGGAACTTGTCTAAAGCTTGTCAAGACTCCTTGAAAAAAAAGATTTCCGAGACATTCAAATGAACATGGGACAGGAGACAGGTACTCAGCGCGCCAGTCCAGCCTATTACACTGTCACAGCCGACGATGAGCGGGAGATGAAGAGAGAAATCTATGTCTGTGTCCAACGTTAGACCTTCTTAGATCAAGGGGGATTCGTAGCTTTGACAGGAATCACACACCCTTAACTCCTCACGGGTCGGTCGCCGTATATCTCCCTCCACTCCGGAGAATGAAAAGATGTTTTCAAAAGACATTTCACGTGGAGACGCATCACAGACATTTCAGGACTGGGCTGGACATTGGCACTTTTGACTTTTGAAAACACCTTGATGTAAAAAGTTGAAGGCCTTTGAAGAGGTGACATGAGTCGGAAGGTGTGGCATTGAAGGAGATTTAGCCGGAGAATTAGGATCTGTTTTGGTTTGTGCCTTGGTGTAATGCAGTAATTCTTAAAGTGTGGCGAGTGGTCCGCGAACCCCTTTTCCCCCCGACCCCTCCACAGCGCACGTCGCACGGGGAGTTGGGCCGTTTTGGCCAACTCTTATCATTTAATCAAACTTTAAGAATAACCCGCATAGTGTGACCAGGGCGTCTTTCCTTTTTGAGGGACAGAGCTGGAAGTGTTATAGAAGCACATGGATGCGCACGGCGGGCACTTCTCAGAACCGAATCACAACCGTGCGTAATCTTTCCTCATCCTGTTTGTCAATATGTAGCTATTGTAAAACGCTCTGGATTTCAAACATGGCTGGGGGCATTAGCGCACTGGATGCGCGGGTTGCAGGTCCCCCGCAGGTCTCCGCAGCCTTGTCCGCATATCGGGTCATAAAATTCTCCTTTGATGGCGGGTCGGGTTGTGGCGGGTCGAACAAGCCCGGCCTGTGCCGCGCGCCGCCGTACACGCGTCCACTGTATGCAGCCAGAACTCATTCTACCATCTTTACAGCAGGTGTTTGACGTCAATATGTGCCGGATTTTCATAGGATAAGCAGCGTTGTGTTGCCTGTGATCCAGAGAACGCTTTAGTGGAGCCAAAGGTCTATTTTCCAGGGCATGTGCGTCTGTGCACGAGTTTGCGTTACCGAACATCCAGCACCACTTGTCTCAACATTCACATTGAGTTTTTGATAGTAATTTAAAAATGTAAAATCCACAGATCTATTAGTTTTGTAATGTATAGTTTTTGTTTCATGTGTAAAATCCCAGTAGTTTCATTGATATTGGACATTAAGGGGAACATTTCCCCCCCAGCATTTCTTCAGCATTTTATTGTTACAACCATATACCCACAACCTCAGTTTTAATTTATTGGCTCTTTAGAATGACATTAAGTGGGACCTGTTACAGCAGTTTTTTTTCATATAAGAATTTGACATACGAATTGCATTTGTGTTTGCATAATTAGTTTTTGACTTGAAACAGTTGCATATTTAACATAAATTTAGCTTATCCTTCCTATTTTGTCGTTTTTTTGGGGGGTTGGCGTGTTGGAGTGGGAATCTGTTAGGTGGTCCTCAGAAAAAAATTGGAAGATAAAGTTTCCTTGAGCTGAAAAGGTTTGAGAAACACTACTGTAATACATAGTACAATCAAAGTTCACGTGCGTTCGTTTTTGGGTTCTTAAAAAAAGCAAAGAAATACTTATAAAGACCTATTTGCTATTGGAATTAGCTTGGGACCTCAGCTAAAAAGTTTAATACACAGACACATGTCGACTCGTAAGTCCAAGTCACAGGAAAACATTTGTTTCCAGGTAAACAGTCTTGAACTTGAATGAAAATATGCTCAATTATTATAATGCATCATGGGGCGGCTTCAATGGTGTTTAGGTCAGGAGACTGTGAAGGCCACGGCAAAGCCTTTCAGAATGCACCTTTTGACGTGATTTAAATTCAGCTTTTTTCACAGATTTCCTTCAGAATTTGTTGGAAATTAATTTTATTCATTCATCGTTTTACCTAAAAATGTTCTCTGTGCCACTAGCTGCAATACAAAATTGGCCAAGTGATTGAGAGAAACAGAAGAAACTATTGTTTTCCTCTTCCTCTGGTTTGTTGCGCTGTATCTGCAGAGAGCTGTCACTGAGGCGGTGGAGGCAGAGCGCACTTTTATTGCCTCATTTTCACCAGCCCCGACCTTAGACCCCTGACATCTGGATTCTAGCCATCAGGGGTGCTTTTGTTCGAGAGGGGGGGCCAGCGCAGCCTTTTAGCCAGTAGGTTGCGTTCACGGCTTTCTCGAATTCGATGTCATCGTTGCAGATAGAGGGCAGGGGCCAGTGTAACCCTCGCGGGCAATTCAGTGTACTTGAAAAGAAAACGCCGAGCAGAAATCGCCGCAAACGTTTGATTGACCCCTGTCATTGTTTGTTAGTCACTGGGCCCGTTTTGAAGCCGTGGAAGGAGGAGCGGTTGAGTGTAGTCTGCAAGGGGCTTGTTTGTAGCTGTGACAATAGCTCTCGTCACACATTGTGAGATTGCTTGGAGAATCAGAAAGTGACGTTTCAGTTGTTTTAGATAAATATTAAAGGTGCATTATGCAACTTTTTATGCAAACAAAAATTCTGGTAGGTTTTCTGGATGGCATATACACGTGACCATGGGCAACCGTCAGCAGTGAAAACCTACCAGAACTCTAAAAACAAAAACAAAATATTTGGTCCTGTAGGGTCCTAGAGGTCACCAGGATGGAATTATAATATAGTTGTATATGATGGTCAAAATGTGACAAATTGTTGCATATTGACTGTGTGGGATGACCATACACAGCATCAACAAATCATAATACGCAAACTTCACACAACAGGCTGATTTTTTTCCACAAATTACTACTTTTACAGCATACCTTCATGGGGCTAAAACAATGTTACCCTGCAAAAAGAAATGAAAAAAATATATATATCAGGTATACGCACGTTGAATGTCATTGTTTACAGGCTTTAGCAGACACATGTAGGCACTTGATGGGAGTGACTTTGTGCATGTGGAGACGCTGATTCAGTCCTCTCCCAAGTTTTCAGCGAATTAATTATGGAGTACGAAGGCCTGCGCTTTTCTTGTGCCCTCCAGTCGTTCAGAATCACGAGTGCGACGCGAGACGTCACTCGTCAACGTGCGTATAGATGGGGCTTTTAATAAAATATATTTAAACATTTTAAATAGATCTGGCATTTAAGCTAGACAAGTAGAACGTTACAAGCATGTGTAGATTTCTTTTTTAATGGCACTTGTTTTTACAATAGAACTCTTAATTTCCCCCTCTACCCTCCTCTTTTTTTTGGGTGGAGAATCTCCTCGGTCCCACCTGATTTGCTGGAAGCCTCCCCCCCCCCCCCCCTCCTCTCTTCCCTCTCCCTCCCGTCTCTCTGGGAGCAGACAGACAGCGGCGCTTTAGCTCTGTCTTTCATCAGCCTGCGCAGAAGTGACAGTCGCGGCTCGTACAAAGGGCTGCAGATCTCACCGGAGACCTGCCACGGCTGCCTCCCTCACATCTGCCACAAACAGATCAGGAGCATCAGCCCGGACCCGACTGCGCCTCCAATTATCCTCCTAATGAAGCGCCCAACGGGATAAAGAACGTGTAGCGGCTCCTCACACAAATACCGGCTTTTATTTCAGCATCAGTCCTTCCTCTTTCATAATTTGTAAAGCAAAAACAAAAGGCTAAGACATGAGTTTCAAACATGGCTATTTCAGATGATCACTGACCGTAATTCATCCTGTTGGGAAGATGTTTTTTTTTTATTTTGCAGTTCTTTTTTTTATTTTTATTTTTCTGCACCAGTATGATCATAATAATGACCTGTCATAACCTGGTTATGCAGGGTGTTCAGGTCGTCAGCTGATCTCATTTTCTGGGACATAGTGTTGCTGAACCTAGACCTGACCAACTGCAGCGACCTCAGTTAAATCCAGGCGGTGACTTTTTTTCTTAGTCAGGCGGTGTAGAAAGAAACTAATGAAAACATTCATAGAATAAGGTAGTGTTTTTCAACCTTTTTGAGCCACGGCACATTTTTTTTATTGAAAAAATCACGAGGCACACCACCAGCAGAAAATTTAAAAACATTTAATTCTGTAGCCTATATTCACAATAGGTGAAAGTCGTTCTCATCAAAGTGTCTTGAATAGGAACACCGTATAGTCTTAAGCGACAATGTCGCATCCATGCGTCACTAATTCTCTTGTTTGCGGCCACTTACTGATATGGAGGAGTATTAAATGATTACACTCTGCCGATCACTAGACAGCACAGACACTCAACAACAGCACATTATTTTCCAAGGCACACCAGACAATATCTCACGGCACACTAGTGTGCCACAGCACAGTGGTTGAAAAACACTGGAATAAGGTACTGTTCTAATACAAACCCATTTGAAGAATTACCGGAAACCAAGCCTGTGTGAATGCAAAAGCCATGGTTAGTTACAGATTTTGAATCAATCAATCAATCTTTATTTGTATAGCGCTTTTCATACATTTCATGTAACACAAAGTGCTTTACAGATTTAAAACATTCTCCTCCACCTTCCTAGAGACACACCACACACACTCAAGGTAAAACAATGGACGCAATGGACATAAGGCTGAGATATGGCTGGGTACAGATAAACCAGGTAAGGACACACTATCCAAGGAGCCGTCTGCATCGGAAGCAGCACCTCGGCCGTAGCCACAGGGCACCAACACAGGGCGCCCGGAGGAGGCGCGGTAGAGGCCAAAGGCGCAGAATGGCAGCCACAACACTATGACAATGATACAAGTAATTTGGCTTCGGGCCAAGAACTTTCATAGCAAGAAGGTCCAATTCCTGTTCAAGGCCTGGCATTTGTGGAGTGGCATGCTGCCCCATGTGTTGGTGGGTTTCCTGCAATGGGTGAGGAGAGCACTGCTTAGTGCCCATCGTGGCAGGGGGCTGATAGCACCACCTAGTGGCTAGGCACGAATTCAAAAAGCCAGTGCAAACCAATAGGGACTTTACACATGTCTTAAACAACTTTTCAAGCTTGGTTTTAATACAATCTCCTTTGCGTAGAGTGGATTAGGACAATGAAAACAGGAGCATTTTACTGATGGCATTTTTGAATGCACAGAGACACTGTGACGAGGTCCTTAGGCCCATTGTTGTAGTGTTCATCCACAACCATCACCTCATGTTGCAACATGAACATGCTCACTAAGACAGATTTGTGATCTATTGTGTTTATAGAAAATGTTTCATGTCTTCGATTTCGAGGCATGAAAAATGGGAGCAAAAACAAAAGTGCTGCGTTTATATTTTTGTACAGCGTAGTTTACAATAACTGACATCAACGTGCAATAGCATCCACGAAAGACCAATAAAACAATTGATAGTTACATTTGCTAAGACAAATAAATCCTTTGTCAACTTATGTGGTGAATATGATTCAACATTGAACAGAACTAAGTACTGTACAGCAGGACATAATTATAGGCCAAATGTGTCTGCATACATTGGTGTATGAATGGGTGAGAGGTTTCTTGCTGTAAAGCGCTTTGAGTGCCTAATGTAGGTGGAAAAGCGCTATATATATTGAGACCATTTACCATTTTACCATTTTACCAAATAAGATGATCAGCCTACATTTAGGGGACACTGTGAAACAGAGAGAGGACATTTCCTGTACTAGATTACTCAGAAGTGCAAAACCAACACGTTACATTACTCGTTACTTAAAAAAAAAAGAAAATTCAAAGAAATCTGAGAACTTTAATAGGTCACTTGCTGGGATGGGTCCAATGCAGAGGACACATTTTCCTTCTCACCTTACTGCGTTAAGAGTGGATTGGTGAAACGCTCTACTCCCCAACACTGATGCATTTCATTTGCTGTTTGTTTCCCGCCAACGGGCCGTGATTAGCGTTACGTACATTCCAATAATTCCCCTTAATGAATCTGCGAAACAACACAAAGCCCATTAAGCGTCCCTCCACACCTCTCCGCGCATTTATATTTCCACATAATTCGGCTCCTCTCTAAACTAGCTCCCTATTGACATGAATCCCCTCAAGCCACGGCCCTACAAAGAACTAAGCGCCTCGGCTAACACCCCATACACAAAAAAACAACAACAAAGCGCGCGTTGTCAGGTTGCTAAGTCCCTGCCGCTGTTTCCAGAGGGTCGGAGACAGGGGGGGGGGGGGTGAAGAAAGACGGCGAGCAAGAAGCAAGACAGCGGCAGAGAGAGATCGGCTTTGGACGGGATAAAAGCCGCGGCTAATCCTTGCATTTGGATATGGAGGGCCCAGCGGAGAAAGCATCAAAGCTAAAGCACTAAATTAGCCGGCGTACGGGGGAGAGTGAGAAGAAGCCAGCGGAGACGGGGAGCGGGAGTTGATTTGGAAGGGGAAGCATCAGCGCGGAGTCTCCCCGGGCCTTAGATTAGCAATAGGCGTCCATTCTTCTCCCGCGCACAAACAGAGGCGCGCGCGCGCACGGGCCGATTAGCAGCATCCTCCCCTCATTATGCCGTCGCAGTGGGACGCTAAACCCGGGGAAAATCCGCGGAGCAGCAGCGCCGCACGGGACGGAGGCGAACGGGGCCCGAAAAGTAACCCGCGCGCCTCCATCCGCTTTGTGTTCGGCAAAAAATTATTCATAAAATATACAGGAGATGAGTTAAAAGGATTTGATGTTTGAACAAGCGTCTGAAAAGTGTGTAATGAAAGTCTTAATTCCAGGTGAGAGAAGTTATGAGGCTGGTTCTGAACGATACGGGATTTGAGAGAATAGTCTGCGTCTGAGGGACATGCTCATTTGCATCTGTGACTGGATCGATAAGAGACTTTCCGGTTTCGGTCCTCGATGGTCCAGCTTTTGAACAGTAACTCGGAGTGACTGGAGTGGCCAGGCTACTTACGCAGTAGAAGTAGAAACGGCCAAAGTGAATGGGATTCATCAAAAACGGCAAGGACTCATCCAAAGTACTACTGCAGGTGTGTTTCGGATGAGGGAACAATGTGATAACGTGTTTCTCAGGATATGTCTTCTTCATAAGTGACATATTGGTTCTAGAGAGTGATGAAAAAGCCACAAAAACGTAAAGAATCTACAAACAACGCCACAATATAAGAGACTACAATATGACAAAACGCTTCCAAAATTTGATAAAAATGCGGTGGCAACGTGACAAAAAAGTAACAATCAGTTATGCAGGTCTTAGCTTTCAAAGACTTGCGTACACTGATACACGTTACACTGACCTACTATAAGGACACTACACCAACAGCGCGTTCTTTTATGTTTTTGTAAAATGTTGAATAACCTCTTACCCCGAAGGGTAGGTTGGGAGGTTATATACTTTATCAGTTTGTACTTGGTGTGATCTTCTCCACAAAGCATCTTGCTCAGGGCTCCCAGACTGTCTTTACAAAATAACCGTAAAATAAACCTAAACTTCTCAAAAGTAAGACTCATGTGGAATATTATTCCATTGAGGCTAGCATCTCAACCGTGGGTGCATATGAACTTAAGAAGGGCTGACGCAAGCCGGCAATACAACAAGACACAAGTGAAGGGGCTCCATTCAAATGTACAAATGCAGCGATCCGAAGCATATTAATGCAGAGCTAAGTGCCCTTCACAAACAAAAGAGATGATGCTCAAGGTCGGCCGTTGCATACAGTGAGGTTACAAATCTGTTTCAACCAATCTTTTATTAAACAGTGAGGGGAATTGTGATTCAGCCCTGGGATTCTATGTGAAGTGTTTGAACAACTTATTTTTCTCTGTGCAGCTGCGGTAAATTATTATTGGTTTATGTAAAATGGCATCTGCACACAGACAAAACATAAAGTAACTTAAAAATTCTGATATTGCCATGGAAGAAACCATAAGCAAGAGATGAATCTTGCTTATGCATTCTTTGAATAATTATGCAAAAAATTTGTTACAAATTTGTAACAAATTCAATTTTCACCCATCAACATTACATTTTTGTCACTCACAGATTTATTCACTGTGGAGAGTGTAGGAAAATATTTTCCTAAAGATAGATTAAAACTAGGATATTTATACAACGTCATTGAACCGACTCAACTTAGCGTTCATGAATGTGGCTACACCACCTCAAGAATGCCTGATCTGTGGTCTGAGGATCCATCTCGAACCGCTCCCGCCTTCAGCGTTCGAAAACTAACCAAAAGTGGGTGGGCCAAACAGCTACTAATTAACAATGCAACACCGAGGAAAAAAATACTAGGTGCGGCTACATAAAGTGCGTCCTCTCTCTGAATGCTTCAAGCCCCAGATCCCAGATTGATATCAGTGCTATTGTTATTGGCACGATAATATCAATCTGGCTGTTGCCAGGTTAGTGAGCAGGGGCCGACGGCACGGATTAACAGCATCCATTAAACTACCCCAGGGCAGCTGTAGTTACATACTACCACTGACTATGGGGAGAGAATGATGTATGAAATGGTAAAAGGACATTGATCATCTGGGAGAGTGCTTTAAAGATAAACTAAACACAAGTGCTCAGCCTTACTCCGCCCACAAGAACATTTAGAAAATTCTATCTAAAAAAGGGATGTTGCTCGGCGGACTAAGGGGGGCTAAGAGTTGGGCGTGGTCTGGGCTGTGATTGACATCAGCATTGACAGCGTGACAGCAGGCTAATAGTAAATATGGAGAGTGATGGTGTAAGTAGCTTCGCGATCTAATGCTAATGTATTTTCTCTTTACCTTCATGACCAGAGGTGGAGGTGGAAGAAGTTTAGTTTATTGCTCACGTTTCATCTACAATTGGCCGATATGTTAGCTTCATCTGGAGTAGCACCACAGCACTAGCTTGCATTGATCTTTTGACAACAAGTATAATGCACTAATAACATCACTAAAGCCGGTAACAAAGCAGCATTTACGATGAGCACACACTCTGAGTCCGTCTTGTTGATTTTGTGGTTTATTCCTCACACTTGATCTACAATGGGTTGCAGCCGAGCGGTTTTCTCCCGGAGCTAACAAGCTATCCGCAGTTAGCCGCTAACAGCTAGCTTGGGTCACTCCAGTGTGAACCTGTTCAATGTCAAGGCTCGGTCCCCTTATGTTCAGTGCGTTGAGTGGGTGATAGGTTTGAGAAAGTTTAAGTTGTTCAGAGCGGAGGCAGCGGGAGGGGTGGTGCTGCTTTAAGGGGTCTGTGAAGTAAGCAGGGGCCAGGTTATGGAGGATGAGCAGAACTTTGGGGTGATGTGGTCTCTGGGGCGGGTGTGGGTGGTGGGTATTGTTACCTATAGTGCTTTGACAATAGAGACCGCTGGATCTTCCTGACTCAAATAAGTGATTTGGTTGGTCATAGAAAATCCAGCGATTTCTATCAGACTTTTGTAATTATTATCTACCTCACTGTTCGAAGATTCCTGTCCTTTTGATCTATTATTATTAATGTGCAAAGTCCTCTTCAAATAAGTAGTAAAGATGCCAACGTGGAAGAGAAGTAACTCTACTCCAAGCTCAATGGGTTGAATTGGACTTAGGGAGACCCTGGGTGTCTTAATCTTGTTCATCGTGGTCTGTAGGCTCTTTAGTCTTAGAACCTTAATGCTCGATCTCACACCAAAATTACTTTGGACACCCATGCTCCTGTCAATTACTGAATCTGCGTTTGCTTCAACACTGAATAAACTTTCATTTCATTCTTTTCATTTGCCACGTGCAGCCTGAGCCAACCAGAGCACCTGCGCTCTTATTAGCAATGTCCCGAGTGGAGCCGTACAAATGCCAGCCTTGTATTACCACATTAAGATGATTGCACAGAGAAAGAGAAAGGGCAAAGAGGCTGCCGCGTGATATATGAATCGTACGATGAATGGCGCAAGGACAAGACCATAACATTAGATTTCTGATAATTGAAAAGTACATTTTGTTCAATCAGATGCACTTAGAACTTAAAATCCTTCATTGCGGACATCTCGAGAAATTGCTTTGGAAGACGCACAAGAAGCTTTATTTAGCTTAGACCAGGTGTCCCCACTTTCCCGGACATGTCCTCATTTGTTGGCAATAAAATTAAAACATTTTGAAGGAATTTATAAATGGTCACAAAAGTTCTGGAATTTTAAATGTACCAGTCAGAAGCTTTGTGAGGCGACAATTCTGGCTCATCCAGTTGCCAGTTCTGCTCCATCCTAGCATTCTAGAATGTCATGTTGTTTAGTTCAGCTGGAGCAGGGGCTGTTACAACTCTACAAATCTACAAATGTTTTCCATAATCATTGTTTGGATGAGACTGGATTCACAATAACCTGCCACATTTGTGTCCTTCGTCCAAACAAACCGTCAGCAGAGGAGGTCTACCTAGATTACAAGGCCCTACAAAGTTGGTGTAACAGCAGTCGGCTTCAAATGATTGTGGCCAAAACCAAGGAAAGTGCTTTGACATCTTGCTCCAGTCCCAGCACATACACACACCATGTGTCACTGATGTGTGTATGAGTGAGTCAGAGTGTGGAGATTGTGAGCACTTATAAATACCTTCGCCCAATCTTAAAACTGGGTGTCAACTTCCAAAGCAATGCTGTGTCATATGGATAGGTTCAGCCATTACAGTTAAGTCCATTACATCCAAAATGGAGCATAATTAGTGAGGGCCAAAAAACTCTGCGCTCCGGAGCTTGTATCGCTCTTCTTGAAGCAGATTGCTTCGAAACACTGTGTCGGAGCCTCTTTCAGTGACATCTGGTCTCGTGACTGTCGCGAAAACTGCTTCATTCTGTGAGTTGCGTATTGTGTCTTAAAGCTGGTCATCTGCTCAGAGCGTCTCACTGTGCTGCCTTGAGCAGTGAGGTGCTAAACATTGGATGTTTTCTTGTCCATATAGTGACGTAAATCATTAGTCATAAATAAATGTACTTTATTTCCTCTATTTAACCGCGTTCACGTGGTGAAAGTGGCTGTGGGCCAGCCAGAATACATTTTACATAATTTTGTAAAGAATAGGAAAATATATAATATTTTCCCATTCTTTACAAAGTCCTGCGTTTGAAGGGACACAAAAGCTGGCGTGGATGGCTGACCAGGCAAGGGAAACTTAAGGAGCGCCATCTACAGAAAATAGTGGCAAAATCAGCTCTGACTGAATGAAATAAAAATTTCACACATTGACGTCCTGCCTTTAGCAGCAGAGCCGCAGGTGACTGAGGCCCCGCCCACTGGAGCTCCGTGAAGCGCAGACCCACATTACAAAGAAAATGACTCTTTATCGGCCTATGATTGATTTGATCATTCAAACATCAATATCAGGCTGAAAATAATCAAACTGCCACACGTCTATTTGAAACTTCTCTTGCACACATGATTGTGTTGGTGCTTCAGTCTTGTTTTTGAGAAGTTGCGATAATAAAGTTTGTCCACAGTTTGTCTGTGGACAAATCTCTGAGCTTCTGTTTGAACACTGGAGGCCAGTGTTCAAACAGAAGCTCAGAGATTTTTTTTGCTAGGAAAGCCTCAAAGTGTTACAGGGCTTCACTCGCCCATCACCATAGTTATGACAATACAATTCTTAGCTGCACCAACTCGCGTGTAAAGTTTAGGCTGTTTAGAGTGTTGTGATGTCAACGCAATCAATCGTTGGCAATGGTCACAAACATATTTTGGTCACATTTCTTCACAGGGACCAAATTAGAGCATACGCTGTAGAAAAATATCCATCAATTTAGTGATTTTTCTGAGTGAGAATCTGACTTTTAATTCCATTGCCCATTTCCCAAAGCACTGTGTTACAAATTGGCCTCATGTGTTTTGAAGTGTCCAATCCGACAGTGTAAACCGGGTCAGAATTAATTTGGAGTCCATTGACAATAATTACAGCCTGGTTTTGTAAATGAGCTTCTCTCCCCATGTTGCAATATTTGACGACACAATTATTTCAGACCAGCTTCTTTTTAATCACACATTGTTTCGTTCAGCGTTCAGCTTGTGAATTGTTCGAGAGGTATCCAGGTTTTCCTAAAGGGCCTGTTACAATTGGCGCATTGACCGCAGCGATTTTGTCCTCCATTTGTTCTGCGGCAAAATTTAAATTGCCATCAGCCGCAAAGATCGCAAAGTAGACTTTTAAGAAATCGCAGTCACAGTCACAATAGAGTACGGGCTGCGACTGGATGCAGTTGATTTGGATAGTGTCCACATCGTGGTGCAAGGAAGACAGCGAGTGGTGAGCGGCTGGGCAGAGGCTGGTGAGTAAGTGAGTGTTTCAAGGGCCACAGACATTAATTGGGGACAGTGGTGAAGAAGACCAAACGGTGGAAGAAGAAACAGTGTCTAGCCTCTATATACCTACAGCAGGAATCGCACGATACTGATAGTTGCGCTCACCAGTCTCTCGCCATCTGCGCGACTGAGACGATTTATCTTTCACCCTTCTCGCGACCGTAGCGGCCTGCTGCTGCTATATTCAGTCGCAATCGACCTCCACTGAATTTTGTGCATGCATGGCATTCAGCTGCGACTGATGATCCAACTGCGATTCACACCTTTTCATGCGGTCAACAGCGGTCGCTCGTGCAGTCGCCAAAAGAGAGTGTTCGCACGACCTTCATATTTTGAGGATACAAACGATCGGATAGTGCTCATGTGCCAATCGTGACAGGCCCTTAAACCAGACGCGTTGCTGTTCCTTGAGCAAGACGGTTCACCAACAAGCAAAAGACAAATCCCGTGGTCGGGAAAAAGATGTAAGTATGTTTGAGAAGAGTAAAACCATTGGCATAATATTACTGCATCAAGAAAACATGGAAGAAAAAACTGCAAAAATCGGCGTAAGAACCATCGTCTTCGAGGGAGATCTGTGGTCGGAAAAAAATCCTGAGTGATCGTCTTGGCTTATGTCTTAAAGCTTTGACAAAATCCAATGGGAGAAAAACAAGCGTACTACTCAGAGCTGTGTTCGATTGCAAAAGTAAGAGGATCTCCACAAGCACAATGCGGAGGGAACTTAAGGAATTGGGACCGAAAAGTTTGTGTCCATGAGAAAACCACTAATCAGTGAGGCTAACTGCGTGGAGAAAAAAAAGGCTTCCATTTACGAAGGAGCATAAAGATTGAACTCTGGAACAAAGGAAGAAGGTGCAAAGAGTCCAGGTTCTATCTGTTCCAAAGTGAAGGTCGCACTGCACAAGCCTGTGGACGGCAGTGGTCTGATCTGGGGTCTATAGGTTCAGCAACAATGTGCCCAAAGAATGAGGTTATTCCATTGTGAGAGAGTGCTTCAGGGAGATGGCTTTGCACAGCGGTCACACTCTCCCATCATCAATACAAGATATTGGTGAAAAATGAATGTAGCACTGAATCTTTCGACATTGCAGAAGCTGATTGAACTGCACAGCGAAAGAGCGTGTGACCTTTTTTGGTCAGGATGTGCAAGTACCAGTGGTTTTGCAACTGGAGGGTCCTCACAATTTTGAATTTCCTAACCCTGACGTGCATTACTCTTTGTCACGTGAAGCCATTGTCCATAATATGAATAGCCTTACCCTCTTTCTCTCTCTCTCTCTCTCACTCTCACTCTAGAACAGCACCATGCACACACAGTAGCAATTACGCCAATCAGCAAGCCGCCCCAATTAGTGCTCCCCGCTTGTTAAGCCCTGGGGGTTGGCTGGCCCACCACCTCACTTTGCATAACTTAATCTGCAATGACAGCCTCTGACACTCGAGACTTCTGACCCCGACACCGGCTTGTAATAAAAATGTGTGTGAGAGAGAGACAGAGAGAGAGAGAGAGAGAGACAAAAGCTACAACAACGTGTGGTTACAATTTAGCCTGGCCAAATTGTTCCCAGGCCAATGCACTGCAAAACATAGTTAGCAAAATCTTAAATATAATTGTGTTAAAAATGTAACCAGTTTGCTTTAGTTTGACCATTATTGTGATGTTTTTAGTTTCACTTCCTCATTGGACACTGACAGGAAGTGACATATATAGAAGCATATATAGAAACTGTTGCCGTGCCAACCATGTTATTTTAATGGGAAATGAGTCAAACTGCTATGGAATATTTACCTCTATCTATGTCACTTCCTGTCTGTAGCTTAAAAAAATCCTTCCCAACATTTCTTCATTAAATTGCTAAATAAGTCATATTTTTAAAAGCATTAAAACATATGCACTTAGAAGTACTATAAAGCGTTTAACTGTCTGATATTTTACTTTACTTGAGTTGTAGTTTTGTTGAGAACTACTTCTCCACTGGATTTGAAAGATAAATATATCCAATAAAGATAAATATATCCAATACTTTATGCTCCACTAAATTCCTCCAAAGTGAAAAGTACATTTGACCATGTCGTTTTGTTATTTCTAAAAGCCTAACAGTAGATGATGCTGTGCAGATGTTTTGTGAAATACCAGTGACTCACAACAAGAAAGACGTTTTGTCCCCGCCGTGTTGCCGTACAAGAAGGGAATTCAGGCACAATCTGCATTTTTTAGATGTAACTTTTTATATTTAAACAGATTTGTACTATCTTCCTGTATCTAAATGTGACCAGTAGTATCTGTACTTTTGCTCAAGAAATGAAATCAAGTACTTTGACTACGCAGGTCTGTCATTTGGGCCCTGTCCGGATCATTGTTGAGCCAAAAAGACCACATATATTGGCAGGCAGCTTTTGTGGATTAGCCTGGTGTGGAGGTGCTGTACCTCATGTTTATTCTACTCCATTTGTTGGGAAAAATTTAGTTTTTGCTGAATAAGCTCTAGAACATCTGTGACCTCTAGTGTACACCACAAAGCATTCAGACACACAAAATCACCACAAATATCTAGAACAACAAAAAAGACACCAACAAATGTGTTTGGGGAAAAAGAGAAGCCCACAACAGCGTGTTTCCCCATCACCAAGGAATAATACATAACATATTTTAAAATAAATACATTTCATGACATTTGTATACTTTTTGTTGTTTCTTCGTCATTGATGTATTACAGTAAAAGCTGAGGTTGTGTGGCCACCGGGTGCAAAAAAAACTCACAAATTATTTTTCCTTATAGTTCAATTTTTTTGTCATGTAAGGTCCAGTATTTACTAAGGTGTTAACCATAAAGTCAACCAAAAACATTTTGAGACTTGAGTATAAAACTACTTGCTGAATGTTATTATATATATGAACCTTATTGTTATTGGAAGCCTTTTTAAATTATTTTTTGGTGGAAATAAGCAGCAGTCAGGTTGAGGGGATCCCAGAGAGGAGCTACGGGTTCTGGGTGGGATTCCTCAGGGCCGCAGCCTGTCTGAGCTGGTTAGAGCCAGATGGGCAGATGTGCTAATGTGGAGACGGGCGCAGGTCTCCAGTGGCAGAGAAATTGTTCGCCTCGACATGAAACAGTAATATTTGGAGTTTTTGATACTGGTGAGGGTCATGTTTTATTGATGGAAGCGTTGGGCAAACACACAGAGGACGTGTTACAATTTCATTCTCACAATAACACACAAACCTTTCATTCATTTACTGAAACACATTTGAGTGTGCTCTGTGCTGTGTGTAACAATCTACACCAGCAATTACCAAAGTCCAGAGTGTTGCGGGCCCCGAATCAATGTGAAGATCTCATGGGGGCCCCCAATAAAACATCACTGTATTCAAAATAACTATCCATCCATCCATCCATTTTCTTCCACTTGTCCGTTGCCGGGTCGTGGGGGCAGCCGTTGGAGCTGCCCAAATCACATTGCACCAGCCCCTTATGGCTCCTCCTGCAGGTGGTGGGTCCACAGAAGGTTCAAAATAACTAATTAATTATTAATAATAATAATAACTAAATACACATAAAGCAAAAAAATAGCTATTACATTAGACTGATTTAAAGTGGTACATTTGAATAAATTCTAATACATTTCCAATCAAATTTAGTTCAATGTAAATTTTTTGTAGAGTGGGCCCCGGACCTCACTTTGGGAACCACTGATAATTAATAACACCCCATTGTGTAACAATTGTTCAAAAAAACATTCACTTCATTGTGTCATAAAACCACATTTTTGGAATTTATTAATTCTATCAACACATTAATACTCATGACTCATTTGTATTGAATGTAACAGGTTTGTCATGCATGGGTGAAGAAGAAAATTTACAATTTAACCCCTTAACGCCAGGTGTCGCTAATTAGCGACATACCTCTTCTTGCAAGACTGTGGCTAAAATAATGCATGTTTTCCATTGATGTCTGTTTGCCCGCATCCATGACGTACCTAGGAAACTTTTGCAAGCACTAGTTTCTCGTAGGACCAGTTAAAGAAGGAACCAGGTCCGGGTCATGGTAGCTACTTAGCGGAAATAACATTTCTGCAAATCGAGGCTGCAACTTCGATGAAATCTTTAAATGTAAGTTGAGTTGTGCTAAAATAAAAGCTGCTCATCGTTTCCATCTTTAGATTATTTATTGGAATGAACTTCGTGTGATGGATAATTTTTTGTTATTTGACGATTTAGGTACGTCGCGAATTAGCAAAGTCAGGCCATAATTGAAAACTGCAATAGCCATCTGGTGGCATTCATACGGCCACAGTGACCACATTTTAGTAGTATTTAGATCTATTACAGTGCTTAAAATGTTTTTTAGACCATGCCATTATGGTGAATTTCTATAATCATTGTAACAATAACATACAAGGATATATTAAAAAAAAAAATCCGTTATTTTACATGGAACAAAATGAAACCGTTCTTGTTGTATGCAAAGCGACCACAAGGTGGACCTATTGGACCACAAACAAGAGTTCCACTGTCTGAAAATAATGTGCAATTATAATATAATTTGCAAATAAGTAATGGTAAATGGAGGTATCTTATGTACAATGAATAATAAAACCTCAGAAAAGGGAGTAAAATATGATAATTACTAATAAAAATGGTGACATGTCTATGTTATATAGATAAATTGTCTTCACCTTTCTAAAGTGCTTTTTTTTTTCCTTCATCGGGTAATGAAAGCAGCATGCCTGTTGTTGCTAATTTACAACACACATAATAATCCAATCCAATTTATTTATAACGCACTATAACAACAGAGTTGACCAAAGTGCCATACAAAAATAAAATAAATAAAATCAAATATACACATATACAGTGGCATAAGAGGACGATTTGAACAGTAAAAGTCAACTTCCAAACTAGTTAAATGCCAAAGAGAACAAATGCGTCTTAAGGCGTGATTTAAAAACAGGAAGGGAGTCAGCCTGTCTAATACACAGAGGCAGCTCATTCCACAGTTTGGGACCAACCACAGAAAAAGCTCGGTCTCCTCTGAGTTTGCGGTGGGTCCGAGGAACCATAAGCAGCGATTGGTCCACCGATCGTTGGAGAACGTGTCGGGGAGTATGACACGAGCAGGTCGGACAGATAACACGGAGCAAGACCTTTGAGGCATTTAAACACAAATAAAATAATTTTAATAATGTATTTATGCCTGTATCTGTACTATGTGCTACAGATAAATTAACAATCTCCACTTAATTTAGCATCAGCTTGAAAGCAAAAACGCTGATAATATATTTTTTTGTATAATTGGAAATTAATTTGGGCGTTAAAAGGTGTTAAAAGGACATTAAAGACCATACAGAATAATAATCCACATCCATCTTATGGGGAACCCCTGTAAAGTGTTTGACCCCCAGATAGGGAATCACTGATCTACAAGGCCTGTAATCTTGAAACGTATTATTTCACCGTGAAAACATTTGATAGAACAACACAAAAAGTATGTTGCCTATGCCTATCACTTTATAGACCTCATTTGCATCAACGCTCAGACTTCCCTTGCATTAACCCGCGGTGAACGTTGGCCTCTCCCCTCTCGCGCTCTGCCCAGGTGCTCCCAGCAAATGAGTCCAATCTGCTTCAGCGCAACCAAACACTTACCGTATGAAGCATCCGTCAGGGGTGCTCCCTCTCTCCCACTCTGTTTCCGCCTCCCTCTCTCTCTCTCAGAGCTCCACGAGTGGCTGAACTGTGACACTTGTTGCTAGGCGCTAAACCTGCCGGAAGCCATGGCACCGTGGCGGCACAAAGCTAACTATTGTAAAGGTGCATTTGATCTCACTTTGTTTTTGAACTCCGCTAGAAGTCGGCGGAAAGACAAAAAAAAAAAAAGGCCCTGCAGACTCAAGACGTGCGAATTATCTAGACCAACAATTGAAAGACTGAACGGCTTCAATCTACTTGGAGTTTTTCCGTGTTTTTCTTTTTAATTTGCGGTTTTAATTGTTTTTTGTTGGGAGTTCAAAACTAGCATAAGCGCGGTAGCGGGAAAGGGGGAGAAAAGCGTAGCAGCATAGCGGGGCGCGCTCGGTGCGAGTATCTTGCCGTGCCTATTCCATTGGAGGCGGACTGATAAACAGGCTAGGATAATTAAAGGGGAGTGATAAATAGTGCTTCCTTAATTAAAGGGGAGTGATGAGGACACGTGTCGAAATGTTTTGTTAGCGGCCGGCGGACAGATGAAGGAGGAGAGTAATTGCTTCGGATTAATTATTTGGATACGGCCAGCGAGAGGGGGCGCGCATCTCTGGAGGAGGGAGGCAGCAAGCGGGGAAGGAGACATCACAGTGGAGCGTTTAATGTGGAGAATAGAGAGAAACCAGGGCGTTGCAGATAGAGCTTGTGTCCTCAGAACTACTTCGATTTACTGTATGAGATTTCTGCAAATTCTGAGTATTATTCTAATGAAGACTTTGAGATGTGTTTAACCTTTGACCCCATGCCTTAATTGTCTCCAGTTCAGCATTACCTGAATCTAAAAGCTTCATGACCGGAAAGCTTATTACAGCCTATAGGCCAGTGTGACACCTTATTTGAAAGCTAAGACCTACAAAACCGATCTTTTTTTTATCGTGTTTTTTGTTGTTGAATTTTTGTCATGTTTTTATCAATTTTTTATTATGTTATTGTTGCTTTTCCGGCACGTTTTTGACGCTGTTTTGATGCTTTATTGTCATTTTTTGTCCGTTTTTGTTTGGCTTTTTTCAAGAAGTGTTTAGATTTGGTTAATGCCGAACTGGAGAAAATGTGCTCAGCTCAGGTGGGGGTTAAGAGATTAAGATGTGTACTGGAGTTATTCAATCCAAAAGGTTTACAATTGGACTTAAATTTTTAGTCAACATTTCGCTCTCCATCGGGAAAGTCACGCCCACCAGATAACGCTGCGATGATAATACCTCAACTGTAAATCGGCAGAGGTGGGAAGTACATGTTCATGTACTTGAGTAACTTTTTGAAGAAACTGTATTTCTCAGAGTTGTTTTTTCATACGGTACTATTTACAACTTGTGGGCAGTATCTGTACTCTTGAGTAAAAACAATTGTTACATTTTCCACTGTGAGTAAACGTTTAAGGATTTTGATCGTCTTGTGGTCCTTGTTCTTCAGAATGATTTAGTTTTTCTGTATTCACTGCCATTTTCTTTGAATTGTCGTTGTGAATATCACGATTTCCACACGATTTTAAGTTTTTTGTTTCCCACAATTTATGGCGTCATTGATTTTAATTTTAATTGTATTGATTTTGGGGGCGAGCGCTTATAAGCTCTTGCTCAGGCCCACTCCTTTTGAGCAGAGTGTTTGCCGCGCAAATAAACAAATAAACAAAACTAATTGAAAATAAGTCAGACTGTTTCGCTCAAACAGTCGCTCAGTACTTCACATTTACTTGAGCAATTATCTGGGTCACTACTTTTTACTTGACCTTGAGTAAAATTATTTAAAAGTAACGTTACCTGAGTAAATATGTTGTGGAATAAATAAATCAGATATCAAAACCCTGATTTATTTTAGTTTTTGTTTTGTTTTTTAACTTGCCAAAAAAGAAGAAAAAACTCTTGCAACACACGTACCTTGAGACAGGATTATGAAAGGTGGTACAAAATCTCGTCATCAGCATGATAATAGCTCATCATCAATCAACATTAGTGGTTCTGGGGGTTTTACGCAGTCAAAACATTCCATATTTGACGGGCAAACTAAGACATACAGGTTGGATATATTTTATCCGTGTTACGGGATGACAATATTAAGGAACATACAACAATACTTTCATTTTTTTTTCTGGCCTGTACTCTTGCATTATCACTCCATGCTATATCTATTCGTTATTACAACAGGTTACCACATTATGGAATTTGCAATGGCTCCGTCAGATCTTATACACACATCTGTGTTTAGAGCTTAGCGCCTTACAATAATCGAGCATGAAACGAACCAATTAGCCTTCATGCGAATGCCGTTGGGCTCATTATCCCTGTGTGATGTACGAGGTAAGCGTCAACCCATGTGAGCCGCAAAACAAATGGGCGCCTAATCAATTACTGGAAGCTATAGAAAATTGATTGCACGCGCCACATTATCAGAAAACGACGAAATTAAAGCTGAGATTTACATTGTTATCCCGGTCCTGGTCTTTTTCATCACCGGTGATCTATAGGCGTCATACGATCGAATATTACATTGGTGGAGCTAAAGCGCGGCATGCATCTTAAAGGCGATCTGCGGAACATGCTCGGTTATCGGTATAGCTACGAGACAAGATGAATAAACAAGCCTGTGAGCAATATCAGACATGCTCCTTAATGCTTAATCCTGATAAGGTTCTTATTGTCGTTAATATTCGAACAGGGTAATATATAACGAAAATGACCGACTTTTGATGTGTTTTTGGCAGAGACTGTGAAAAACATGGACATTTTTATTAGCTGCTAAAGCTGAAAGGAAACGGGGGCAGGCTCTAGAAGTTCCAGTGGTTCTCGACGGGACCTAAAAGTTGGTCGCTGGCCATTGACAAACCCTACTGTAGATCATTTTTTTAATCATTTTTGATTTATGATCAATGCCGAAATAAGAAATACTGCATTTTTACTATTAAATATGGATTCAGACCTGAACTTAAACAACCACATTAAAGCAATAACATCATCAGCTTTTTACCATCTGAAAAACATTGCTAAGATCAGAGGAATAGTATCAAAACCAGACTTGGAGAGACTCATCCATGCATTTGTCTCCAGCAGGTTAGACGACTGTAACGGCTGCTCACTGGCCTTTCTAAACAAGCTGTTAGAGCTGCAGAACATCCAGAACGCTGCTGCTCGAGTCCTGACAAGAACCAGGAAATATGACCATATTAGTCCAGTGCTCTGGTCTCTGCACTGGCTTCCTGTCACTCAGAGAATAGAATTTAAAACAGCTCTGCTTGTGTACAGGTCGTTTCATGGTTTAGCACCAAAGTACATCTCTGACATGTTAGAGCCGTATGAACCATCTCGGGCCTGAGAACTTCAGGGAGGGGTCTCCTGGTGGTTCCCAGAGTCAGGACTAAACACGGTGAAGCTGCGTTTCAGTTTCTTCATGAGGATGTGAGACAGGCTTTAACTCTGACAATGTTCAAATCCAGGCTGAAAGCAGCTATTTTTACCCGTGCATATGAAAACTAAATGTATTTTATCTGCACTCTTGCCATTTACTGTAATTGATCGATTTTATGTTGATGTTTTGTTAATTTTATCTGCTTTCTTGTAATTATATGCAACTGTGAAGCAGTTGAATTGCCTTGTGTATGAATAGGGCTCTACAAATAAACTTGCATAGCCATAAAACTTTAACTCTAACCCTAAGGGTCTTATGTCTTACTACATGATGTACCTCCAAAGTCCGAGTACACATTATTCCATTATGTATGTACTACATAGGTACTAGTTATTGTAGATTGTTACAAAGCAGATTACATTGTACTAAATAAGTTGTGTAAAATAAATGGTAGCCTTTTTTTTTTCCTTTTGGTATTTGCTAAATATAGGAGCTGGACATTCCATGCTTGACATCTCTAGGACCTTTAAATGCCAAAGTCCATCCAACATTAACATTTTGAGAGAAGACTGAAATATGAAGGTTGAAACTAAAGGCCTAACGAGGGCAAGAAGGTTTTACACACGATTAAACCCCATGGAAACTGTAATGTCGAAATGACCGCATGAATAACTGTGATTTGCTAACTGTGATCAATCCAATTTCAATTTCGATTCAGTTGCGATTAATCTGGCTGTCCCGGTTGAAAGGTTGAAAAAGCTTTTGGTCTGACAGGTTAGAGCTATGCCGAAAATGGCTAAGCCCACGCAAAGCATTCTGACATTTGTCCCCAACATTAGTTTTATGCAAATATCTCTAAAATAGCACAACACTTTGACAGCGTGCCCCTGTGTTTTAGTACTTCACGGGGCATCCTCTCACCTGCCGTCATTACGCTGCTTTTCAGAGCGAGCCCTGCAGTCAAGCACGCATGACCTTTTCTTTCTCTCTCTTTTAGCGTGTGTGTGCGAATAGTCACAGTCCACACTGAAGCATTTCATTACCCATTTAGAGACTAAACAGAGCCCATGTGCAGAGACAGAATCGGCAGTCATATTAATTCTGCTAGTAGTAATAATAGTAGTAATAGAAGTAGCTTGGTAAAGGTAGTAATACTTACAATGAGTTAGAGGTTTCTTTAACTTCATTTTGTGCTTTTATGTTTTTTTTTGTTTTGTTTGGGGGGGGGGAGGTGGAAATGAAAAATAGATCTTATTTTTGGTGGCACATCGATGCACTGAGCACAGTTTTTGCTAGACTAAAGTGGTATTTCCAACATGTAAACTCGGAGATGATCCAAGTGCTCCGAGTTACATATACATACATACGATACATATATTTTTAGGAATATTTTTTTCTTTAATTTCAAGACCACTGAACACATATACAATTACGTTGTAACCCAAAAAAATTGAATGAAATAGATTGCTATATTGCAAGGCTATATGATTAGTATAAGTAAAGTAACACTGGCTGCAGTAGTAGTATAGTAGTGTATGTAGTAAGGTTAGGTTAAGGCGAGACACTGCTGGTGAATAGGGGAAAAAAATAAATGTAGAGATGTCAAATTGAAACTTTTGCTGAACATTACTGATATAAATATGAGAGAAAAAATGTATTGCAATTTTATGTTTTCATATAAAAATAAGGCAGCTTTTTGAAAGTAAACATACAGCTAGCGTATAAGCTAAACCCATTTGAGACCTACAAATGTCTTCACTGAAGAGGCACCAAGAGCCCCCCACACCTGCAACACAGTGGAGGCGTCACAAGAGGCGCAAAAGGAAATAAAAAAGGGATAAAGGAGGAGGTATCCGGGCTAGATTCACAGCTAAGCCACACATGCCTACTATTGTTCTGGCTAATGGACGTTCACTGGAGAATAAAACAGATTAACTGCTAAGCTCTTCCCAGAAGATCGGGAAAGACTGTTGTGGAGCGGAGGGAGCTGCACAGGAGGAAGAGGAAGGAGTTGACCAGTGCAGGACACCATGCTCGCAGCGGATCAGAGGAGACTGAAGGCAGCCAGCCAGGTTTCCTCTGGATGCTACGGTTTCTTCTACCTCCAAAAACATGCTGGTCAGGTTGACCCACAGCGGCTCAGGACTAACACCTGAACACAAATTCGTGGTACAGTTGTAATATGGCAAATAAGGTGTACTTACTTATTGCTGGGTTGCAGGTTCTAGAATGTGATGATGTCACAGGACCCAGTGGGGGGCAGGAGCCAGTTTTTCCATCAACAGCATTACACCTTCACAAGTCGTAGCTAAAAAGAAAATGTATGAATGAGAAAAATGATCATTAATATCAGTCACTGAGGCCATGATCTCTCTGTACAAGACCAAACATTTCCTCAAACACAAAATAGTTTGACCTCTATATAACTTAGATTTAGCAAAAATCGATTTTTGTATACTTAAACTGCCTCATTTTTATACGAAAACTAGCTAGTTGTTTCTCATATTTCTATTGGTAATCTGCTGTAAACGTTTCAAATTTATCACTCTAATCATTTTTTATTCAACTGTAGTGTCTCGCCTTGAAGTACTATACTGATACTTTTTCCACTTTCTACTAGTCCGTTCACCTCTGCAAGACCCCCCTCCCTCCCCGGTAATGAGGTGTGAAAGTACAAAATGCTACTGACAACGTTCATTTCAAATATTTACGTGAGGTACAATGTAATTATTCAACGCAGCGACAGTCTTTCGCCAAACAAAGTGCCGCTCCCCCGTACCTTTGGAGCTCACAGGTGGCTTCCTTCAATGGCACGTGGGGGGGGTGGGACAAGAGAGCGATGGAGGGGCAAAGGGAGAGGGGGGGACGGAGAAAGCCAGTGGATATAGTAGCGGCCCGCGATCAAAAGCGGGTCGACATAAATAAAGAGCCTGCAGGAATGCATTGTGCAAACAAAATATGAGGGGGGCCCCACAACACATTCCCCAGTGAGTGCTTCGGAGGGAGGGGCCGTTTGGAGGGGGCACCGAGAGAAGGGGAGGCGGGGGGAGAGAGGGGAGAGGAAGGGGTGGGGGGGGGGAGTGGTTCAGAGGCATCAACTACTGTATAATTATGGGCTTGAGCTGTCTCTTCCATTTGAGTTGAAACCGTGCTCTTTGTGACTGAAGTGCAGTGGTCTGTGTACTGTGTGTACGCAGAGATCAGAGGTGGACAAAGTACTTGATTTCATTTCATATTATTATACAAAGAGCTTGTACACATGGGTATATTTGGGATAGCAGGGCTGAGCGATATTGAAGTGGGTATATGTGTGATGTGACATGTGAGATGTGCCTTGGGGCATTTATTTGTGTTCGGCTGTAAACGAAAAAACTTTTATGACTTTTTTGTACGATCATTAATGGTTTATATGAATGTACAAGCTTAGACTTTTATGGGATGTTACTATGAATGAGAGATAAGGGGTAGGTTTTTGCCCTTATTCCTACTCCTTTTGAGCTCAATAGTCTTGTTTTCTTACTTCTGTAAAAAAAAAGAAAAAAGAAAAAAAAAATCTTTGAAATACTTGAGTGAAATGAATGACTTGTGTAAAAGTACAGATGCAGGTAGAATATTACTCCAATACAAATACTGTAAAAGTTGCTCCGTCAAATGTTTTACTTAACCTCTTAACCCCTGCCTGAAACGAGCAAATTTTCTCCAGTTTGGCTTTAACCAAATCTAAAAGCTTCTTGACTGGAGAGCTTACAGACAGGCCGGGGTAAACGAAAGACCTACAAAACTGAGTTACTTTTTTCATCACATTGTCACCGCGTTTTTGTCAGATTGTTGTCGTGTTTTTTGTCTCTTTTATGTCGTTTTTCTTTTGTCGTCATTTTTCATTGCTTTTTCGATCACTTTTCCAGTCGTGTTTTTTTCCTCTTCTTTATCGTGTTGTTGTTGCTTTTCCGACATGTTTTTTTGTCGCCCTTTTGTTATTTCTTTGACCCTTGCTTCCCTTGTTTCCGTTGCTATTTTGACACTTCTTTCAAGGAGCTTTTAGATTCGGGTAAAGGCAAACCTGCAGTGCTCGGTTCAGCTGGGGGTTAAGAAGTTAAAGGCCCTATACCTGAATTACAATCAATGAAAGCAGAAACCACACATTTATTACAATGCTAGTTTGTGGTCCAAACTCATTCCGTCCCTTTCACATGCCTTTAAGTTTGCTAAGTTGACACAAATGCTTTATAATTAGATGTTTGTCTGTTTTTCCCACAAATGTCTGAGTTTACAGTGTACTAAACGAGGACAACAAAAAGTGAGTTCCTCAACCAGACAAAACAAAATCAGGTAGTGTGCCTTTCAGTGAAAGCGCTAAAGTATTTGTTGTAGAAAATACTTGAATGGCTGTTCAAAGTAGAAAGTAAACATCAGTTTGGTTGTTCACGCGGGGGTCAATATTGGCATCTTAACCACGTTTTTTTTTCACCCTAACACATTAGCTTTAATGTCAAAGTGAGAAATTAAACTCTTTCAAGGGGCAAAGTTTGGTGGGGCTAAAAGCTGCTCACTCGTCTTCACTTGAGGGCAGGTGGCCCGGGTTTCTCTCTACCCTGATGCCTCTATTGTTATCGCTTCTAAACAGGAGTGAGTGCTGCGGCGTGCGGGGGGGGTGATATCTGACACCGGGGCTTTGATATGGTTATCCTTCACCCAAGGGCCCCTTATACGATCGCACACACGCACCCAACAATGAATGGGATGACCACGGGACTAATCCGGGACTAAAGCAGGTCTGAACTATGATAAAAACCCGGACGAGTTGGGAGTTAGTTTGGATATAATTAGCCTGTATCTAAGGGGCAGATACGTACGCACCAAGGTGTCTGAGCCTGCACCCAAGGGCCCCCACATTCTATCTATGCAGGCCCAAGTCGCAACAGGGTGCATTGCAACCTCATTTAAAAAGGTTTTGCACCCTTTTCCAACTCCAATGCGCCCTCCGTTTGTTCTGGAGCAGGAGGTCTAATGGCTGTGTACACAGTAAGATTTTTTTTTGTCTTTTTTAGGTGTCACGTCGATTTTACAATCAACGTGGGGATTGTAAAATCGTGAGCTGCACTCGTCTCCTAACCCTAACCCATGGTTCAAAGAGAGAATTGTAAATAAACCAAAGTTAATCGTAGAGAATATCAGGCTACAGAAGCCGTGAGTTTAGCTGTGCCACATGCTAGCAGTGTTTATTACTGCGGAAAAGTGCAGGGAAAGTCCTGTGAAATGCGGACCCGGCCTCTGTTATTGGTGACTCTGCGGCAGTGCGGTGTGGACGAGACACTTGACGAAGATCCTTGTTGCAGCAAGAGGAGGCTCACTCGGCGACTATTGCCTTCCAAAATATCAGACACTGCCTGATGTCGTTGGCAGCTCGTCTTTTGGTCGTACAGCGGTTCTATTTTAAATCTTTTTCCCTGTCTCACTGTATGACCTGTGATCGTTCGTCGCAGGCGGCCAAAATCGTGGAGTGTGTACCCCGTTTTAAAGTGATAGTCTGTAAGTTGAAATGTTTCACAAACAGATCGTGTACAATCGACTGCCTGGGCCTGCAATTTGACATAATTATTTCTCCGTTTGCTGATCTCAGTAACTAATCCGAATGCCATCAATTTGACCAATGAGACGAGCTATCCCGTGAACTGGCCCATCAGGAGGGAAGTACTTTTGAACGTTCTCTCTCTCCTCAATCTTACAGACTATTACTTTAATCATTAAGAAAATGATTGGACCATAGTTCATTTGCACTGACAGAGGAGATGTTGAACTTTGAGACAGTTTTTGTTTCGCGCGGATTATCCCAGTAATTAGCCATAGTTACCACCATAGAATCCTTGCCTGTGGCCCTCAAGCTTCTTGTTGCATCGGCACACATGGCCAGAGACGGTACTTTTTACTGCAAATGTAATCATCCTCAGAGCTGTCACGACAAGTACTATATCGACTTCGATAAATAATACATTTTTGGGCCCAATAATTATCGCCTTTACATTTATTTTCTTATTTCCTATTAATTTTAATGAAGTACTTTATTTTTTACCCAAAGTAACTTGTGCTCCATTGTAGGATATCTTTAAAGAAAGCACTTTCGAACATAGCTTGTTCAATCATTTTTTAAGCTTTAGAGTAAGTTTCGGAGGCATTAAAAAGGTCTTCAATAATACAGTATCGCAATATTTTCCTGCCTCGTATATCGACCATCAGATCTTGTTACTGTGACAGGACTAATCATTCTGCACAATTATAGCCTCAAAAAGTAACATTTTCAGTGAGACAGTGCTGCATAAAGCGTCCAAGTCTAAGTCATGTTAATGCCGCTTTTAATGCATCCAGTTGAATGTTTCACCGCATTGACCACTAGCGTGTGGCCCTCAGCGTCTTGTAAACTTCAAAATGCAGCCCTTAAAAAAAAGCTTAAAACTTGTCCAAACAACGCCATGGACCTACTGTAAGTCTTTCCGTGTTGGTCCAAGCCGCTTCCATGTAAGGCAGATGTATAAAGGCAAAAACAAAGCGGCACCACAACACTACCATAACAGGAGTTTACTGCCCGGTCGCCTCAATGGGACACTTTGAGCTATTCTTTCCAAAACACGGGCCGGAGTGCTGAAAGAGAAGAGCGGCTAAAACGGGCTCGACGCAAACAGCCGGAGTGTACACAACACAACCAAATATGACCCTCCAGCTCAGAGCCGGCGCGTCAGTAGTTTCACCTCCTGATTCTCCGAGTGAGTTCAGAGAGTAGAGGGGGGGGAATACTGTGTGAAGCTATGGCGAGCGTGTTTATTCTGACGATTCAGAGATTAGTAAGACAAAACATGACAGGAAACATTACAAAAATATGACAGAAAAGAAACGTCACGACAACGCAAGGAAATATCTTAGATCAGTTTTGTAGGTCTTCGCTTTCAAGGCTGCCAGCTCCAGTCGAGAAGCTTTTTCAATTTGCGTAAAGCCAAACTGTGCTCGGTTACGGCAGGGGGTAAGAGGTCAACAGTTCGTTGTCCCGTGGGTTTCATTGGATAGGACAGCTCAGGATACTTGGGAAACATTCTGCAAATTGTCCACCATCCTCTCGGACGCCTTCTGCGCCATGTTTCCAATTTGCTTCCTTGGTGAAATGGGTTTAACGTCGCAGAACAATCAAGGTTAGTGTCTCGCAACGTTGGGCCCAAGATTTTTGGAGGTGGAAAGTTATTCCCCTCAAACTCTACCCGACTTTCTTCAAGGTTAATTGAGTTCGGAGAAATTCAAGTGCATGTTGATTCCCGTTGAGGCCCCATAAGACCGCCGTCCCAGCCTCGAGTCTGAGAGATCTCTGAGGGATCGATACCCCCTGTGGATGTATGGCGCGTGTTTATGTTTGCGACTTAAGGGCCCCAGGGTGAGACCTCTTTCGCCTTGAGGGGAAGAGAGTGGAGGGGGGGTGCAGGGTGATGGGGAGGAAGAGAGTTGCTCTGGGACACACTGCCGGGTTCGCGCTCTGGGGGAAAATAAAGCGCAGAACGCAGACTTCCTCACCTGCAGCTTCCGCAGGCATGTCTCGGAAAGGGAGGCCACACGAGACTGGATCGGGGGGCAATGGAATCTGCAAGGCAAAAACAAACGTGAGTGCAGCAGAGTTCAAGGGACTTAGGAATCGGCGCGGGCGTTACAGTTTGCTGAAAGAAGATTCGGTCTCAGGAGGTGCTTTTTTCTTGGCGGAGTTCAGGAGCTCACATTGTTGTGGGCGTTGTGGGAGTTTGTTTATCAAACGTCCAAAAATGTCCACAACTCATATGGTGTTTGGTATTACACTGCCAGTACTACTTTTGCTGTAGATTACTGACATAGATATCAGGAGGGAACATTTATTTGCAATACAGTACAACATTTTTCTGTTTTCTGTCATTTTGTGTTTTCATATATAACAACAAGACATTTTATTCATAAAAACTGCCAAAGTTGCCTATACTTTCAGCGACAAAACCGAAATAATGAATAGAGCCAGGTTTAAATGTATAGTACTTTGTTGAAAAAATTGTTAAAGGTGCATTATGCAACTTTTTATGTAAAAAAAATGCCGTCAAATTTCAGTGACCCAGCGGATGCTTGGGTAGTTAGCGCCATTACTTACCATCCCAATGGCCTGTAGGACACTCCAGGATCAATGATTGTAAGCTGTTCACCGCGGAGTGAACCGTATCCATGGTTACATATGCATTCCATTACGAAAACCGAACAGGAACCCTAAACAATATTAATAGATCCTGAACATCATAGTCATCGTCTCATTGGTGAAAGTGGTTTCGGATTTGTTGCTGAAATCTGCAAAGGAAAGGACTTTAGAAAATATATTATTATTTAATGTTACTTATGTTCTGTCAACTTTCAGACCCTGGTGGTCAATTATACACAATCTATTAAATTTGTATAAAAAATGCAAACTTACAGACTATCACTTTAAAAAAAAAATAGAGCGTGGATGTTGGAGTTTTTTATTTATTTTTCATTTTTTAGCTACAAATATACTCCAACATCCCCTCCAAGTTTTTAAGTCCAAGGCTGGAAAGTGTAGAGTCTGTAGGACCTACTAAAAAGGAGATCTTGTTCTGCGAGTGTGGAAAGCAGACCCTAAAGTTTTGTTACGTCTGCACACGCGCATGTACATTTCTCCCACGTGTTTTTCCCAGTGAAGAAAATTACCATATTTGGATTACAAAGTTCTCTAAGTCGCCTTTCATGCTACACGTGGATACCAAACCTGTCAATATTTGTGAGTGAAAATGGCCAGTGCTGCATGATGTTGATGTTATTTTCTGGAAATCTCAGGCTTGCTAGCGGACAAAATGTCATGAAACATTGCAAAAGGGTGAGTTTTGTCTTTTTCTTATACTCATGACATTAAAACTAAGATGATAAGAGAGAAAATGGAGTGAAAGGTCACTTTCACCTCCCATGTCTCGCTATAAAAGTAGCCTCACAGTGTTGTAGAAATGCTATTTTCCTTCTCTGAAAACGCCTTTATGAGTCATTATCATCTTGAATCAAAGGATCATGGCCTATGTATTTTGTGACATTTTAAATGCAAACAAAAACAATATTGTCAAGTTTGTCTTATTGACTAGAAACTACATTTAAAACTCTTCTCTCACAAATACTTTCTCACGGCACTGTTATATTTGTATGGTGAACAGTTGTGAGAGAATCAGGCGTAGAAGTGCGGATGTGACAAAGACAGTGGAGTGTGTATAATGCGTACAATGGAGGTAGCAAGCGGGAAGCACCACCGCAGACGATTAAGAATGGAAGTGAGTTACCAACATTGTAACGGAATAAAACTAGTGCAAGAAGGATGTAGTGCGTGGAAAACATACTTCATTTGTTTCTTTGCTGGCCTCTTGTGGTTAGTTTAGGTTCTGCATATGTTTTGCAGTACCTAGCTGGAGGTTATAATCACATTGTTTTGAGTTGTTTTGGGGTAACCGGAGCAGGAGTAGCCATAACTGGGAGAAAATACAAACCCTGATCACTAATAAATTCTTCAAACATTTTTTAATTTACTCATTAATATTTGAATAACTGGGACAAAAGAGGGACATAATTAGGAATTCAGAGAGATTGGGCGTGGACTAAACTAAGTCTAAACCAAGGCTAAGTTACAATAAGAATTCTGTCGTTTTAACCATGTTGTAATGTTGTTCCCTCGTCCAAAACAGGCCTGACGTGGCACAATACATCCCCTTTAAGAGGCGAGTTTAAAGTTTTGGCCTCCGGAGCGCAGTGAGGCCTGACCCCTGCTGCCTGTATGAAGTCCATTTGTGTGCGGGCGGTGCGTATTTTTGCGCTTGTGTCTACGGAATGCCAGTGTCAAGAGCCTGAGAAACGTCCCGTGAACAAACAAACAGGCTCTCGTCTTTCCCCTCGCCCTGCTTGCCCCGGCCGCCCCTTCTCCATCACTCTCCTGTCTCGCTCACAGACGTATATGGACACGGCGTATAGGAACCGCTGTTTATTGTCCCAGGGCTAACCGCAGCACATCGGGCCTCGCTAATTCGATTTACCTTGCTTTGTTTTTCTTCCCCTGTACGCGGCGAGGCCTCCCTGCCGCCTGTTTTTGCAATGGGGAGGTATTGAGACGGCAAGGTGTAAGCCCTAGTTTTAAAACAATACATGCATTTCCTTGGGATTTTTTTTTTCTCTTTTAGATTAAAGGTGCACTGCAACTTTTTCTGTGAAAAAAAAATAAATTCATATTAGTGTGTTTTTGACCTTTCATTGACCCAGTATGTATGCTGTGTGGGTGGTTAGCTAAGCACCTTAACTTTCCATACCGATGGCTCCTATGATGCTCAAGGTTCAATTTTATTTTTAATTTTTTTAGGATTTCTGGTACGTTTTCAGAATAAAATGCACACGTAACCATGTATACGGTTCAATCAGCAGTGAAAACCTAAACAACAATTGATCCTGGGATGGTGAGTAAAGGCGCTACGCTAACCACCCAAGCACCCGCTGGGTCACTGAAAGGTCAGATATGTATTCAATCAACTTTCTTTTTTAACGTAAAAAGTTGCACCTTAAAGGTTCGCTGGTCCCACGGTGCTTGAGAACCCTTACAGCCTATTGAACATGTTTTTAGTTTGATGGTGAGATCGCACAACAATCAGGAGGTGAAACTACGGGTTGCATTTTCAAACCAATAAAGAGTCAAATAGTGATAAAGATGTGTTGGACACTATTACCAAATACTCGCAAAAAGCATAATACCCCCATCTTTAATCACTAAAGTATATATGAAATGATCTAACAGTTTTGAGCTCATTCGACATAAATCAGACATAAACGTCAAACACGATGACACACTATGAAGTAACGTTTCAAACCTTGCTTCAGAGTGAGTGTCTCCAGTCGTGCACATGTCTCTGAATGATAAGTCGGTTTCCAGGTCAGCCTTTAGATGCAGCAGAGAGCGCCGGGGTCTGCGGGACTGTCTAAATGGTGTTTCTGTGAGCGCTGGAATTACGCCGGGCTTAAGTCTTACGTGGAGATAATACTGTTGCTAATGCCCCTCCACATCTTCATTAGCACCGCTGTGAAACATGGCATTTCCCACAGCAGCCGCAACGCCATGTGTCGTCTTTGGGATTTTCTCTTCCCTCTTGAGATATGCTCCTGAAAGGCATCGGAGAATTGTGTGCGCACTGGCATTCAAAACAAGGGTTGATTAGTCATTAAATGCCCAGAGTTCTTTCACATGAAGAGATCTTTTCATTTATCTTCAGCCAGGAGTTAGTTCTGTTTTTTGTCCTGGCACTTTCTCCTGTATTTGTTGTATGAACAGAACTTCAAAAATAAAATTTTGGTGATTGATTGCAGTGACATGAGACCTCATTTTAGCCTAAGAGTTGTAGGGTTTGGACTGCGCTCGTAGCTCATGGTTTAGCTCACCTGGATAATCGCTTGACTTACGAATGGACAATCCGAGTTTGTATATCCATCCTATTTAACTTCACATGGGACTGTCACACACATAATGCAGTCAGCAGCAGACTTTGTTATGCTATTCAAATGAATCGTATTCATCTAGTTTTTACACATGGGTCGCGTATGACTTTACATAAGCGACCCATGTGTAAAAACGCAAAAAAATAGGTGAAAGGTGAGCTATTCATTTACCATGTTTCGACGGTCCTCTAATCAAGTGATCATGGACGTGACGTCACATAAGATCACCAAAAAGATGTGTGATGCGCCAGCCAAGCAGAAAACATTCAGGCTCTTCCGATTACCCAGCATGCAACTGATTGTTGTGTTTGTGGGCAAGGACCTTGTCACATCCAAAATTTGGATTAGCGACTTGTTTTCCTTGCATAATTTTCAACACTTGAGACTCAAATCCTGACTGAGAACTGGACATCAACTTGATTGTCCCAACAAAAAAAAAGACATATATTAAATGTTATCCACAGTTTGGAAACTCAATAGGCCTCGTAACTCTTCTACTCTGTGAATGCCTCAGCCTTAGACATTGCTTTTTTTCATGGCAGAGTCCCGTTGTCTGTGTTTTTTTTCTGGTGCCCTATATCAGAGGTCAGAATGGGCAGAGGAAGAGGGGGAAGGTATTAGTGGAGGTTTTCGCCTGGATAAAGAATCTCCATAAAAGGTAAAACCACCATTGCAGGTCTGAACCTGCTTACTGTAAACAAGGAGAGAAAAAGAGAGGGGGTAAAGTGGCGTTTGGAGAGTAGCCGAGTGTGGAGAGCAGACAGGAATGCGCATCAGGGGTCGGGGTTATAGACAGTGGACAGAGGAGACGGTTCATGGAAGTTATGGTTCGAAGAGAAAGAGTAGAGAACTTGCATGGTGGACATTTATTCAAGAAGAAAATGTGCAAAACACTACTACTTTTTACCATATTACACTGTTGGTACTACATCAAAAACATACCTGGAGTTATGTTATGACACATGTTTTCATTCTGCAATTGATCCAACATCCACTGGCTCATGTTCATCTACAAAACTATGTTGGGTCTCACTCCCACTTATCTGAACCACCTGTTACAGCCCCCCCAGGTATAACACCTGATCGTCCCAGATTACAAAACTACAAGTTTTACAAGTCTTTTCGCTTTGCTGTTGCTAACCATTGGAATTCTCTCCAAAATAAACCAAACCGGGAATCACTGATCTCACTCTGGTTTCAAACACAGCCTCAAGGACATTTTAGTGACTCGTGTAAATGTTTTGAATGATTTTAATCCCCCAACTGTAATTATTTGTTGTAATGGCTTGTTTTGTATCCCCTTGCCTGCCCTCATTTGCAGGCCAACATTGTAAATACAAATTTGTTCTTAATGTTTTGCCTGATAAAATAAAGGGAATTGTCGAATAATGCATGACCAATCTTTGGATCTTTCCAAGTGCCATGGCCCTACACATCCAAGCATATTTCTTACCTTTCGATCTCTTGCAAACCTCGTCCTTCTGTCGAAGAGCACAGAGGCAAAGAACATCCTCTGTGGTGATCCCAAGCCCTGATAACAATTATAATAAAAGTTTGGCAAATGCAAAATGGGGTGGTGAGTCTTTCCATACATGGCATATTCAATTCAATAGTAAAATTTATTTTCACAAAAGCTCTTTTATAGTCATTCTTTTCCCCCTAGATCTGTTTGGCTTCTTTAAAAGCGATGTGTTCACTGTTGACCCGGAGACAGTTCAAATTGAATCTTCACATATTAAAGTGTGTTTTTGTTCCCTTTTGACTCTCCCCTTCATAATTTCCTCTACAAGCACAATTTGTCGATACCTCTCCTCTTTTTGAAGCTATATATCCCGCAAATGGACGAATAGACAGATAAATAAATAACACCCGCACATAATAGACAAATCGGATTGACTGGGAGCATTACTTCCTCAAAGCCGTAATTGCTTTTAGCCGTGTTTTTGTGTGTGAGTGGAGGGGAGGGATTCGTAAAACATTTGTATATGCAAACACACACACGCACGCACGCCATTGTACCAGACAGGGGCAAGCGTAACAATGCGAAGTGTTGAGACGTGTTCAAATGAATGGGAGGGGGGGGGAGGGAGAAGAGAAAAAATAAAAATCGGCAAAATGAAGATGCATCAAGGTAGAGGAGAGTGAATAGGAGAGACTGATTTGCGTAATCCCATCGTGGAAATTGCTTTTAAATGCAATATTCAATTTCGCCGCTCTTACGGGGGTAAAGTAGGAGAGGGGCAGCGACGGAGGGAGGGAAAAGAGGGAGAGAGTGGCTGGCTTTTCTGCTTAATAATAATAACAAAATAATGTACCCCCGACATAAAAGCAAATAGGAGTGAGAGCTTCCGGAGACGGGCGAATAAAGATAGACAGCCTTTTGCGAACAAGAGAGGAGAGAGAGGGTCCACCTGACGCGTGCAGCAGGGAGTTTGAAAGTACAGCGGGGCGGACATGTTTATTGAGGTTGATAAGGAAGGGTTTTAATTTGACTGAAGAATAGAAAACAACTTCTTCATTGTACAGCACACACGTCTCCGCGTTGGTTCGGGCGGCAGTATAGGTGGCGTTTAATGCGGATGTCATTTATTAAGAGCCTTTAGAGAAAAAAAGAAACATTAAAGATCTGTCTTTTTTTCCCAATGGTGGAACAAAAATGCGTCGCCTTTTTATTGATTGTGAACTGGCTAATGGCTGTTGTTGAATTTAATGTATTGCCCCTTAAAAGATGTGAAAGAAGCGGGAGACAAAAATAAGAATAAGTTTGAACTGCAACTGTGAAGCACTTTGAATTGCCTTGTGTATGAATTGTGCTCTACAAATAAACTTGCCTTGCCTTGCCTTGCCTTGCAACTAACAATTTAGATTGTATGCGTTGTTTTATTGGTTTAAACTCTAAAAATAAAAGGTACAGTTTTCAATGGTAGAATTTATCTAAACCAGGGAGAGATGAGTTGGCCTAATCTTGGCTATTTATTTTTCTGGTCAAATGAGGGAGCGAGGGGGAAGGATATTTTACTTGTATACGAGCGATCGCAATGTTGTCACCACTGGGGCTGTGGTAGGCAACATGAATGTGTAAAATGAATAGTAATACTTGATGATGTTCACACACATGGCATTGCTTCTCTCACGCCGTAACAGATCGGCCATTTTATAAAACAGTGTTAGAGGCCTGGATGCATCAGCTGTTTGCCTACTATTCGCTAAAACATCCGGCGAAAACTGCAGATGTGAAGCCCAACAGGGAAGCATTTTTTACATTCACTCACTGGCGATAAGCAGTGTTAATTTTGACATAACATATTTTAAATTAGTTTTATTCTTCTCTTAAATTTTAGTCAAGTTTTAGTCAACTAAAATTGCATGTTAATGTAAGATTAATTTTGTCAACGTTACTTTAATAATATTTAGATTAAATCATATTTAATCAAGGCTCTGTGTTTCATGTTTGTTCCCCACATGAATAAAGCTCAGATCTGCTCCTTGGGCAGAGAATGTAAATGACATGAGGCTCTTTGAAACTGTCATTGGAGGTTTGGATGATTTTATTATCTTCTCTTCTCTTCCTTTCATTTTTATTTAGTCATATTTTAGTCGAAATGTCTGAACAACATCTGCGAAATTAACACTGGGCGGTAAGCTACATATGTACAAATACATAAATGAGGTTCTGACATTATTTAAAGCTCATTTTTGCAGAAAGGGACTCCAACGTGTTTCAACCAAACTGGTCTTCGTCCGGGCATGCAATCATTCTAATAAGTGTATTTTATGTTGGTAACTTTCCACTTCTGTGTGGAACAAAAAATGTGCGTGTTTATTTCCTAAATTAGTAGCACTCTGCAATTGGGCTTCTAAAGTAAATACAGTTATTATTTGTTCAACGCGAGCTTCGTTTATTTTATTCATAACCAAGGACTTGTCTTGACAGTAATGGATATCAAAGCGCGTAATCTGCAACTTCATAAGAAATTCTTAGAAACTCTCTTTCTCGATATATCTGCGCACATGCTGTTTTTAAACATTTGATTTCTCATTACCGTTAAAAGACGGACAGGAAAACACGGAGCAGGACGCAGGTGCGCGTATACGAACTCGACTTCAGTGCAATCAGCGTGTTTATACTCGGTGTCAAAGGAACATATCTCGCCTTTGACTAAATGCACCAGGTGAGCGGGAAATGCCAAGAAACGGAGCTAAAGTGAGTTCACCTCGTCGTTCGTCTTAAAACACTTGTCGAAAACGGTTGACTTGGACGGATGGTTCGAGCGGAGCCGGGGACAGCGCAGTCAAACAAAAGGCTGAAATATGGGAGAGGAGAGGAAGCGAGTGGAGTGGAGAGGAGAGAGGTGTTACGGTAAAAGCGTCTCCGTAGGCAAAAACGTCTGGAAGATTTTAGCCAATAATGTGCCTGCTCGTGCGTTGATGGGGTTTGAGGACATTTCACTTCTAACCCAAGGAGCCTTATTTCCTTCTGATCGACATTTGGTTCCACAAGCTGGTTTTAAAAGACTGCCTTGATATTTAGTGTGTGTGTCTTGAAAATACCCACAAAATGTAGTGACACCATATGCCAGCAGAGGGCATACAACTCAATCCTACAGGGAGCCACCAGTGAAGATTACAGCACAAGCGGCTCGAATTTGTCATCGTACTCCCCCGCTCGTAAGGTCCCGAGTTCGATGTTCGGCCGGACTGGGGCCTTTATGCGGAGTTTGCATGTTCTCCCCATGTCTGCATAGGTTTCCTCTGGGTACTCCAGGTTCCCCTCCCACTAAAAACATGTACAATAAGTTAATTCTCCAGCCAGGTGTTTCAGACAATTAGCTTGGCCACACACTGCAGATGGATCCCCAGGCGCCTACTGTGTCTACCCACTGCTCTCATGGTTGTTCCAGCGGCATTAAAGGATGGGTCAAATGCAGAGAATGAATTTCCCTCCAACCCAAATACAAATTTAATCAATTAGTTATAATGTAAAATGTGGTATTATTCTTGAGTAAGCATTAAACAGCTGAAATCATGATTGAAAACAACTCTAAATCAGAGCGTTTGTCTGACACAGATGGTGTTTCTATATGTTTTTTCTGTAAAGTAAATTTAATAAGGTTTTCTGGGAAAATCTCGTGGCACTGAAAACCGTTCCATGATCCACCCACTTTTGGGTCCCGACCCACCAGGTGAGGACCACTGCCCATGGATCGATAAAGTACTGAATACCTTGACCTTTGACCATATTACATGACTTGTTGAAAAGCCCAACATATATTTTTTTTAACTGTAGGAGCTACCATAGCACCATCTAGTTCTTCTTGAGTTTCTCTCATTAGCCAAAACATGAAGGCAAAACGTCCTTGGCTCTATTATAAGTTATAGATAGATAGATAGATAGATAGATAGATAGATAGATAGATAGATAGATAGATAGATATAGGGGAAGGGGAAATTCAGGTGTCCGAGTAGCCTTATACTCATCACAGTAGAAAATAAGAGATAAAACAATTAAAAACACAACATAAGCGAGTCCGAGTAAACATCAGTCAATCAATAACAGATGGGTAGCCAGGTTAAGGGCGGTTAAAAAGTCTTATGGCAGTGGGCACGAAGGACTTTCTAAACCTCTCCTTATGGCAGCAGAGTGAACTGAGACGCCTGCCGCTGTTGCTTCTGTGAGTGGCCAGGACACCATGGAGGGGATGGGAGGTGTTATCCAAAATGGCATCCAGCCTCTTTCTAATGCGCGTCTCCACCCCAGAACCCAGCGAGTCCAGGGACCTTCAAATCAACGAGCTGGATTTTCTTACCAGCTTGTCTAGCCATTTTCCATTTTTTTTTTTTTTTTGTATTTTTCAGTCAGGTTGCTGCCCCAACAAACTGCCACATAGAAAAAGGCACTGGAAACTACAGTCTGATAGAACATGTAAAGCAGCTCCTCAAAAGCATCAAATGACCTCAACCTCCGTAAGAAAAAGAGGCCACCTTATCTGTGTTTGGGGGTCCAGTCCAGTTTTTCATCCAGGAGCACCCCGAGATATTTGAAAGTCCTCACAACCTCGATGTTCTCTCACTGTATGGAGGCCGGCTGGAGAGGCACCTTGATTTTTCCAAAGTCAAAAATCATTTCCTTTATTTTGGCGGTGTTCAGGAGGGGCTACTGGCCGAAGGTGTTGATGAGATTGGTGGCCACTCCTTATACCTGGTCAATTTGCTTCTATGGGAAATTCCTTTCACGGCATTGAGCTCACGCAAACATCCCACCCGGGGAATCGAACGCGAGACTTTACTGCCGTGGGGCCAGGGCGCTAACCTCTCAGCCAGCTGTGCGGCCCTGGAGAGGGAGAGTGGAGACCTGGAGGTTTGGACTGACGCAGAGGCCGGGACAGCGCCGGTCAAACAAAAGGCTAAAATATGAGCGAGAAGAGGAAGCGAGAGGAGCCACGCAGACGAGGAAGAGGCAGGAAGACCCTGACAGATATTAAAACAGCAGCGCTCCTTCCTGAGAACTCATATCAGAGATTAGTGAGGGCTGCCAGAGAGGTGGTTTCAATAAAAGTTTGGGGGAAAGTTAAATACAGACTTAAAAGTTGTAAGAATGTGATTTAAATGAAGGGTAATGAGTTATTAAAGTGCAGTTTGTGGGAAAGGGGGATTTACACACTCAATTTAGTTTGATTCAACTGTTGAAATAAAGACGGTAAAAATGATGATTATAAATATTTTAGTTTCAGTCATGTGTTTTCGTCTTGTATTGTCTCGTCGCCGTGAAAATCTCCTGAAGATTCCAGTAGTGCTATTACACTTTTTCACACTTTGCTTTGACACATTTCCCCAAACTCAGACAACATTTGCAAAACACCTCACACAAATTCCTAAGCCAGGTTTCATCTTCTCCAAACCAGATACGAACTCAGCAACACTTAAGGCGAGACGCTGCAGGTGAATAGGGGGAAGGACATTCTTTTGGAGATATCCTTTTGAATCTTTTGCTGTACATTACCGACTAAAAATAAATGTATGGCAAGAGTTCTGTCATTTTGTTTTATAAATGTAAGACTTTTTTTTTGGATGAAAATTGCCAAAATTGTCTATTTTTCAGCAACAAAACGAGATTGAGCAAGGTTTGTATGTTGTTGTTGTTTTTTGCTGATATACTAACGATTTTCTCAGAGGAGTTTTTGAATAATGCTATACTTACAAGTGAAAAATATCCGATTTTAGGGATCTTATGTTTTCCAAATGATATAAAAAAGACGAAAGAATTGAAGAAAACAGTGTATCTGTGTGCTGCCATCTTTAATGTTTTGCTGCGGTGATGGCTTCCGTCTCTTGATGCGATGAATTCCCACCTCTCGGTGCGTGATTGGACCGATATTGGTTGAATCGGGAAATGATTGACTGCTGACCACACGGTTCTTCTTAGGTCTGGCTGGCCAGGCAACTAAAGTGGAGCTGAATGAAAATGTCCATTGGAGAAAATGCATTTTAAGTTTTGTTACGTGCATGCACGTGTAAACCGTTTTTTTATTTTTATTTATTTTTCCTAATTAGTACTTTATTAATCCCCTATAGAGAAATTTGTTCTCTGCATTTGGCCCATCCTCAATGCCGCTGGGGCAACGTGTCGGAGCAGTGGGCCGTCGGCAGGCACCCGGGGACCCATCTCCAGATGTGGAGCCAGGCTAATGGTCAGAATTACCTGGCTGGAGGATTAACCTCTTAACCCCCACCTGAACTGAGCACATTTTCTCCAGTTTGGCTTTACCCAAATCTAAAAGCTTCTTGAAAAAAGTGTCAAAACAACGACGAGAACTAGGATGAAAAAGCCTCAAAAACCCATAAAAAAAGTGTCAAAAAAGCATATAAGATGCAACAAAAAAGCCACAAAACAGTAACAGAAAAGTGATTAAAAAAAAGCAATGACAAAGTGGCAACAATTTGTGACGAAAACGCAACAGAAAGGCTATGAAAATCTCAATAAAAGGACGACAACTCAGCAACAATGCTAGGAAAAAGATCCTTCTCAATCAGTTTAGTAGGGCTTAACTTACTCTGGGCGTTACTCCGGCCTATAGACTGTAGCACTATCGATTTGGGTAAAGCTGAACCGGAGAGAATGCACTTGGTTATGAAGGGGGTTAAGAGGTTAACCTATTGAATTGATTGATTTTATTGGTTTGGGACAGTACATGTTAATGAACATACATGGGTCTCATGCATGTAAATGAGCCATACCGGATTGTAGCCTTGTGCTAATTTCTATCCGTTGTCCCCCATGCGCACTCTCAAACACACTCATCCTGGCCTATTGTACATGTTTTTAGTGGTAGGGGAAACCGGAGGAAACCTACACAGACACGGGGAGAACATGCAAACTCCACACAGAAAGGCCCCGGCCAGGTGGGAATCGAACCCGGACCTTCTAGCTGTGAAGCACGAGTACTAACCACTGTGCTACCGAACCTTTTTTTTTAATGCTATAACAGTGAAACAAAAAAATAGGGATGCAACGATTCACTTCAATCTCGATTTGTCGCATCAATATGAAGGTCACGATTTCGATTTGATGTTTCTGGTTTTGTTACAATCACCTTTTTTTATTCCAGGAAAAAAACATAGTGTTACATACACGTTTAAAATGTGTTGAGATAAATGTTTGAGTCCAAAAAGAAAGTAGGACCAGGTTTAAAAAAAAAAAAAATGCTAAAGCCATTGAGAAAAGCTGTGTTTGTAAATGGGATTCGAACAAAAGGTCAACGGCTCACTTCCTGCAGTCTTCCTCAAACCGATCACGAGAATTTGCTGTGGCCAAAATCAAAGTTTTGTTTGAAAATGGCCGCGTTCTTTTCCCTAAATGTAAAGATACAGGCTTCGAGTCATGTCTTTGAGAAATGAGTTCAATCAACTGGTATCTCGGTGCAGTCGACGGTATAAAACTTGTCAAACTGGTATTAGAATATTGCAATTTGTGATAGGAATTATCTCACTCAAAAAAATACCATCTTCCCCCCCCCCCCCCCTTTTTTTTTTATTACCAATGACTTTTCTTCGATTATAATTTTCGGGGCCCATCTCATGTTTGAATAGTAGGTCGTATATTAACGCGGCAGTTTGTCGAGCGATCTCCTCCCCGAGAGTTCATATCTGGAGATTTGCGAGAGACGCCGGGGTAGAGGGTGGTTTAAATAAAGAAAGTTTGAGAGAAGTAAAATATAGATTTGAAGTCGGTTTAAAAGTGCAGCAGCTTTACGGAAGATGAAGTTTGGAGAGAGAGTTATTAGGCAGTCATCGCGGCGTGTGTCGAAAAGAAAGATAATTGTGTCGGTTTACACGAATGACACGTTAAGTATTGTTGAGGCAAGTACGGACAGATATGTTACAGATATACAGAGGTATAAGTTGGTAATATTTTTATTTATTTTTTGCAATATTTGACACTGGGGATGGTGTACTCAGGACGATGAGAAGTGTTAGGTCTTCCACATGGTAGCTGTGTCCTCCATATGACTTCTAGCAAACTTCAAACGGGATTTCTTATGGCCTCCTTTCAATAATGGCTTTCTTCTTGCCACTCGTCCATGAAGGCCAGATTTGTGTAGAGTACGACTTATAGTTGTCCCATGTACAGATTCCCCCAGCGCAGTGGCAGTACGTCGCAGCTCCTCCAGAGTTATCTTGGGGCACTTGGTTGCATTTTTGACCAGTGCTCTCCTTGTTCGGTCTGTTAGTTTAGGTGGACGCCCGTGTCTTGGTAAGTTCGCAGTGGTGCTATACTCTTTCCATTTCTGAATGATTGATTAAACAGTGCTCCGTGAGATGTTCAAATCTTGGGAAATCTTTGTATAACTTAACGCTGCTTTAAACTTCTCCACAGCTTTATCCCTGACCTCTCTGGTGAGCTCCTTGGCCTTCATGATGTTGTTTAGTGACCAATACACTCTGACCATAGCTCTGAGGCCCTCACAGAACAGCTGGAATTATACTGAGAGTAGATTACGCACAGGTGGCCTCTATTTAATGGTTAGGGCAAGGTGTGAACATTCTGCAGTCATTAGGAATGTTATAAAGGCAATTTAATGTACTCAGAAAATGCTGTATGAATACTTATGCACGTCCCACTTTTCACTTTTTTATTTTTTGAAAAATAACAGAATCATGTATCATTTTGCTTTCACTTCACAGTTGTCTGTTACTTGTGTGTAAACTTTCAGTAAAAATTCAAAATAAAATCTTTAGGGTTGTAAACCTGACAAAATATCCAAAAGTTCAAGGTGTATTAGTACTTTCCAGAGGCACTGTATTTAGTCATTGGGTCAATATGTGATCATTCAGAAATCATCAGGCAACTTCTGAAGGCAATTGGTTGAGGAAAGATCAAAGACATGTATGAATTTCATTTCACTTCACGATTGTTTGTCACTTAGTGTGTGTCTTTAACATAAAATTCAAAATAAATATATTTATGTTTATGGTCCATAGCGTGGCAAAATGTCGAAAAGTTAAATGGGAGGCAATACTTATGCAACCCACTGTAGTATTTTCACCCATTGTCCATCCATCCATTTTCTTCCACTTGTCCGTTGCCGGGTCGTGGGGGCAGCCGTTGGAGCTGCCCAAATCACATTGCACCAGCCCCTATGGCTCCTCCTGCAGGTGGTGGGTCCACAGAAGGACGGCCTCATGGTTCTAACCGGGCCTGTTGGTCTCTCATAAGGGGCTTCTAAACCGTTCTTTGTCTGACTCGTCACCCAGGACCTGTTTGCATGTTTGCCCTACCAGGGGAACGAAGCCCCCGACAACAGAGCTCCAGGATCATTCGGGCGCTCAAACCCCTCTACCACGTTAAGGTGGCGGTTCCAAGAGGGGGAACCCATTGTGTTTGCGCAAATATGAGCATTCATTTTGGCTAATCAACCCACTTCTGGACTCACCTCCCCATGTACCCTTAAACAACTGAACACATGAAGCACTTAAAAAAAAAAAACTCCATTGTATCTTGAGAAAACATTAGTTACCAAATAATCCCGTCAGAATAAAACTGCGTCAACCCCTCAACGTAACATTTGAGCGTTATATGCAAAAATAAAGTCCTGTGTGTGTGGATATAGCGTCACTGTGTAGCTTTGCCGGGAAGCCGATGTCCTGTTCGTCAGTTGGAGAACTCTAAATGTCTCAATGGGACACTGGTCACGGACTGTGATGCATTTTCTTTCAGGTGACTCCGAACCCGTAAAGCTCCCCAACCATGTCTGCGTATTGTCAGCGAACGCCCCGGCACAAGAAGGAATGCAGGAAAATCATATTTCTTTTTCTTTCATTCTTGAGAGAGATTGATGTGATCTGCTCGGCACTTCATTGTTTGAGGACGACTTGAGTGAACAGCTTGTTCTCTCTCTCTCTCTGTCGTCTTTCCCCTTCTTCCCTGTCTCTCTCTTGCCCCCCCCACCCCCACCCAACCTGAACACAGCACGTTTTCTCCGGTTTGGCTTTACCCAAATCTAAAAGCGTCATGAAAAAAGTGTCAAAATGGGGGCAAAAATGAGACGAAAATGGGAATGAGAATGCAACAAAAGAGTAATGACAAGTGAGGAAAAGCAACGGAACTGCGACAAAAAGAGCAACAGAAAAGTAGCAAAAAACATCATGAGGAGAAAGATCCGTTCAGATCAGTTCTGTAGGTCTTTGCTTTGGATTTGGGTAAAGCTGAACTGGAGAACATGCACCCGGTTAAGGCGGGGGTTAAGAGGTGATAACTGACTTCTCGCACTATTTAACTCCCTCACTCTTCCCAACCTTAAAGCAGTACTAAGTAACTCATGAAGTTGCAATTGTGGTTTTCTGGCCTAAGATACCGGGGCAGATGAAAGACCCCCCCCCCCTAATCATCCCATTAACACTTGTATTACCCCCAGAGGGACTACGGAAAGAATTTATTAAGGTATGAAAGTTACTTAGTACTGCTTTAATTGTGGTTTCGAAAATATCGATCCAACAGCTATTTTCTCACTTGTAGAGCTAAATATATAGAAACCACATGATCGTGTTGACCTTAATACAGTTGTAGTCCTGCACAAAGCACATACAAATAATCTATCTCGGGAGATGTGCGAACATAGCGTTGCCTCAGACGGGCCGGCATTTTCAAACTAGTTCAAGCAAGAAGCGATAAAAAGAAAAAAAAGTGGATGTATCTCCGATAAAAGGTTAGTCATTGGAACGGCCCTGGAATATCGGTGAAAGAGTCTAAGCTCTTAAAGAGATGTAAATGTACCATCATCTGTAGCACAATCTCACACTTTGTTAGTTAAAAAATGCCAAATTGATACTAAAACGTGTGAAACTAAATATCCCGTATATAGTTTCACTTCCTGGTAATTCAAGGTAAGCCCCTCCCACGTTTACCGAGCTGTTGCTGCAACGCTCAGCCTGTCGGGAAGATTCAAAGATCACTCAAAGCTGCGGGAGTGGCTCAAAAAACACAGCTCCAGGTCTGTTTTTGATGAACGACATTGTGACATGATAAAAAAAAGACATAAAAAGTCAAGTTAGCTTAAAAAAAAAAACCTTTAAAAACAAAATAATACATACAAATGTGTATTTCTCTTCTGTTCTACAGTTATCAATGGCTTTATAGGAACTTTTGTGTTTTTCGCTTGTGGAAGAACTTCAGCCTGAACCCTTTTGGTCGTATTTTTTATTACTGAGTTGACTACTATTACTTCTCTCTCCCCTTTTCTCCCTTCTCTGTCTCCACAAGTATATATTTTTTTTCCTCCTTTTTCTCTCAACTTTCTCCTCCCTCTCTCATCTCTCCCTCTTGTTTCCTTCTCTCTCTTCTCTCTCTCTCTCTCCCCCCTGTCCTCCCTGTGTGTACAAGCGTGCGCATTAAGGAAAGAAATTGCTCTATTATTTTAGCCGCCGCAACAAATGACTGTAGCCTCACCTTTGTCCCCACGCCGATTGTCGAGGCCTGACTGTGGAGGCGCGTCGGGGACCGGCTGCCCGAGCGTCTCCTCGCCGCGCGCGACCGGCCGAGTGAATAGAGGCTCCGAATCCCGCGGATGAAAGGGCGCAGGTAATAAAATGTGCGCGCGTTATTGGATAAAACACTCCAGTTGTCCTATTCAGAGCCAGACGCCGCCGAGGGAAGCGGTGTCACAAAAAAAAAAAAAAAAAAATACATGACAGGGGAAGTTAGTGCGGAGCGGAATGATGTGGCCACCTGCGCCGCGAGTGTTGTTACGGGCGGGGATTGTATTGAACGTAATTGAGATATTGTTTGAACCCGAGGTGGGGAATAGAGCCTGACTGGTATAACCATAACAATAACAGCATAACAATACGATATAAATGCAAAGTTGAAAAACATCGCAGGTGAATGGGTGAGCCGATAGTTCAAAATGTTACCGTGGGATAGGGATGGGACTCGCTTGTCTCTCTCGATACACCTGTCCCGATCCGATTGATATACAGTGGCCCCTCGTTTATTGCGGGGGTTACTTTCTAAAAATAACCCGCAGTAAACGAAATCCGCGAAGTGGTCAGCTTTATTTTGTACAATTATTATACATGTGTTAAGGCTGTAAAACCCCTCACCACACACTTTATACACATTTGTCACTTTTTTGGCCTCAGAGTGTATTGGTCACTAAGCAACATCATGAAGGCCAAGGAGCACACCAGAGAGGTCAGGGATAAAGCTGTGGAGAAGTTTAAAGCAGCGTTAAGTTGTACAAAGATTTCCCAAGATTTGAACATCTCATGGAGCACTGTTCAATCCATCATTCGGAAATGGAAAGAGTATAGCACCACTGCGAACTTACCAAGACACGGCCGTCCACCTAAACTAACAGACCGAACAAGGAGAGCACTGGTCAGAAACGTAACAAAGTTCCCCAAGATAACTCTGGAGGAGCTGCGACGTCCTGCCGCTGAGCTGGGGGAATCTGTACATGGGACAACTATTAGTCGTACTCTACACAAATCTGGCCTTCATGGACGAGTGGCAAGAAGAAAGCCATTATTGAAAGGAGGCCATAAGAAATCCCGTTTGAAGTTTGCTAGAAGTCATATGGAGGACACAGCTACCATGTGGAAGAAGGTGCTTTGGTCAGATGAGACAAAAATTTAACCTTTTGGCGCAAATGCAAAACGTTATGTATGGAGCAAACCTAACACTGCTCATCGTGCTGAGTGCACCATCCCCAGTGTCAAATATGTTGGGGGAGCATCATGCTATGGGGCTGCTTTTCCTCAGCGGGGACTGGGAAGATTGTAAGAATAGTTGGGAAGATGGATGGAGCCAAATACAGAGACATTTTGGAGGAAAACCTGCTGGAGTCAGCAAGAGAATTGAGGCTGGGGCGGAGATTCACCTTCCAGCAGGACAATGACCCTAAACACAAAGCTAAAGCTACAATGGAATGGTTTAAAAACAAACATATTAATGTGTTAGAATGGCCCAGTCAAAGTCCTGACCTAAATCCTATTGAAAATCTGTGTAAAGACCTGAAAACTGCTGTCCACAAACGCTCTCCTTCTAATGTGACAGAGCTTGAGTTGCTTTGTAAAGAGGAATGGGCTAAAATGTCAGTCTCTAGATGTGCAAACCTTGTAGTCAAACCCCAGAAGACTTGCTGCTGTTATTGCAGAAAAAGGGGGTTCCACAAAGTATTAATTCATGCTGTATGAATACTTATGCACGCCCCACTTTTCACTTTTCTATTTTTTGTAAAATTACAGAATCATGTAACATTTTGCTTTCACTTCACGGTTGTCTTTTACTTGTGTGTGAACTTTCAGTAAACAATTCAAAATAAAATTACGTTTATGGTTGTAAACATGACAAAATGTGCAAAAGTTCCAGGTGTATTAGTACTTTCGCAAGGCACTGTATATATCTATATCTATTATATAACATGGCGGCGCATAAGCAGCTTTCCTCTGCCTTGGCACAGCAGCGTTTTGGCCATTTTCTGCACATTGCATTTGCAGTTGCTGCGTTCCACATTGTTTTACAAGATGCGTGTGGACATTTGTGCTGTGTTTTTGTAAGGTGGAGCTGATTGAAAAGAACCATTTTGTTGCAATTTCCCACGATAAGTAAGTGTGGTGTTTATCGAGCCGCTCCACACTTGGGTTCTCCTCCGTCAGTGGAAGATGATGGTTCATAATATCCCCTTGTGCTCCAGCGGTAATGAGAGGCGTCAGCGCCACGGAGCGGATGGAGACATTTCACAGCAGCCGCCTCATCTGCACTAATAACACCTGTCCACCATGATGATGATGAGGAGGAGGAGGAGGAGGGGACGGGTCAGATCACAACATGTACAGGCCTAAGACAAAGTAGCGTGGTCTCATCTAATTGAATGCACAGGGTCACGTTTGTTACAGGTCATATTTCTATGAATATTTTCCTTTTCCGTCAATTATAGCTCTAACAAACAGCCTTCTCTTGGACTGTCAGACTGGGGTCGTTCTTCCTCTCTCCGTATGGGGATTAGCAGTGTCTCACACAAATGGAGACATCCTTTAAGGCAACGTCTGTGGCCTTTACTGTACATGTGTTTGTCTCTGCGCTAATGGCTAATGTTAAATGAAAACTAAATACAATCAAGCAACTAAATAGTCGCTGAATGCATAGTCTAAACCCTGGCCCCTGATCGTGTTTTACCTTTGGGTGCGCCGCCTGACCAAATGCTGCTTCTAAACCAGGCGTAGGCAACGTCGAGGTCAAATCTAGCCCTCAAGCGTATACACCCTCTGAGGAAAAATAACACTCTAAAGATCTAAACACTGATTAAAGTACTCCAAAATACTGAAATATTGTTCATTCGCTGAAAAAGAATTCCCGGGGGAAGACCTCCGGACCCCCCCTTTGTAAGTCTGTATTGTGTATGAAATAAGTAAGGAAAACACCAGCCCGCTTCCCAGCAAACGGTCCTAACCCCTGAACTAAACCTTGCATCTCTCAAACAGGCTTGGTCCCAATGGAGAGACAAGACAAAGAGTTCAGTTCCATTTGATTTGATTTTGATTTGATTTGATTTATTTGAACTATTATTTACAGTGCGTTATTATTTACAATATTTACATCGCTACATTTAAATTAAAAAATAAAAATAAAAAATAAAACTCAAAAGGAGTAGGCCGAAGCAAGAAAGCTTATAAGTGTCTACCCCAATTTCAAAGTACAATACAGTACAATACAAAATAGAGAGGTTTGTGAGTTCTGAGTGTGTTTACTTAGTTTTATAATTTTCTTATTTTTTATTTTTTTTCATTGCTTATATTACCATTTATCATTCACCATTCTATCGATTTACTTATTGTTTATGTAGTCATAGTGTTTTAGATGTACATATATATACACACATACAAACATATGTATACATATATCTACATACACATACATTACTAGCGCACATATTTGTTATACATATATTATCATCACCATAATAATAGTGACAATAATAGCACATTTAGTTTAGGAATGATGACGTACCATGCCATAAACTCACATGGTGTCAATGTGGTGCCCCTTGGAGTAATGTCATCAAAAACATCTACAGTATAGTGATGAAAATGTAAAGCAATGACTATCGCTATGTCAGATTTACAAAGCTGTCGCCTGACTATCGCTTATTATGTTTATTGTAAGCCATCCGTTATTGGTAAAGGGTTTGACAGCCCTCTTCAAAGTTTACCGAATCCTCCTGTGCTTTTTCAGTCTCAAAGTGCTCAGTTCCTCTCCCTCTCTCTCCCATATACCGCGGGTCCATACGCCAAAAGCGGCCGTGACCTCTCGGGAGAATTTACATTATGTGTTTTTCTGGCTGAGTCGGCTGATCCGCCGTGCACATAAATCACGGCGGCCCGCGGTTTTAACGGACGTGGGTTTATCTTCTCTGGCACCTCTCTCCTGCTCGGCAGAAAGCTTTTTGGACGACCTCGGCGAGGCTCTCCACTTCTGACGACACACATGAGGAAACGGGGGACGTGTGCATGACGGACGAGTGTGGGTGGGGGGGCGGTGGGAAAAAGTACTTTGAAATTGTACAAATGCGGGGAGTTCGAGAGGCCTTCGGAGCTTACAGTGAAGGAAGTTTCGATGCTTGTCAAGAGCGTGTGTCTTTCACGTGACAGTCACTGAGCTACAAGGAACTGTTCCTTCAGAAATCATCACAATTTCTCTTCGATTCACAACCACGTCGAAAAGTTGGTATGAGAAGCTGCTCTGCATTCGCTCCAGCTCCAGCGAATCACACGTGGCAAAAACTGTTGTGTTATTTTACTCTAAAAGCCATTTCTTTGGCATAAACAGTACCCAGTTTGGGAGTTTGGATGGAAGAGATGGTTCAATTAAACTGGGAGAAAACAATTGTTTTTGTTTGAACTCAGGTTTGAATAAAAGGTGTATCTAATTTTATGAATCAGCAAGATGTATTTAATTTATTATGAAAAAATAACATCGAATCGAAAAAATCGAGATCGATCAATATGGGGAAAAAAAAATCGTGATAATTTTTTTCCAAAATTGCCCAGTCCTATATAGAACCATAAAACAGATGTATAATGGTATTGTATTCCTTTTCCTTCCATTTCATTTCTTTTACATTTGTATAATTTGTTTGAGGAACCAAGAAACTTCCTTTAACCTCGCGCTGCTCTATTTCTGACGCGCGGGGCTCTCTCTCTGAAAGCAGCTTCACTGTATAACCGTGTGGTTTCGCTTTGCTTTTCGTACGGAAACTAAACAGCTTAGAATGCCGCGATGGATCTCACATCGGAGCTGAGAGCGCATGGGTTTGGATGTTCTCACGAAGGACCAAGAGAAGAGAGAGAGAGGCGCGGTGCAGGAGGTACGAGGCTACGAGCACACGGACCGGGCGGCGCGTGGAGCAAACTTCGAAATATTGTCCCGTTCACCCACTGTTTCTCAAACATTACGTTAAAACTGAGCAAATGCAAATAATAAGCTCCGATTTACATTTGTATTAGACAAGAGCCTTGGTATCGAGGAGCAGATGACGCTCTGAATAAGTCGTTCTCCTCTGAGACTTTCGCGCACGAGTTTTAACGCATTTCTATTGGAAAAGTCGTGTTCCATGTTTAGTTTAGATCCATTTATCCTGCAATCTCACATTTGTCCTAACATAAATAAAATGCAGCCTATATAGCGGCTATGTAAATGTCTTTAAAAAATGCTTATAACCATCACCATGGATCACTGTAAACATCGTCAACTACCACTTAAGAAGACATCGTACCCTACTCGCGGCCGTATTTGACAAAGCTGTGGTTTTACCGTGGCCACAGAGGAGCCGCCCCGCACTGATAGAAGGCGCGGATAAAAGTTTGAAGACAAAGAACGCTGGAGATTTGCTGGAGGAGAGCATGAATTAATGAAGCGAGAGAGGCAGAGCACACACAGAGCCTCTTTCTGTTTAATGTCTCGCCGCTGACATTTCCTACTCTCGGCTTCGACACTTCAACTCGCCACGAGCGGCCGGACTCAGAGGAAACGGCGTCAAGGTCGCGGGGCCGCAGACGAGGTTAAATGGCCCGAGTTCACAGAGGGGACGGCCAATCAGGTGGGTTTTCACAAGAGAGAGGAATTACAATGCAGAAAAGTAATGGAAGTCTTTTATTCCCAAAGATTTGTTTTTAGGTTGTTGGCCAGTTTGCTTTTGAGAAATGTTTATATTATAAACATGAATCTGGAACCAAACCAAAAGGCTTAACCTCTTGACCCCCCGCCTTAACCCAGCACATTTTCTCCAGTTCAGCTTTACCCAAATCTTCAAGCTTCCCGACTGGAACTTAAAGCCTATAGGCCAGTGTGACGCCTCACTTGAACTCTACAAATGTTCTTGTGTTGTTTCCGTTTTGCTGTTTTTTTGTTGTTGTTGTCACTTTATTGTTGCTTTTTTTTGTCAAATTTTGGTAGCTCTTTCGTTTGCTGCTCGTTTGGGACCCCCATCGATCCAGGGCCGATGGAGTCCCAGAGCAGATCGCAGACCGTCCAGTCATTGTTGTCCACCCAGTAGGCAGGGTTCCTCCGTTCAGCCGGGTTCCTCCGTTCAGCCGGGTTCCTCCGTTCAGCCGGGTTCTTCAGTTCGATCTAGACAGGCACTCCCGAGGGGGAGTGGGACAGGAGACACCATGTGAATAGTAATGAACAGACTACAGATGAAATAAATATTGTATCATAATAAGACAAGGTTTGCAGTAAGAAGAAGAAGAGGATAGCGCTCAGTGTACCATACTTCCCACAGCAGTGTTTCTTCTAAGGCAGCTTTACTTCAGGCTGTGGGTCAGAGCTTTACCTAACTGAGCTGATCATAAGCTAATTCGAAGAGGCACATTTTGAGCCTAGTCTTAAATGTAGGGACCGTTTCTGCTTCTTTAACGCGAGCTGGGAGTTTATTCCATAAAACCGGAGCTTGGTAGCTAAAGGCTCTAGCTCCTACAGTGATTTTGGAGACCCGAGGAATCACTAGTAGCCCTGAGTTTTGAGAGCGGAGAGCTCTGGTTGGCCAATATGGAACGATAGCGTCTTGGAGATGGAGCGTGGTGTTGGGTTTTCTGATGCACTTTCTCTTAGCCTTTTAGCCGTGCATTACCCGCCTCCAACAATTCATCCGGATCTTTTGGATCATACCGTTGCTAAATAAAGACATTCAACAGATACAAGACTCATCAATTACAAACAATAGTTAGCAGTAGGTCGTTCCACGTTGAGACAACACAGCGCAGCGGTCCCTTCGTGAGAGATCTCTGCCACTGCTTTGTCTCGGACACTTGTATATGCTCCCTGACGCCGCCCATGCCGGGGGAGCGTCTGTTCCTGTGTGTCCGCAAAGTTCCGCTGAATTGGTCAAGGCCGGTTCGAGCCGTCCTCCACAATGTGAAACAGCGTGCTTAGGCATGCGAGCACTAACTTTCTCTTTACCCATCGCTTCCTGTAACTTCTTTGTTTTTCATTTTTAGCCCCGAGCCGGACGCAGTCCCCGGCAAGGGACTATTGTTTTTGGGTGGTTTCTTTTTTCCTTTGTTCTTTTTTTTTTTCGTCAAAGATCGTATTTTTGACCCGCTAAACGTCGACAAAAACTCACCGGATTTGGCGGAGTCATTCGGGTGATGTGAAAATTGTTGGAAATGGACGAATTGGCCACGGCAAAAACTAAATGGCTCGACAGCGCCCCCTCAAAGTTGACCCCTATTTAAATCGGGACACGCGTTCGGTACAGTGAAAGGGGACATCAGGACAAACCAAACACTGCGTCGGAGCACAGTCGGCCATTTTTGATTGAAAACCAGAATCCGTTTTGACTAGTCTTATGTTTTAATGAACTGGTCCCTGGTTTTTCATGCAAATCAGATCCCACTTGGCACAGTGCATCAAGACATATTGAAATTCAAGATTTGGCCGCGGTTTGTAAAACTGTTACACCGTCTCCTCATAACGCCGCGGCGAAGAACGCGTAGACTTCCTGTATTTTCGTGGACAGCTCACGCTTACAGGCATTGGCCTACAGAGCTCATATTCAAGTCACTAATGCACCACCCCAAACTCAACAGACCACAGCCAATAACATATAGCCTTCTCCCAGGATAGCGCCCCCTACCCATACCTTGAAAACTGCAGTTTGGAAAAAAAATGTATACATCGTTGCCAGTTTGTTCTAAACACCTACTCAAACAAAAAAAATATAGAGTCATATTATATTTTATAAGATGTGGGCGTGGCCAAGGTAAATGTCTCAAATAAGTCACTTTATAATTCGGACATGCACTAAAATATGGAGCTCAATTGTGTCGCTAATGCAATCTACTGAGCTCATATTTCAGTCATTAAGACACTACCCCAAACTGAACAGAACAAACTTATTAGCAGGTCCACTTCAGACAATTGCTGGGTTGCAGGTGACATCACAGCATTCTAAAGGCCAATACTATTAGGAAAAATTATGTAGTTTTTAGGACATTTTTGGTCTGGTACATAGAGACCATGGAGCCAGTGACTGATATTAATGATCATTTTTGTAATTCATACTCTTTCTTTTGAGCTACGACTTGTGAAAGTGTAATGCTGTTAATAGGAAAAACTGGGTCCTGCCCCCCACTGGGTCCGGTGACATCATCACATTCTAGAACCAGCAACCCACCAACACAGTACCCCCTACCTATACCCTGAAAATGGCAGTTTGAGCGATTTGTAGGAAACGATGCAGATATATTGTACATAATGAAACATCCATCCATTTTCTTCCACTTGTCCGTTGCCGGGTCATGGGGGCAGCTGTTGGAGCTGCCCCCATGACCCGGCAAACGGCAATCACATTGCACCAGCCTCTATGGCTCCTCCTGCAGGTGGTGGGTCCACGGAAGGACGGCCTCAAGGTTCTAACCGGGCCTGTTGGTCTCTCATAACCATCAATTGAAAACTCAAATTAAAATTACACTGAATGGTTTAGAAAACTGTTTTAAGAAGCTTTTGATGTGTGCATAGAGGCTTTGACTATTGAAGTGGATTACAGTGAATGCCTTAACGTTCTTAAGTTTACTATTGTAAAGATCCTCTGTATAGTATTGACAGTCATTGGTAACACTAGTAAAGAAGTTATTTTAAGGGTCGATGTCGATCTCAGTGTTCTGTAAGTCGTATTGTGAGAATGTAAAATCCCGGGAGTTTGCTTCAGCAATTCTCCTTATTGAAAAATCCAAGACGGTGCTTCCTATAGAACTATATGTATTTTAGGACATGTGAAATTATTGTTAGGTTTGCTCCATATATAACGTTTTGCATTTGGGCCAAAAAGTTCAATTTTTGTCTCATCTGACCAAAGCACCTTCTTCCACATGGTAGCTGTGTTCTCCATATGACTTCTAGCAAACTTCAAACGGGATTTCTTATGGCCTCCTTTCAATAATGGCTTTCTTCTCGTCACTCGTCCATGAAGGTCAGATTTGTGTAGAGTACGACTTATAGTTGTCCCATGTACAGATTCCCCCAGCTCAGCGGCAGTACGTCGCAGCTCCTCCAGAGTTATCTTGGGGCACTTGGTTGCATTTCTGACCAGTGCTCTCCTTGTTCGGTCTGTTAGTTTAGGTGGACGGCCGTGTCTTGGTAAGTTCGCAGTGGTGCTATACTCTTTCCATTTCCGAATGATGGATTGAACAGTGCTCCGTGAGATGTTCAAATCTTGGGAAATCTTTGTATAACTTAACGCTGCTTTAAACTTCTCCACAGCTTTATCCCTGACCTCTCTGGTGAGCTCCTTGGCCTTCATGATGTTGTTTAGTGACCAATACACTCTGACCATAGCTCTGAGGCCCTCACAGAACAGCTGGAATTATACTGAGAGTAGATTATGCACAGGTGCATGCCCACTTTTAACTTTTCTATTTAAAAAAAAAAAACAGAATCATGTATCATTTTGCTTTCACTTCACAGTTGTCTGTTACTTGTGTGTGAACTTTCAGTAAAAAATTTAAAACAAAATCTTTTCGTGTAGGGTGGTAAACATGACAAAATGTGCAAAAGTTCAAGGTGTATTAGTACTTTCGTGAGGTACTGTAGCTTCCCAAACATATTTCTCACATCCCATTTTCAATACGCACCACCTGTAGTTTGCATTGTCCACAAATCTTTGAGGGTGATTTGAAACCCAAGGTGACGCTGCCATCACAGCACAGACAGGAGCGTGTTTTTTTTTTTTTTTTTTTGTAGGTGTGTGTGAAAGTGCATTCCTCAAAAGAAAAAGAATCCGCATATGGTTCAAATTAGGACCAAAGGGAATCACCTCCAGACCTGGTTCAGACCTGAGGAGGGACCGAGCCCATGGACCAACACAAGACTTCAATGAATTAGAAAAGTCATAACTGAAACGCAAACTTCTGCACATTTTGAAGTTCACATCTGAGTTTGATCCGAGATGGAACCCCCTCTGTGATTCTGTGGCTTCTTGCAACATGGATATTGTGCCGTCACGTTTTCTTTAATTTGGCATTACCCAAATCCAAGGAGTCTCAGAAAAGTGTCAAAAACGCAACAAAAAAGCCACAAAAGAGTAACGGAAAAGTGACAAAAATGTGTGACGAAAATGCAACAAAAAAGCAGAGAAAAAAAGGTCCAAAAAGTGACAATGCGAGGAAAAAGATCAGTTAAGATGAGTTTTGTAGGTCTTAGCTTTCAAATGAGGCGTTACACTGGCCTATAGTCAGTGTGAGCTCCAGTCAAAGAATCTTTTAGATTTGGGTAAAACCGAACTTGAGAAAATACACTCGGTTATGGCGGGGGGGCAAGAAGTTAAAATCTAAAACATATTTTTTTTCCACCCTGTTTTTTGTTTCCTACATAGTCCCACGTGTTTCATAGTTTAACCCCCACTTGAACCGAGTGCATTTTCTCCAGTTCGGCTTTACCCAAATCTAAACGCGTCTCGAAAAAAGTGTCAAAATAGCGATAAAAACGAGGAAGAAAACACAACCAAAAAACATGACTAGAAAGTGATGAAAATAACAACAACAAAACAACAATAACACAATGAAAAAGTGGCCAAAAAACAAAAAGTAACAAAAACATGAGAATAAAAACAACAAAAAGCGAGGAAAAAGCAACACAACAAAAACGCTTCAAAAATGTGACAACAAAGGGGTGACAATGCATCGTCTTCACTGAGAATCACACAATGTAAATAGTGTTGAAAATAAAGAAACCCCAAATTAAAATAAATATGATTCATGTCTGGACCCTTAAAATGAGAACAAGTGCCGAGTATTTTTTACTTGCTTTTTGCATCGATATTTGGGCCAACCTCATCCGTTTGGAAACCCCCTCATGTCGATCGATAAAACGCTTTATAATTTAATCACAAATTCCTGCTTTGAGAACACACCGAGGACAAACCAAATTTCATACCAGTGGTAGAAAAAAAACAAAAAAAACGTTCCACATGCTTAAGATTCCGCCTCGGTCATGTACAGCAATGGCTCGGCTATACGGGACAAATTCGGGCTGTGATTGCTTCCCCCTGCTGCCGCATCTGGCTCCCTTTAGCCCCCGCGCTCAGGAGAAGTGCCGTTGGTGGGGGGGGGGGGCTTTGGCGGGGGTGGCGTGTGGACATTTTAAAGACTGCCACTTCACATCCAGGCATTTCAAAAAAACCAAAGCGAGCGTCTGAGCCGGGCCCATTACGACCAATCAGCGCTGTCGGGCCGCCTGCTCTCGGCTGTCACTAACAACACCTGAAAACGTTCGGGCCTTTTCCTGGGCTGCTTTATGACGAGGACAGAGGGGGCATTCATGTGGGGGTGTATGGGGAGAGGCAGGGGGATTGGGGCAGTTTACTGACGACAGCCACAAGGGGGCAGAGTTTAAGCAAAGTCAAGGGCTTTAAAACAAGTCCCGCAACTCCCTAGGCCTCAGGGCTGAGGGGAGCGGAGAAACGTCGAGATGAAAACTGATTTGTTACAAGTTTGTTGAAATACTAGTTTCACTAACCCTCAGTGAACATGGACATGCTGCATGTCATTTTGAAGCACAGAACATGGAGAATTCCATCGCTGAATTGGTTTTAACCTCCGCAAAATGTTTGAGTGCCGTGCAAAATGCCGCCGCTAGCAGCATTATGCTAATACTGACAACGAATCAACACTGGGACAGGAACTATAATTGAATCCTCTAAAGTAATAAAATAAAATCTAACGTATTTATGTTTTTACAGGATTATAGACCAGACATTTGGAAAAATTGGCCTATAGGTCAAAATATATCAGCCGAGCATATCATAGAAAATCCAAAGAAAACGGCATCGGCCTTTGTAAAACCCATATCAGTCAACCTCTAAATATAACGGATTAGGATAACAGAACAAATATCACACTTTTTTTTTCCAGATATGAAGTACATCATTTTTAAAGCCCATGGTCTCCCGTTTGTCAGTTTGCGATCCCCAAAATGACCACGCAAACACTATGGGTGCCCCTGCCATTTATAAATATATCAAGCACCAAAATCTGGGGTTGATAGTATGCACAATATGCACTTATATTATAATGTACAGTAGTCTAGCGTTGAACAAAGTGGGGCTCTTGGGCCTCCAGGGGGTTGTAATGAATAGGGCTGGGATAAAATATCATTTTGCAATGTATCACAATACGTCTTTGTTGTGCTCCGTATATCACATCCAACAACATAGTCAATCAGCTCTATAAAAAAAATGATACAAATGTTTTTGCCCTAAAGTTGATTTGGTTAATACCTGTTTTGGTGCTAACTGGTTTAAACAAAAGAAAACACTTTTGAAATCCATTTGCCATTTAGTTTCCCAAATGTTTTACTCAATGTCTGGTTTATATCTAATATAACCTTGTGCTTGTAATATAAACTAGTGCTTTCTTATTCATTTGATTCAGGATATTCAAGTATTGCAGTTTGTTATAATGACATGTATCGCAATACGTATCGTATCAGGCCCTCACATTATTGTATTGCAACAAAAGCTCATCGTCCCAGCCATAGTAATTAATAACCATATTTCATTCCTACGTGTCTGTGTAGGTTTCCCCTACCGCTAAAAACATGTATAATAGGCCAGGATGAATGAGCGTGTTTGAGAGTGTGAGTGGGGGATGACAGTTTATCCTTACCAAATAAACCAATAAAATTACTCAAAAAAGGGGGGAGGGGGAGCACAGACGTATTGTTTGTATTTGAAGTAGAAAGTACAGATGAATTTATGTATTACTTTTTGCGACTTCAAAAACACAAAAATTGCACCTGAATTTGCTACCCGTTCGGCAACACAACAGGGACAAACCTTCTTCCCTGTGGTGAGTCAGTAGCATTGACAGTGCATCTGCGCAGCGCCCCCTACTGTTCTGGAGTGTAAGGCTTGTATAATAAACAGAACCCACGGACATATTTTTTTTTTTTTACCTTGAAATGTAGTGGAGTAGAAAGTATTATATTTGTCTTTCAAGTAAAAGTAGTTCTCGACATAAATACTCCTCAAGTACAGATACTCCAAAACTCAGCTTAAGTACAGTAATGAACCTCTTATCCCCCGCCATAACCGAGCACATTTTCTCCAGTTTTACCCAAATCTAAAAGCCTCTCGACTGGAGCTTACAGCCTACACAGGCCAGTGTAACGTCTCATTTGAAAGCCGAGACCTGCGAGCAGCTGCCCAGGCGGTTCTTCTTTTGAACGGAAAGGAGGAGCGTCTGGCTGGCCGGGCAATACAAAACTGATCTGAAGATTTTTCCTGGTGTCGCCACTTCTTCGGCATATTTTCGTTGCATTTTTATCACGTTTTTGTTGTCTGTTGTGTTGCATTTTTGTCGCTCTTTATATGCTTTTTTTTGCTGCAATTTCGGCCTCACTATTTTGACGCTTTTTTCAAGAAGCTTTCAGATTTGGGTAAAGCTGAATTGGAGAAAATGTGCTTGGTTAAGTTTAGTAAATTTACTCACGACTACCCACTTCAAAGTACTAGAATGTCAGGTATGTGGCGCACCTCGCCGACTTCAACAGTCCTCCTTATTTACAAAGTTTAAAATAACCCAATTAGTGTAAACGTCCGCAGCCAAAGTGTCCCGTTTCATTCCGCCCTGAAATCACGAGCGCCGCGTGATTACAGCAAAACAAACAACGCGCCCGGGTGTTTGGAATTCCTCCACTGAAAAATACAAATATATGAACACTTGCGTTGGGGAAACCAGAAATGGGCGGCTATTTCTGTGTTAATTTAAGAGGTGGGCCACTTCCTCTGAAGTAAATGCAGCTGCGTATTAGGAGCCTGTTTTAAAAAGAAAACATTTGGACCACCCCGTTCTTTTTTTTCTTTTTAAGGGGGGGAAGCAGCATTCAGCGAATCCCAGGGAAGAAGTTTGGTTCAAAACGTTTTGCAGACACTCCCACCTGCTGGACAAAAGAGGAACTGTGTGACTTCCTACCCGGCGACAGGCCTCTGATGTCCGTGTGTGAATATACGATGTTCAGCAGAAGAAATCAGCTCATGTTTCGATGAGATTTGATGCAAAAAGACAGATGACAGATTAACAATATTAAGTGCTGATTTCTAAAGGAGCAGGGGCTTTCACTAACTTTATCTGAAACCATATACATTTTTTGTTAGGAATCATAACATACAATACATAACATTTCCATAGTAGTTGAAACACTTTTCAAACAATAAGGTCACCACTTTTTTCCATATTTTAAGAATAGACTGAACATCGTAGTTGTCTTGGTTTTGAAAGAATAGGCCAGTAATTCAAGAAAGAATAATCCTATGCATAACTCGGTCTTGAAAACATTCTTTTGGGCACGACAGCATTGATATTTCACGTCTTGTCATGTGAGATCATCTCTATACACGGATAAGACGGTCATTCTGAGACACAGGGGGTCAGGGCTGAGTGAGGACGTCGCCTGGAGCTCCCTCTGCAGGCAACAAAGGGGACAAACTTTCACTCTCGAGCATAGAGCGTGATCAGCGACGTCACGGCGCCGTGATGAAGACACTTTGAGCGGGGAACTGCTCAGAACCAATTATGGTGCTCGAAAAGTGGAGGACAGTTTTGTAGCTTGTAGGCTCTGTACACGCAGCTCATGCCTGGGATGCACCAATCAGATAGTAGTATTATTGGACCCGATATTGGGGAAAATATCGGGTATCGATTCTAAATATCTGATACCGAAACGATATTTGTTTAGGCTCTCACCATTTTAAAAAGACAACTTTCACCAACTAAATCTCATTGACTATGGACATGGACTGGAGCCGCGGCGAGCAGCCATACAAAGTAATTCAAGTCGGTTTACTTCTCACATCTCTTCTTTGGAACAGGTGCGTAAGAGAAGGCACATAAAGGCCAAACACAGAACACACTCTCTACTTGCAAAAGGATTCATTGATTTTGCCTGACGAAGGCCACTGTCTGAAACATTGCATTGAATAAAAGGAACACTGGTGTTTAAAGTAGATTTTTGTCTGCCATATAAAGTAAAAAGAAATAAATTGGCCACTGTAAGTGCGGCCAAGTGTTTGTATTGTAGTTCATGAAATGCTGTTAAAGAATAAGTGACTTGTTTACATGAATGCAAAACGTAATAGCCAGTCATATAGCCAAGGGCAGTTTGTGAGGGAAAGTCCAGTGATCCTTGTTTAATGTTTTTTCCATCAGAGATCAGGTTTGCAAGAAAAGATGAGCCTTTATTGATCTCACACTGGAGAAAAGAGGACCATCCACTTTTTTCACTTTCAGCAGCCACTTTAAAGAAAGTCTCTTGATATCGGTTAATATCGGTTTCAGTAGATAAGTGCTCAACATTAGAAAGTGCTCAACATTAGGTCTACAAAAGTATTTTTAATCAGAAGAACTCAACTGTTTCTAAGTTCAGACCAAAAAAACAGGGTAAACCACTGAGGTCTTCGAAAGGGTTAACCTGCTGTTGTCGGATGCTTGTGTGTTTGTCCATGCAGAGACTTAGGAATGTCGCTTCAAGGAGTGGGGAGGGGGGGGGGGGCTCTATAGGTGTCCAAGTATCTGTGTGTGTGTGTGTGTGTGTGTGTGTGTGTGTGTGTGTGTGTGTGTGTGTGTGTGTGTGTGTGTGTGTGTGTGTGTGTGTGTGTGTTTGAGAGTGAGGGGCCCCTTGTTTTGTTCTGCTCCACATCAATGGGACGTCCAGCGGGGTTTAGACCTGGATTAGAGGAGCTCCTGTCCCTCCACTCACTCACCCCCCCCCCGGAACAACGCACGGGACTCGCTGTTGCAACTCCAGCGAGGAAAGGAGCCGGCCTCTAAAGTAGAGCCGCGCTTTTTAATGACACACGTGAACCCGACTGATCAACAAAAATAAATCATGTAAACACTGCGATGAACGATATCTTGGCGAGTTCAAGTGACAGGAATTAAGAATCGTTTGCTGAACATTACTGATATCAATACGAGATACGTTTTCTGTCATGTCATGCGTTCAAATAAAAATAAGGCCTTTTGTGCATAAAAAAGGACAAAAAGGACGATATTTTCAGAGACGAATATAAATAATGGATAGACCCAGATTTAAATGTATGGTTTTATTTCATTGACATATTAGTAACAAAGATTTTTTTCAGTGGGAATTTTTGATCTTTGTTCAGTTTTTGAATAAGCTAAACTGTCAAAGCTGAATGCGCGACACATTTCTTTTTTTTTCTTTTTTTCTTTATTTATTTAGAGAAAATACAAGTCTCCGTACAAGTGTCCCACAGAAGGAAAAACACCATATTTGTTTCATAGCGTCACCTCCCTGACCCTTCGCAGGACACGTGGATGTCAAATGATGTCAATATTTGTGAATGAATACACAAGGGACAGACGGCTTTGTGACACGATGTTGTACTTCCGGGTTATGTCCGCCTCGCTCATGGACAAAACATCATAAAATAAGCATTGTACGGGTTAAGTTTTGTGATTTTTTTTATACTGACATGAAAACTAAGATGTTAAGGAGGAAACTAGCTAAAAATCTCCACTTCGAGAAAAATCTATACTTTCACCTGCCGTGTTAATAATATGCTTTTCTCCCATGTAAAGTGTTCTGATCTCATGGGCAGATCATTGTTACCAAACTCCTCAAATTGGGGTCAAATATTATGTCAAGAAAATGTAATGTCATTTTAGATTTGTTTTTGTGGGCCCAATACCTGATTTTTTTGGTTTTGTTTTGTTTGTTGTGAAAGAGGGAGCACTTCAATTCTACACGTTGTTGCGGTCCGAACTCCTTCTTAATTTTCAAACGCATGACTAACGTCCACTTTCTTCAGAGCGCTGAGTTTAGAGGCACGTTTCACGACAACAACTAGAGCATTTGTGGCTATTGAAATCTTTTACAGCGTTTAAAAAGCGTTACATTTGACCTGCTGCTACTGATATAAACCCTGTTGTTCATCGACGATCCGGCCTCACTCCTTTATTTCTCCCTTTTCTCCCTTTCTCCCATTTTACTACGACGTTAAGGGTGCTGCACAAGTAACGTTGCGATTGAGGATGAGAATTTGCTGAATGTTTCTTCCTGCTTTTCACCCCTTTTCACTATTCAATCCAAAAGGCCAAAATATCAGTATATGTAAATAATCAAAAACATGAAAGCAGTACAGGCAGATTTTTTTTTTTCAACCCTGTCTACGACCACCTCAACTTTGGCCAAACACAGACGGACAAATAAATGTATAACTGAGAATGTATTGGATATACATTTTGGCGCTTAGTCCTCGGGAAGCACATGTGTGAGTGACCGATTTGTTAGGGGAAATATCTCCCTCTTGTGGTGCATTTATGTGAATGGCATCAGCAAGAGCCAATACAGTTTTGTCCTTCAGTAGGCAATATTTAAAATACAGACTTCTGTGGCAAAAAACCCTTTGTGCAACTAATTATCAAGCTTTTTTTTTTCTTTTCTTATTTTTTACTTGAAGGGGAGCTATAGCAACAAATCTAAGCATTGATTCTTTCTCAAGATTTGTAACCATTTCCCTAATAGAGGAATGCATGGGTATTTTGATTCTCAAGAAGTGAATCCGACACAACAGGCCACTTTTAAGCATGAACTGGTGAAGCAGAAAAGCAAAAATGTGAAAAGTGGGACATGCACAAGTATTCATACAGCATGAATTAATACTTTGTGGAACCCCCTTTTGCTGCAATAACAGCAGCAAGTCTTCTGGGGTATTACTACAAGGTTTGCACATCTAGAGACTGACATTTTAGCCCATTCCTCTTTACAAAACAACTCCAGCTGTGTCAAATTAGAAGGAGAGCGTTTGTGAACAGCAGTTTTCAGGTCTTTCCACAGATTTTCAATAGGATTTAGGTCAGGACTTTGACTGGGCCATTCTAACACATTAATATGTTTGTTTTTAAACCATTCCATTGTAGCTTTAGCTTTGTGTTTAGGGTCATTGTCCTGCTGGAAGGTGAATCTCCGCCCCAGCCTCAATTCTCTTGCTGACTCCAGCAGGTTTTCCTCCAAAATGTCTCTGTATTTGGCTTCATCATTCTTCCCAACTATTCTTACAATCTTCCCAGTCCCCGCTGAGGAAAAGCAGCCCCATAGCATGATGCCCCCCCCACCATATTTGACACTGGGGATGGTGCACTCAGCACGATGAGCAGTGTTAGGTTTGCTCCATACAGAACGTTTTGCATTTGGGCCAAAAAGTTAAATTTTTGTCTCATCTGACCAAAGCACCTTCTTCCACATGGTAGCTGTGTCCTCCATATGACTTCTAGCAAACTTCAAACGGGATTTCTTATGGCCTCCTTTCAATAATGGCTTTCTTCTTGCCACTCGTCCATGAAGGCCAGATTTGTGTAGAGTACGACTTATAGTTGTCCCATGTACAGATTCCCCCAGCTCAGCGGCAGGACGTCGCAGCTCCTCCAAAGTTATCTTGGGGCACTTGGTTACATTTCTGACCAGTGCTCTCCTTGTTCGGTCTGTTAGTTTAGGTGGACGCCCGTGTCTTGGTAAGTTTGCAGCGGTGCTATACTCTTTCCATTTCCGAATGATGGATTGAACAGTGCTCCGTGAGATGTTCAAATCTTGGGAAATCTTTGTATAACTTAACGCTGCTTTAAACTTCTCCACAGCTTTATCCCTGACCTCTCTGGTGAGCTCCTTGGCCTTCATGATGTTGCTTAGTGACCAATACACTCTGACCATAGCTCTGAGGCCTTCCCAGAACAGCTGGAATTATACTGAGAGTAGATTACGCACACACACACACACATATACATATACATATATATATATATATATATATATATATATATATATATATATATATATATATATATATATATGCCCTATTTATTTCTTGTTTTCCAAATTTGTTGAAAACCAGGTATCTTTAAAATACTGTATTAATGGTACCCAGCCCTAGTCTTGCAGTACCATATTATTTGTTTGAAAATTACATTACAAATGTAGTCAGACAACCTCACTTCCACTCAGTCTACCCCAAGCCAAAGGCAGCTTATCACCACTGAGTGTGGGTTGATTGAATAATGAAAGAGACATTTGTAAAGCGCATTTAAAAGTCCAAAAATTTCAACTTTTCTTCCACCCTTATGCTTCATTTTGACAGTATTTTCCTTCCACATCTTCTCTTGCCTATTAAGTAGCCTCGACAAATAACAAATTACTGTAAGACATAATGAAAACAAAGCAACAGTGTTGGTAATAATCTCCAAAATGGCTCTCAAAGGGAATACATTTCTTCTCATAAATAGCGCAGAGATCAATTTTTCATCTCCATTCAGAACAATAAACATGTGCTTGTTTGGTGAAGCCCTGTGAGAAATACACACACGGCATAATAATCTTTGCGTAATGGAGAATTAAAGCTTGTGCGTAAGAAGTTTATCAAAGAATAAAACAACAGAACAAGTAGAGGCCAGGCTGGTTACAAAAGAGAATGAGGAATGATATAAACACTTCAAGTTTGTTATGTTGTGCAAAGAAAACATGAGGTCTACAGTGCATATTAAACAAACGATGAGAGGAATAAAGAGTTCAGAAATCCCCAGAGGAAGGATCAGAAATAAACAAAAGCAAGGAAGTGTGCAATAGTCTTTTTTAAGCGAAAATAGGGCAACAGTGTACATAAATTAACATTAAACAAATATAAACTCGGGATAGAGTTTATATTTGCTGAGTTTAAAAAAAAACGATGGGTTAGGGTTAGAAAAAGAATTGCATAGAGTTCCACCTTTCATTATATCTTAGACTTCCCCTATCACACTGCTTCCTATCGCACTTCTTCCTTTCACACTGCTTCCTATCGCACTTCTTCCTTTCACACTGCTTCCTATTGCACTGTTTCCTATTGCACTGTTTTCTATTGCACTGCTTTCTATTGCACTGCTTCCTATCGCACTGTTTCCTATCGCACTGCTTCCTATCGCATTGCTTCCTATCGCACTGCTTCCTATGGCACTGCTTTCTATTGCACTGCTTCCTATCGCACTGTTTCCTATCGCACTGCTTCCTATTGCACTGTTTTCTATTGCACTGTTTTCTATTGCACTGCTTTCTATTGCACTGCTTCCTATCACACTGCTTCCTATCGCACTGCTTCCTATGGCACTGCTTTCTATTGCACTGCTTTCTATTGCACTGCTTTCTATTGCACTGCTTCCTATTGCACTGTTTTCTATTGCACTGTTTTCTATTGCACTGCTTTCTATTGCACTGCTTCCTATCGCACTGCTTCCTATCGCACTGTTTCCTATCGCACTGCTTCCTATCGCACTGCTTCCTATCGCACTGCTTCCTATCGCACTGCTTCCTATCGCACTGCTTCCTATTGCACTGTTTTCTATTGCACTGTTTTCTATTGCACTGCTTTCTATTGCACTGTTTCCTATCGCACTGTTTTCTATCACACTGCTTCCTATTGCACTGTTTTCTATTGCACTGTTTCCTATCACACTGCTTCCTATCACACTGCTTCCTATGGCACTGATTTCTATTGCACTAATTTCTATTGCACTGCTTCCTATTGCACTGCTTCCTATCGCACTGCTTCCTATCGCACTGCTTCCTATCGCACTGCTTCCTATCGCACTGCTTCCTATCGCACTGATTTCTATCGCACTGCTTTCTATTGCACTGCTTCCTATGGCACTGTTTCCTATCGCACTGTTTCCTATTGCACTGCTTCCTATGGCACTGATTTCTATTGCACTGCTTTCTATTGCACTGCTTCCTATGGCACTGTTTCCTATCGCACTGTTTCCTATCGCACTGCTTCCTATCGCACTGTTTCCTATTGTACTGATTTCTATTGCACTGCTTCCTATTGCACTGCTTCCTATCGCACTGCTTCCTATTGCACTGCTTCCTATCGCACTGATTTCTATTGCACTGATTTCTATTGCACTGCTTCCTATTGCACTGCTTCCTATTGCACTGATTTCTATTGCACTGCTTCCTATTGCACTGTTTCCTATTGCACTGATTTCTATTGCACTGCTTCCTTTTGCACTGCTTCCTATTGCACTGATTTCTATTGCACTGCTTCCTATCGCACTGCTTCCTATTGCACTGTTTCCTATTGCACTGTGAAATAATTGCACTGCCTCCTATTGCACTGATCCATATTTCACTGATTGGCATTGCACTGATTTCCATTGCACTGCTTCCTATGGCACTGTTTCCTATCGCACTGTTTCCTATCGCACTGCTTCCTATCGCACTGTTTCCTATTGTACTGATTTCTATTGCACTGCTTCCTATTGCACTGCTTCCTATCGCACTGCTTCCTATTGCACTGCTTCCTATCGCACTGATTTCTATTGCACTGATTTCTATTGCACTGCTTCCTATTGCACTGCTTCCTATTGCACTGATTTCTATTGCACTGCTTCCTATTGCACTGTTTCCTATTGCACTGATTTCTATTGCACTGCTTCCTTTTGCACTGCTTCCTATTGCACTGATTTCTATTGCACTGCTTCCTATCGCACTGCTTCCTATTGCACTGTTTCCTATTGCACTGTGAAATAATTGCACTGCCTCCTATTGCACTGATCCATATTTCACTGATTGGCATTGCACTGATTTCCATTGCACTGATTCTTATTACTCTGATTTCTGTTGCACCAATTTCTTTTGCACTGATCCCCATTGTGCCAATTTCAACTGCAAATATCCCTAATGTAATTTTGACAATGTGCTTGGCACTGCGTGAAAGTGCTACACTGTAATTAAAGTTTTTAAGCATTCCCCATATGTCGCACATGCTCACACGATGAGCTCTCCGTCAGATTATGAACGTGTTCTTGAATGTCATCTTTGCAATTGGCCTTAAAAAATTACTTTAATTTCTTGTGGCTCTTTGACTATTTAGAGCAGTGATTCTCAACCTAAGGGCGTCCCTGTAGTCTTGTCTGGTAAGTATACCGACAGTTAATCTACATGGAAAAAAATGGCTGCACCAAATGTTTGTCTGAAGCCCTGATACATCTGCATGGTTCATTATATTTCCAATGTTGTTTGCTGTGGCCATTTGAACCGAACACTTGGAAAAGGGGAAATAAAAACATGGACCTGACTCAAGTATTTTGTATATAAAACTGTCCAGGGCTATCCTTTTTCCACTCGGCCCTGCGTCTCCCTCGCTCCTTAATCCGGTCCAGGGCCAGTGAGCTGTTGCCGATATCAAAGGCTGCCGTGAAGACGCTCTTAAGTCCCGCTGTTCTCTGCTGCTCGCTCCCTGGATACCTCCTGCAGATTTAGCCTTCAGCGTTCCACCGGACACTGACAACAACCATCTTTGATACTTTCCCTCCCCTCTCTCGCGCGGCTCCGCGGCGCGTTGTGGGAATCGCATCCTTCTGCTGCACGCTCGCGATCCCTCGTGACTCAATTAGCGAGCTGTGATTGCATTCGTTTACGGCGAAGGAACAACTTTTATCCCTTTTGTTTTTTTGTCTTCTTCTTTACAGTAATCAGGGCCCGGGCCCAGAAGAGGAGGAGGAGGAGGAGGAGGAGATGCACTTTAAGAAGGAAGAGAGGCTTTTGAAGTTCTACTGGGAACAAAAGCCCAAGATATAGAGTGGAAAATACCAAAGCTAAAGCAGCAAGGGAGAGCTGTGTTTCTGTACCTGCAAAACAGTCCCAGAGAGAGAGAGGGGGAAATTATTATTGTCGTTTTATGGCTGTATTCGTCCTTGAGGATTTGTTTTCTTGCGATCTTCTGTGATCATACTTAAGTGGAATTAGTATAGACACTTAAGGTTTTAAAGTGTAGCATTAAGGCATTAAAAAAATACCGTACATTTCGGCGCACCTTACAATTAGCCGCACCAGCTAAATTTGCGGCCTTGTACACATACAGGCGGCACTCGCTCAGAGCGGCCCGTGGCGCGAATGAGGAGGAAGAGACGCCTCATCCCGGAGAAAGGTGCAGTTGTGGGCAGAGGGAGGGCGGAGTGATAAGAGCGTTAAAAAAACAAACTTGTAACCCGTCCGTGCTGTGGCCACATCTCCAGCTCAGACCGCTCCCCAGGCGAGCAAAGCCCTTCGACATTTAGGCCAAAGTGAGCCTTCATCATTTTAAAAGTTACTCATCTACCGTTCCTCAGCCAAAAGGGTTCAAAGCGTGGGGAAAAAGTAACGGCTTATAGGCCGGAAATTACGGTAATACATTGGGTGAACCTTTACAATTTGTCCAAATGCATTTTTGGTTGCGTAAATGAGTGGTTCCCAAACTTTTTTTGCCTTGCGTACCCCTTGAGTCTTTCATTTTTCTTCAAAGGACCCCTAAACTCGATCCCACTGACCTTCATCAGGCTTGAGGACAGTACCGGGATTGTAAAACCTGCCAGAATTGCTGATGCGTTTTGTGGGACGAATTCAGATTTATGGAAAGAGCCGAGTTTAAATTTGTGGGTTAATGTTTGAGGCTAGATTTATTACTGGGGGGGATTTTGGACAGCTCAAAGTAGCCATTTGCAAGATGACTGGTACATTTGGTGGAGGAGTTACTTTTTAAGCGGACACAGGGCCAGTCCTGGGCATTAGCGACCGATAGGCAGGTGCAGAGGGAACCATCTGCTGGAGGAGATGCCCAATTGCGCTTTTATTTTCAACCCTGTGAGGTCCATGCTCCCGCAACTTTCCCACATAACTTTGGAACACAAAGTGATAGGGCGACAGTTAGTGGAGCGGGTCGCCTCATGATCGGAAGGTCGAGGGTTTCGAATCCCCTGAAGGTGTACACTGTCGTTCTGTCAGAATCAGAATCAGAATAGTTTTTATCGCCATTGTATGGGAACAGGTTCACAAACTAGGATTTTTTCAAGAATTTAGATAAAAATCAGCTATAACACTTTAAACTATAAGGCTTTAGGGGCATGTATAAAGAATATTAAATAAATAAGATACCAAGGAGATGTGTGAATAGTCCGTGTCCGGGGTGAGAGGGGTCAGCTGTGATCTGACACACACGCTTCCGGGTCCTGGAGGTGAACAGGTCCTGGACAGATGGGAGCTCACAGCCAATCACCTTCTCAGCAGCACGCACAATGTGCTGCAGTCGGTGCTTGTCCCGTTCTGTAGCGCCGGGGAACCACACGGTGATGGAGGAGGTTGAGGATGGACTCGATGATGGCCGTGTAGAACTGCACCAGCATCCTGGTTGGCAGCTTAAGTTTCCTCAGCTGCCGCAGGAAGAACATCCTCTGCTGGGCCTTCTTGATGAGGGAGCTGATGGTTGGCTCCCATCTGAGGTCCTGGGTGATGGTGGTGCCCAGGAAACGGAAGGAGTCCGCGATGGAGATGGGGGTGGGAGAGTCTGTCAGGGCGAGGGGGGACGGTGGGGCTGTGTCTTTCCTAAAGTCCACGATCATCTCCACTGTCTTCTGGGCGTTCAGCTCCAGGTTGTTGTGGCTGCCCCAGGACGCCAGCCGGTCCACCTTTCTCCTGTAGGCGGACTCATCACCGTCCGAGATGAGCCCGATGAGGGTGGTGTCGTCCGCAAACTTGATCAGTTTAACGGACTGGTGACTTGAGGACTTGGGCAAGACACGTCACCCTCCTTTTCCCCAGTGTCTGCGAACACTAATTGGAGGCTCCAATACAGCTGTATTTTCATGTGTGCACATTTCATGATCACACATGAAAAGAAAAGCAGAAAAGAAAACATTAAAAGAAACGAAAACAATAATATAGTAATTATAATCTATATATATTTTTTTTTTCATGTTGTATGTATGCGCAAAAGCCCAACCAATACTTCCATTGGTCTACATTTGAAAATGAATACTTTCATACTTTTCCTCACTTAAAACCTCTTAATCCCCGCCTTAACCGAGTGCATTTTCTCCAGTTCGGCTTCACCCAAAACTAAAGCTTCAGCTTTTCTTTCTTTCATGCTTTTCTGGCACAATTTAGTTGCTCTTTTGTTGCTTTTCTTGTCACTTTTGTGTGATCTTTTTGTCGTGTTTTTGTTGCTTTTTCAAAGTTTTTTCGTCGCTTTTTTGTCACATCTTTGGTTTTAATCTACGTTTTTGTTACTTTTTTGAAAGAAGCTTTTAGATTTGGGTAAAGCCATGTGCTCAGTTCAGGTGGGGGTTAAGAGGTTAAAAGGCCTGATATTTTTATTCTTTGATTTTTTTTTCTAGTTGCAAATAAAATGTACTTTTGTCGTTCTGTATATTTTGGGAAAGGTCTTGGAACGTTGTGCATCTCGTTCTAAAGCCTTTTTATCAATGAAATGTTGTTTTCATTATCGTGACCGTATTGCTCGCTGAAAATTGTGAAACGTACTTATAAACTATGGTCAAGCATTAGATTTTCAATTATGCAAATGCAAAAAGGTCAGCGTCAATTTCATTTCCAAACATTCAATCAAACACTTTCAGAATTCAATGGGGCAATTTTTAAGCAAATATTGATTCCAGCCCAGACTGCAATTGAATGTGTATGTATGTATGTATTTGTCAAGTTATAAATCCAAATTATAGCTTTTTAATGACAGTTATGGCCTTGATTTTGGCACAGTTCGTTCAGTAACTTAACGTTTCTAATGCTGCCCTGCAGAAACACTGACTCCTCCTTCATTGTTTGCTAAACAAAACAAAGTCAGGTCAACGTGTTGTCTTCTTCTGGATCTGTTCTTTGCACTTTCCAAAAGCCGCGTACTTTCCACCGAATCGTAAGAGTACTTAAGGGTCCCCCGCCTCCTGGTCTTGGGAGAGTAAAGAGAATAGACTATGCGCAGGTGTCATTACCATGTATAATGAGGCCGCGGCGGACATTAGACAGGACTTTATTATGAGGGCTGACCATGACGGACTGCTCCTTTTATCAACCTCCCATCACTCCTCCATCACCCCCTCATCCCTCCTTCCTCTTCTTTCTCCTCTTCCTATAAAATCCTCAAGGTGACCCTCCGGACAGTCTGAGCAGTTGATAATGGGCACTTCATAACGCGTGATGGCCGCACAGTCAGATAAATGTAGCAGCTCTGTCATATAAAAAGGAGTGTGCCGAGGTAAATGCTATTGGTTTGTGGAGATGAGGGATAGTTTTACATCGGCGGAGTCTTATTTGATGATTTTAACCTTTTATAATTTGCTCCAAAAAATGTCACTTATAAAACGGATCCACTGCTTAGGCCCCGCTGAATCTGTTTATTAGACTACAAATCAACTCTGGAAACAGTCATCAAATCAAGTTGCATTTACAGACGGAGAGTGGGTTGGAAAACATCAGGTCCAGGTCTGAAAGCCTGTATTATCTGGGCCTAATATACTGAAATAATGTCTCTGTCTGTCAGGACTTGGGAACTCCTGCCCCTTTCTCTCAAACAGTGGTGAGAAATGTATTAAGTTTGATGAGCATCTGAAATTTAACAAATAAGTTCCTTCTCTCTTGGTACAGCAGTGTTTTTTAACTTTTTCTGCAAACTTGATTTGTAGTTTCTGTGTTCCACAATGGTTTTACTGGATATTTGTTTGCATTTTTGCGATGTTTGTGTGAGGTTCAGTGGATTTTTTAATACAGAGTCCATACTAGCCATGAAGGTTTTTTTTTTAAGTAAAGCTATGAATTAAAGACATTTGAGACCTACAAATGTCTTGTTCTGAGACACTGAAGAGGCACCTGTTTGAGGTGGTTAGCTGCATAAAGACACCTGTCCACCCCATACAATCAGTAAGAATCCAACTACTAACATGGCCAAGACCAAAGAGCTGTCCAAAGACACTAGAGACAAAATTGTACATCTCCTCAAGGTTGGAAAGGGCTACGGGGAAATTGCCAAGCAGCTTGGTGAAAAAAGGTCCACTGTTGGAGCAATCATTAGAAAATGGAAGAAGCTAAACATGACTGTCAATCTCCCTCGGACTGGGGCTCCATGCAAGATCTCACCTCGTGGGGTCTCAATGATCCTAAGAAAGGTGAGAAATCAGCCCAGAACTACACGTGGGGAGCTGGTCAATGACCTGAAAAGAGCTGGGACCACCGTTTCCAAGGTTACTGTTGGTAATACACTAAGACGTCATGGTCTGAAATCATGCATGGCACGGAAGGTTCCCCTGCTTAAACCAGCACATGTCAAGGCCCGTCTTAAGTTTGCCAATGACCATCTGGATGATCCAGAGGAGTCATGGGAGAAAGTCATGTGGTCAGATGAGACCAAAATGGAACGTTTTGGTCATAATTCCACTAAACGTGTTTGGAGGAAGAAGAATGATGAGTACCATCCCAAGAACACCATCCCTACTGTGAAGCATGGGGGTGGTAGCATCATGCTTTGGGGGTGTTTTTCTGCACATGGGACAGGGCGACTGCACTGTATTAAGGAGAGGATGACCGGGGCCATGTATTGCGAGATTTTGGGGAACAACCTCCTTCCCTCAGTTAGAGCATTGAAGATGGGTCGAGGCTGGGTCTTCCAACACGACAATGACCCGAAGCACACAGCCAGGATAACCAAGGAGTGGCTCTGTAAGAAGCATATCAAGGTTCTGGCGTGGCCTAGCCAGTCTCCAGACCTAAACCCAATAGAGAATCTTTGGAGGGAGCTCAGGAGACTGGCGTGGCCTAGCCAGTCTCCAGACCTAAACCCAATAGAGAATCTTTGGAGGGAGCTCAAACTCTGTGCTTCTCAGCAACAGCCCAGAAACCTGACTGATCTAGAGAAGATCTGTGTGGAGGAGTGGGCCAAAATCCCTCCTGCAGTGTGTGCAAACCTGGTGAAAAACTACAGGAAAGATTTTCTCAGGTGTTCAAATACTTATTTGCAGCTATATCATACAAATAAATAGTTACAAAATCATACATTGTGATTTCTGGATTTTTTTTTTTAGATTATGTCTCTCACAGTGGACATGCACCTACGATGACAATTTCAGACCCCTCCATGATTTTCAAATGGGAGAACTTGCAAAATAGCAGGGTGTTCAAATACTTATTTTCCTCACTAGATAGAGGTAAAGTTCCCTTGCGATTTGACTCATTTCCCATAGAAAGAGCCCCAAAGGTATTTTAGGTCATTATCGCCTGGAGTACTTTTTACCCTTTCCTGCCATTAAAAACAAACCTTTTCAATGTACCCTTTTTTTTCCCGGGCAACCTTGACTTTCATAATGAAAAGAATGATTGTTGCTAATCAATGATGTCTTGCTTAGAGAGCAATTTAGCAATAGAAGTGTTTCAGTTTTCTGTTACAGTGGAGTGGAAAAACACAGAGCCGATGTGCAGACGGGCTCCGAAAACAGACCCCATGCACACGTAAACAAAGAGATAACATGGGCCCAACCAAGGCCGGCTGGCAGACATGGGCCGATAAGTGGAAAGTGCCAGACTCGTACGATGGGAAACGGATGCGCTTAGTATAGGCTCATGAATATTATAATTTGAGGGTGTGGTGTGAAGAAGTCTGTGTCCCCAGAGAGTTCAGTCTTCTCCGTGTGGGGTGCTGACAGATTGAGTGTTAGGGACCTGGGGAACAGACGCGTCTGTGTGAGGTGACCTGTGAATAAAATCCTTGTGACTTTAAGTTCCTGGTTTCATATTCCTCTTTATCCTGGGGTGTTTATTAGGCTGATAGGGCAGTGTTGACGACTAATTTTCTAATCCCCCTTCCAGTGTGAATGCGCATTGTCCAACGGTGGTAATGGTAAATATGTGTTAATCATATTTTATTGTGTACAAGGTAACCGAGGACAACCACAAGGACAAAGAAAAGAGGTTTTCTTCATTTGGTGACCCCGAAAGTGCTGAAGGGGGGATTGGAGTCGTCAACTACGGACGTCGGCGGAGGTCCGGTCCCATAAATCATCGCGCTAGACATGCCAGGTGTCTTATCTTCCAAAAACCATTCAACCACGGCTTCATGGACGCGTCCACTCTAGAATAAGGTAAGACTGCTTTTGACTACTATTTTTAACGAGTGTCAAAGTACGTCTATTGGCTATTTTTTGTCTAAATTTTAGTTAGGAGTATAGTCAACGAAGCCAAGTGTTGGATGGTTTAAATCTGCATTGATGTTTGGAAGTAAGAAGGGAAAACACGTCATAACTAAGATACCGAACCAAATACCGAACCAAAATAGAAGTTAAGAAATTGGGAGTATAACTACAGAAGCGAGAGTATATCTACAGGACTACGCGTTGGGGATATCCCTGTAAAAGCTGATAAGCACGTAGTACGTCCGACCAGCACCGCGGACGCGCGGGCTGGAGATAAGAGTTGAGACACGGCCGTTGACAGTCCGAGGGGCTGTCTGAAATAGGATCGAGGATCCTAAAGTATACTGGAACGAGGTTCCTAAAGGGTTTGAGTCCCTGGATCGAGGATCCCCTCCTCTCGTGGAGAGGAGGTCTGCGAAAACGGGGGAATTAGGGGTGAAAACATTGAAAATTAGGCGCATTAATGTTCGGTTATGTTGTTGGAGTCATAGTCGGGTACCCAAACTGTGTGTGGCTGTTGTTTCGTGTTGTCTTTAATTTGGACTGTGTGCTGAATGTTGAATGGGCCATGTGGTTTGTTGTTGAAACAGTCAGAGGAGTGAAAGCCGCCGTGGGCACACGTGTTGTTTAAGCCTGATTAGAATCGTCTATTGCGGGTGGTCAAATGTGTGTGGCTTGTGTGGGGAAGAGGGTGTGAGGAATGTCGGGGGAGAGTGGTGGACTCTGGAGGAGTAGGAGAGCTGCTGGGGCTCGCGCTCAGTGAGTGTCGGACAGTGGGGAAACGCGTGGAACCGGTTGAGCTGGTAACAGCACAATGGTGGAAAAACGAGAAGATTTTTTCCCCCATCTCAGGGGGCGGGATTCAAAAGCCCCTCCCGGAGGAGGAGCTCCCGCTTTGGGCCCGTATTAGAAATGGTAGTGGGACCGGTGGCCCCACTGAAGGGGGGGGGAGGACATCCCACCCCCACCCAGGAGATCACAAAGAGTATGGGCCCCTTACGGTGTCCATTTTGGGTGTGGGGACTGATACTGGCCTTAAGTATGACAATAATACCAATTATGTTAATGGTGGAAGACCAAAACAGTTGTGAGGGGATAGTAAGGGGACATCCCTTTCCCCAACTTAGGAGAGAATACCTGAGAGTGTGTCGTCGGATAGGCACAAAACCAGGCGGAAAGTTGGCAATCTATTGTAATCAAGAAACATGGGAAAACCGAAAGAAAGAGAAGGTTTTGTTGAAAGGTTTTATCTAACATGTCTGTTCCCACAGAAGGCGATGGATCTAGGAAGCGACGGTCTCTTAATGTAGAAGGCCAGGGTCCAGACGAGAATAAATGGGTAAAGGCCAAGAGCTTGTTGTTGTTGTTTTAATAATAATACAAGACGTATAATTCTTTGACATTATGCTAAAGGAAATGGGGCATAATTTGTGCTTATCAAACAACCAAAACAAATAATATTGATAACGGCCAAACAATATTTAGAAAGTATAAAAGGTGAAATGTCTTGCATTTTTAGTTTATTATTATATAAAGTTGTGCTTGCAGGAAGCGCTAATAGAGTGAATACATATTGTTCTGCTGTGATTTGTTTCTGAACCCTGGGTTGGTAGGTCCGGTTCTAAAGGTACCAGGACATACAAAGATATATAGAATATTGTCTTTATCGTTTAGACTTGTGGTGAAGTGAATCTTAGCTCTATCTTTATAGGTTCTAGGTGTCTGAGCGGGCTCTCAGTTGTACCGGGGTACTTTGATAAAAGGAGAGCTGCCCAGATTACGGCAGGATGGCTTTTCCTGGTTCCTTTAAATTAGTTAAGTAATTGCTTTGTAAACTTTCTTACATCCTTTAAAGTTTGCGCCGGAGGTTAGATCGGAGGTCACCTGGAATCCAAACTGTGTTTAGGAGAAACATATTTTTGATAAGACGGCCATAGCGTTATAATCGAAAACTAAGAGTCTGACACAAAAAGACTATTGAATTTAATAGGATAAAATATATGCGGAAACTGATCACTAATCAATATAAGCATATGAAATAACTAGTTAAAGAAACCTTCCATTAGATCGTTATCCAGTATGTGAATTCCTGAAGTTTTATTATTAGTGATGTGGTTTTAACAACCTAAAAGCAACTACATTATATTGAAAATAAAAGGAGAAATTAATAGCACTATGCTTGTCTTCAAAGGCAATAGTGGAGCATGAGCCTTTTTTTGATAGTGGACAGAGGATTCTTTTAATTTTTATTATCAATATTCACTCGTGTATTTTTTACTTTTGTTAGTTTTTTTTTTGAATGTTACCCTATTTGTAATGCTGAGCGTGATAGGACATGCTGGTTTTAAATTTTACTTTTTACTCTGACATTTTTGGTGGTAAAAGGGGGAGAGGCGAAGGCCTGTTGCGCTCTGCGTGTTCATTGGTCCAAATGCATTAGAAGAGAAAGTCTGCCACACTGAAAGTCTCCTCCACGCTGCCTCGCTGACAATATGCCCTCGAAATATGTCAACAAATACGCTCTCCCTCTGCTGCTCCCTGAAAAGCCCTTGAAAGTCACATGCACAAGGGCCGGTGTTCACAATTTGCCACAGGTCTGATGCCTTGACCTCTGCTCCACTCGGACTTAGATTTTTGAATTTTTTAGGCAAATATACATATTTTTATATTTTGTTTTGATCAATTTCTTTTGTGTTTTGCCAATGGGCCAGGGCCCATGGGACTCCGCGTGGCGGTAATCTATCTCTATTTTTCTCATTTTATTTTTTGATCTTTTAGAATGCTCCAATTGATCAATGTGCATCCTAATTAAACAGCTATAATAATTAAGTCGAAATAGATAATGAAATAAACAGATAAATACACTTAATTAAATATTTTAAGAGATAACATATTTACAGAGGGATAAATAAACATAGTGAGTGTAGGGTTCACACAAAGTGAAAATAATTTGGTGTAGCGAGGCGAGTTTAGGCGTAGCTAAGGCCCGTTATTGGTTTAGTAAAATATTATTTCTAATAATTTTTGGGTTATAGGCAAAGGTGTCCTAATTTGAATGTTACCTGATTTGCAGCGGATCTTAGGCATCTATGCAAAGTACATAAACGATTAAAATGAATATTCAATCAGTGGTGTGATTAGCTTCTCAAGAACAGTATAGTAATTCTCCAATTACTTTGTAGCACAGGTTACAGCTGATAATAATATTGTACCCTTAACTTTGACCAGTAAACATCCATTGTCGTGTGGAAGAGTTTTGTTGATAGGAGTGGTTGGGGTTCATTTGCTTGTTTGGGGGTTTGTGTCTAAGGTGTGTTAAGGCGTAACAATTTGTTGATTGTGTAGGTGGTCTCTGAACGTCCCGAAATTGATCAGAGATGTTGTGAATTTAATTTGAGCAAACTGAGTGAGTTTTGTACAGGAATTGACGGCGTAGTGTTTTATTGTTGGGTTTTGGTTGAATACAGGAAAGAGATGGAGTCCTATGTTTTGATCAGCGGGAGATACTGGTGTATCTTAATTTGGAGTGTTGGTGATAAAAGTGATCATTTACATTTGCACTGGTAAACCCTTGGATGCGTGAGTTGAAATATTGTGTGGTTTGCCAAAGAAGGGGTGGCTGAATCCAGATTTGAACACATGCTTAGATTTTAGATCTGAGGCCGAGATATGGAGTGGTATGAATTCTGAATATAGAGGTTTACATACAGTGTAAGTAAAACGGCGTCTTCAAATCTGAAGTTGGTGTTGGCAAACGTGTTTTATTTCAAAATAGCAAAATGTGATAAGATCAGTGTAAATCCGGTATCTTAAGAGTCACTGAAAAGGTCACACTCATGACCTCAAGGATATATTGCCCAGCTTTCTAATGGTCATCGCGTCTCTTGGTGCACACAGACTCGCTATGATTATTAAAAAGAGATGGAGAGTCGATTGGACCTCCGTAGAAATAATTGTGACTCTTTCGGATCTAAATAAACAAATAATGAGAAAACATAAGTTACTATAAGATTATAAGTGTGACTATTTTATGTACTGAGAGTGTAACATGTTTTAATCCATATTCATTCCAGGTTGATAACATTAATTTTACACAGGAACAGGGACTTTACAGGAGGAATTGTGATGCTGCAGGGACGGATTCAGGACAGGAGCTGATGAGCCAAGAACTGGTCACAATGGCATGGTAAAATTTGATTTTATGCAGGCCGGAGTGTTCTTCTTTTATTGTTGCAGGAGGCAGCATGGAAGGAGAAAATGTCGATTGGCTCTGGAGGCCTGGAGGTCCTATCCGAGCAACAGAATCCCTTGTGTAACGATTTGGTGTTCCAAGCAAGAGAGGAAATCGGAGAGGCAGGTTGGATCTGACAAAGACAATCAAGCATCTTTGGAGCTTGAATAAGTATTGGTGGTGGAGCTTCCAAAGCTCGGCTAAAAGTGGAGGTTTGTTTATGAAAACATAGTGTATCAGTGTACTTCATACAAATGAGTAAGAGAATGGGTTCTACATTTACGATTAGAAGGAGCTTTCTAACAAACAGAACTAAACCATAATTGGCTCGAAGACAGTAAAAATTATTGTCCTAAATATAGTTATAATGTACTTCAAAAGGTGGGTATATAAATTGGTGTAATACTGTTGTTGTGTTGTGTGTTGTTCTGTTGTGTTCTCCCTCTCGTCCGCAGCATGGTCTCCAGGGCTCTGGGGACTTCGGGGGGATTGTACGCAGCTGTGACCCTGCCCCCGGAGGACCCAGAGGCCGGGGACAGGTCCCTGCCTGAAGGGGGTGAGCCGAGCCTGTATCAATTCAGGGCATTTAAGGCTCTGGGATATGGATGGGAGGACACACGTGGCTCAGAATAACGTTAAGAACCATATGATGAGTGTTATGTTGTGTTTTGCTTCGCTGTGCTTATATTTTGCAGGAATGTTTATTTTCATATTGATTCGAGATGGAGCCTATGGAACTGAGGAAGTGAAATGTATCAGTGAACCCAGTCCTGGGAGATACAGGTTACGGATGGAACGATTAGTGAGTGGTAATTATACATGGGAAGAAAGTGATGATTTCACAGGTCTGGAGGATGTGGTTGCCTATGCCCAAGCCAAATTCGACACCTGGTGGTGGTGGCACTATACATTGGGCAGGGGACAACTATGTTTTGACGACGGCTGTACCTTCATTAATTAGAAACAAGGAAATGGCCTCTTCGAGGCCAGAAGGGGGATGAAAAGAATGATTGTTGCTAATCAATGATGTCTTGCTTAGAGAGCAATTTAGCAATAGAAGTGTTTCAGTTTTCTGTTACAGTGGAGTGGAAAAACACAGAGCCGATGTGCAGACGGGCTCCGAAAACAGACCCCATGCACACGTAAACAAAGAGATAACATGGGCCCAACCAAGGCCGGCTGGCAGACATGGGCCGATAAGTGGAAAGTGCCAGACTCGTACGATGGGAAACGGATGCGCTTAGTATAGGCTCATGAATATTATAATTTGAGGGTGTGGTGTGAAGAAGTCTGTGTCCCCAGAGAGTTCAGTCTTCTCCGTGTGGGGTGCTGACAGATTGAGTGTTAGGGACCTGGGGAACAGACGCGTCTGTGTGAGGTGACCTGTGAATAAAATCCTTGTGACTTTAAGTTCCTGGTTTCATATTCCTCTTTATCCTGGGGTGTTTATTAGGCTGATAGGGCAGTGTTGACGACTAATTTTCTAATCCCCCTTCCAGTGTGAATGCGCATTGTCCAACGGTGGTAATGGTAAATATGTGTTAATCATATTTTATTGTGTACAAGGTAACCGAGGACAACCACAAGGACAAAGAAAAGAGGTTTTCTTCAATAATGAACAACTTTTAGTTGGTTTTAAAGGATGTAAAAAAGGTTATAACAGAAATACCAAAGAAACATTTAGGCAAAAATAAAATGTCAACAACATATACAACTACCTTTATGGACATATTTGAGATATGTTGTGGACCAAGGAGCACCCAGCTTTAGCATATGTTGATATTTTTACCGGTGAAAAGCGCGTTGTGAAATAACGTTCATTTACTTACTGTATTTCTAGATGCTGTTCGCTCCCGGACAAACTCGTTCTCCTCCATCGTAAACCAAACAAATGCCTTTAGGGGGGGGTTTGATGATGTCGTCACACTGCGTATGAGTGTACAGGGATATCCTCGCGTAGCTATGACTCATGACTTTCTGAGGAAAACAATAAATAGTTTCCATCATTTATGGATCGGAAGATAAAACTAAAACTTTACTTTTGGCATCGCTCGCGACGCCCTGGAGCTCTGACAGCTAACATGGTCGGCACGGCAACAGTTTAAAATAGTTTGCCTTCAGCTATGTCACTTCCTGACAGTGTCCGCTAAGGAAGTGAAACTAAAAACATCACGAAAATGGTGAAGCTAAAGAAAGCTGGGTACAATCTTTAGCAAAATCTTAGATATAATTGTGTTAACTATGTTTTAGCAAAATACGTGTCAAATGTGTCATATGCACTTTAAGTTGACAGTGGTGTTAAGACTATCCTTTTCCAGCATCGTCTTCTGGCCAAAGTAAAACCGGTCCCTTAACCAGAAGAGAAGGCTATGCACGCTATCATTAGCTCCCGCGCTGGCTAGTGTAATGCACTTTATGCGGGTGTGAACCAGCGCACTTTAAACTGGCTGCAAATGCTCATTTGCTCACGACGTCACGTCATCGAGTGCTGCACTACTTACACTGGTTCCCAGATCATGCTGGGGTTCATTTTAAACGTTTAATGTTTGTTTTCAAATCTATTCATGGCCTTGCACCTTCCTTTTTGTCGTGGCACATAATCCCACAACTCCTTCATGTTTACTAAAGTGAAGACAATTATCTTTCTTTAGTTTAGCTCCAGGCGTTTGTGGAGGTTCTGGTGGAGCAGGTTTTGGCACGTTTATTATAGGAAGACGCGGGGCCAGTCTCGCAGTCACCATCTTCACCCGCTCTGAACAACATGTCGTCTGAAGGCAGGACTTTCCAGGATGTCGCCCAAATCTTCAGCACCTGCTTTGAGCCTCAGTATGACGCCTGGGCCCCAAACTACGAGAGGGTACGTTATTCATCATTCATTTATACATTCAGTCGTACACTCGCTCGTATTTCTTTTTTTTCCCTTAACCTCTTCACCCCCACCTGAACCGAGCACATTTTCTCCAGTTTGGCTTTACCCAAATTGAAAAGCCTCTTGGTAGGTAAAAAAAAAAAATGGTGAAAACGAGGATGAAAATGCAACAAAAGAGCGACAAAAACGTGACAAAAATGTGTGACAAAACGCAACAAAAAAGGCCACACAAAAAAAAGAGTATCCGAAAAGTGATGAAAAAGTGGCGACAGCGCGAGAAAAAAAAGCTCAATTTAGATGAGTTTTGTACGTCTTAGCTTTCGAATGAGGCTTTAAAGGGTTACTAACCCCCCCTTCCAGAGCCTCAGCCTCAGAGCCTCAGATTTGAAAATATTAACAGACAAGGGGCGTTGCCTGGAGGACTAAGGGGCGCGCGGGAGGGGGGAGGGGTGGGAGGGGGGAGGGGTGGGCGGGGTCTGGGTCTGTGATTGACAGGACAGTCATCCGACTTTGACGCGGCACCTGCAGCGCTACTCGTAAACAAAGTCTGATGGAGTTCCAGCGAGCTAACGTGTTTAGCAACATTTTCCACAGGGACAACTCTACAGCTCTCTCTACACAGGAGAAGCACCGTGCGAGGCCTTGTACCTGAGGCTGCTCTGAGGCGCTGGGTTATTTTATTAGTGTGATTCCTCTGTAATTTACAAAGCTAGCGGCTTAGCATTGAGCTCGATCGATGTTAGCATCGCAGCTAAGGGACCGAACAGTCCTTTCAGTATCAATCTATTTTAGATGTAGACTTTTTGCTGTAGTTTACGTAAGCATGGGAGATGTATCTCAGTGTCCTCAGCAGATAAATGTGTGAGGTATAGAGACGTGACTGTATGTATTACAAAGCTTTCTTTTATTTTTCTTACAGCAAAGTGTACAAAACATATCACATGAATAAAAAATATATCTTATTGTGCAGGAACACTGTCCTTTTGAAATGGTTTTCGGTTTGTCAATAAAGATAACACAGAATCATCTTGATCTAAAGGCTTGACTAAGGGTCTGTAACACTGTGGACCCAAAGACCCAGTTATCCCCCCTAAGTAAATAGCCCAAAGTCATTTCTATTACTAAATTTTAAGTTTAAACAATGTAACGTTAACTAAACTACCACTGAATGATCATTGTAGAGTAAAGGCTATAATGTCTCCATTTTATGCTTATTTAGTTGAATGATGAAAAAATTATTAAAATTAAAGATCTTAATTTTTAGTGCCAATTTTCTTACTTGATTCTGTACTTACTGGCGTTTACAACAGTTCAATTTCCCCATTCAGGCACTGTCATGACAGCTCATATCTCACTTGAGGTATAGCTGCACTCCATTCACTTGGTCTACATAGATGTGTGCAATAAACAAATTTAACTAATACATACAAAATCAAAACTTTTTATCCTTAATTTACAGAATCAGGAGAACTAGAATGCATTGAATTTAATTTCTCAATGTGGCTTGATCATTCAGTAAACTTTAATTATATAAACTTAAAAGGCCTTAAAACATTTTTTTTTTTACAGCCGTAAAGCTGAAATCTTTCCAACCACAGCTGAGCTACAGGATGGCTTCAATTAACCAAGTAGCAGTAGCTCATGTACAGTCAACTATCTGCACTGCATACACGCAGGTCTTCTCAATGCACGGGAGACAAAGTTGTCCAGTGGCATGTCAGCTTATAGAATTCTTCATATTGCAATGTTTACTCCCATTGTTCTATATGTGGTTGGCTACTGTCCTTGGCCAATGTGCCTCCATTTTCAGAGAGGTGAATCGAAATGCTATAAAACAAAACAAAAAAGAAAGCACATCAATTAAAAAAGGGTAGTAAGTTTGTGTAGTCTGTCCTCAATATACTGACCAAATGCATTGCTGTGTGATCCGATACATACAGTGGACATGAAGAATGGTTCGCATGCGTTTTCTCCACCTCTTGGACTCTGCATGGACAAGAAAAATCAGTTATAACTCTAACTGGCACTATAATCTACGTAATATAACCAAATAACTAAGTCAAATCTGTCATGCAATACAGGTATGTTCCTCACCTTATGTCCTCTTGAAAAATCGTGACCTGTGCCTGCTCACAGCCTCCTGTTTGTCTGGCCTCTCATACTGCGCACAGAGTGGTTCAGGCACAGGTACTTTGTCTGTGTGCTCCTGATATGGGAGAGGATCCTCGACCACGCTTTCAAACAGCAAGGCCATTAGTTGATCAATGTAGACTGTAAACAAAACACCAAACTATTGTCCTTGTATAAGCATTGCTTGTGTTGTTTTTAATGTGACATACCGGAGGTAGCTCTGGTCTTCAGGGCTCTCACGGTAAAGCCGAACTGGAGAAAATGCACTTGGTTAAGGCGGGGGTTAATGACATATACCCAAAATAATATAAATATATTTACTCGAAGGTTTTCTCCAAGTTAAGACCTGCCACTGTAGAATTTGGGGACATCTGCTCTGGTCCCAAGACGCATTTCTCCAAAAAGAGATTTTTTTTTTAACAGGTTTTTCCAGTTGGTTTAGTCAGACATGTAGGTACAGTGATAAAAAACGTAACAATAACCCTGGTTGTGCTGGTTCACCACCATCCCCAGAGGCTAAACACTGACAGTTAGGCAAGTCCTCAGTTGTCCTGCTCTCTCCCGCGTAGGACCTGCTGACACTGGGTTACCGGGCTCATGAACATGCGGTGACGGTTCTGATGCAGCACTTCACCGGGGACCCACCTCAGACCAGAGTCCTGGACGTGGCCTGCGGATCTGGACTCGTCGCCAAAACGATGGTGGGGTCGGGCTTCGGCCAGTTCGTGGGGGTGGACGCCAGTGAGGGGATGTTGAAAGAGGCCGAGCTGACTGGACTGTACCAGGCTTTGCACCACGCCGCACTGGGGGAACAAGCGCTGTCCGTGGAGAGGGAGTGGTTTGATGTCGTGACGGTGGTCGGGGCGCTGTATCCAGGCTTCATCCCGGTCAGTGCAGTGAGAGAGTTCTACGAGGCCACCAAACCCGGCGGGCTGGTGTGCATGTCCCGCGGGAACTACCCCCGTCCAGAGTACATCGCTTATGACGAGGCGCTGGAGGAAACGTTGGCAGAGATGGAGGCTGAGGGTCTGTGGACTAGACTCACAGCCACCAAGGTCCAAAGATATGTGGCCGACTTCCTTTGTGAAGAGGAGGATCCTGACAGGAGAGTGTACATCCCCGGCACTGTCTACGTCTTCAAGAAGTCCCAACCTAGATCTCATTGAAGTACAAGTTTAATATATGACAGCATTTTCCTTTTTTTACGTTTACATCTGTTGTTTTTATACTCAGTGCGGGGATACTGTTGTACTATGTTTCCAAAAATATAAAAAAGTGCTAAAATAAAAATTAAAAAACAGTGGTGTGTGTGTGTGTGTGTGTGTGTGTGTGTGAGTGTGTGTGTGTGTGTGTGTGTGTGTATGTATAAATATATTATGTTGAGGCCTACTCACATAACTTCATTGTTTTTTTTTAGATTTAGCCAACCTGATTTGATTTACTCAATGTGGAAAAATCATGGTTTGTCCTTAGGTATACTTTAAAAAAAACAGGCATTTGTAATTTTGTAAAGGAAAAAAAAAAGAAAACGTCCAGAACTTGATATTCTGTTGAGTTTGTCATTTATGTATTTTGACGTGCGAATTAACGTAATTTATTCGAATGAGAAAATATGTTCAAATTCAAGTAACTGATTTTACGTCGATATTCGTACAGTAAATGTTCAAACGTGTACCGTGTGACAAGATAACCGCGTGGAGCGTTATCATAAGTAGAGCAATACCACCATCTAGTGTCCACAGAAGGCAGCTGTGAAGAAATGTATTCCTTTGGTGTTATGAAGTCAAATATCCACAAGAGGGCGGGTGTTGTTTGTTAAAACCATTTAAAACGCGGTGCTGCTCCATTTCCCCTGTGGTTTCCTGTGACATTTGAACATAAGGCAAGCTCAAGTTTATTTGTAGTGCAAAATGTGAACACAAAGTCATTCAAAGTGCTTAACAGCTACAGCAGAAGTACAAGAAAGCACAGATAATAACAGTCCACAAAACATACATCATCAGTCATCTTGTGCTAATAAAGCACACAAATAAACAGAGCGATGAATGCGTGATACGATGATATATATATATATATAAAATTTATACACACTACCATTCAAAAGTTCGGGGTCTCTTAAAATGTCCTTATTTTTTGAAAGAAAAGCACTGCTTTTTTCCAATGAGGAGACCATTGAATTAATCAGAACTACGGTCTAGACATTGTTTATGTTATGAATGCCTATTCTAGGAAACGGGTGATTTTAATATAATTCCTAGGTGTGCAGAGGTGTATTTTATTTATGTATTTGACATAGACATTGCAATTTAATATAGTACAAAACAAGCTTAGCTGATGCTGCTCCAGGCCCTGGTTGGGCCTTTCTACACTACATAATTGTTTTCAATTTAATCCTAAAAACCAACACCGTATAAATCGTTAACACACAAAAACTCGGTGCTATTCTGTTTCGATTTCAGCCAAGACTTAACTCGAGAAGTGAACATTTTAAACTCAGTCATGGTTTTACGTTCAGTGGGTAATGAGTTCCACAACTTTTAACTTTTAAGTAAGTAAGTGCTTTATTGTCATTGTACAAGCGTACAACGAAATAGTGTTCAGGTGTTAGTCCTGAGCTGCTGCGGCTGAGCCGCGCTGCCACTGTGTGTCAACCTGACCCGCATGACCTTGGAGGTCGGGGAACTGTAGCACTCGGGAAGAAACCTGGCTAGCTGCCCTCTGTCTCCTCTGATCTTCTGAAACGGTGCACCACCGTCTGGGTTTGTCCCTGTGTCAGAGCATGGTGTCCTGTACTGGTCAGCTCCTCCTCCTCCATCCTCTTCCTCCCTCCGTCTCACAACAGTCTTTCACCATCTCCTCGTTTGTCCCTTACTTGTTTCCTGTAGCTCATCCCCCAGCTCTTCCCCAGACTGAAGACATTACGTCTGTCCTATAAGAAGGACGTTTTCCTGAGCCTGGCCTCTCTGAAGGAGCTGGAGGTCCTGGAGACGCTGGACAAGGAGCCTCTGCCCGCTGCGCTCGTTTCCAAACTCCGAGAACTGACCAACAACAGAATCCGGATCTACGTCCTGTTTAAATCAACCCGCACAGCACTGAAAACTGCAGGTTCAAATGAATGTTGGTGAAAGTCATTCATGTTCAGATCCAAATGAAGGGTTGAATTTTAGCACTAGTTTGAATAAAACAACAATTATTTTTATTTTGATGTGCTTAGAGAAAAATGGGTAACTTCATAATATGCGCGTTTACTTTGAGCAACTTTACAAGGAGCGGGACCTCACCGGCTCCATGGAGATGTCGCCTGTTTTGCTTGACTGTATCCTCCTCCAAGTGACTTATTTTGACTCCAGTGAGCACATTTGTATTACGATTGTTTATGTTTAGTTGCTGTTGTGGTGTAACATCATGTATCTGTAAATGTTCCGCAGTGCTTTTTCTTGGTGAGTTATGTTCTCTGCACATGCTCACACATAGGACATAGGACCTGTCTGTTTAAAATGTCAGTGCCATGGTGTGCTTTCAGCAGTCTTTCACTATAATGTATAATATGTTATTTTCACCACTTTAATAAAGGACCAACTTCTTTGTGTCCTAAACAAAATGTTCAAACATTGATGAAATAGCATTTGAAAATGATGGAGGATGTTTTTTTTTTTTCAACAGATACAGACATGAATTTAATCGTAGTCCAAGAAAAAGCAGTCTTATTTTCCAAGCATGTACAAAACAAATGACTTCCGTTGAGTTTTAAATGCAATTTTACAACAGCGTCATATAAATTAGTTACTCTCTGCTGCTGTGCACTAAAGTAAAGTACAGCTGTCGATTAACAATTTTCTTTTGCATAAAAAGTAGTAGGAAGGAAGGCTTTACAGGACTCAGTTGGAGCTCTATTTACCAAAAAGGTCAACATTGATCTTATAGAACTGAGGGGCTAAAGAAGATTGTCTCATGCCCGTGCACTAGGGGGCGCATGACTTTGGCGTTGTCCCGCTGCTCGAAAGAAGAAAAGCCACCGCGGAAATGTCCCGTGGCTTCTGAAAACTGAGCGGTGTTTGATTTACAATACGTGGGTGTTTGTGTAAATAAATATGTATTTCCTCAGATGTGATGAGTATGAAGAGGACTTGTTGCGTCTGCTTCGCGCTGGAGAGAGACCTCCGCGCTCCTCTCTTCTCCTGTGGGTAAAGTTAGCACTATTTACACACTCCTGAGGTGACTGGATCTCAAACGAAGCTACATTCATACAATGTAGGCAACGCTACTCATAGTTACGGTGGCAAACTACAACGGAATTGGATTATTTGCCCTAGCTGTTCTGAAATGCATAACTTCAAACGGCACAGAAACGTAGGGACCGTCAACAAATTCCAATACCAGCTGTTTTAGAACAACTGCAATGACTTAACTTGACTTTGAAAACTACAATGCCAAATTGAATTACAATGAGTAAAAATGAAAAAAAGTGACTCTTGAATATCAATATACTACATCGTTTCATTTTAGGATCATACACTGTATTCATATTTGTTATACTTAATGTGGTGTAATAATCATCTTTTATAGCTATAAAAAATATAATATTGACCTCCTTTATGATTGATCATCTTCAATGCATCTGTACTTTACGGTGTCACATTGGCACCAGTCTATTATTACGAACCTACTATGATCTTTATATGTAATATCTGCGCCTCAATAGGGGTGATGGGCGTGTCGTCACGTCCGAGACTCTGGTGGGCAACACAAATGTATTAAATAGATAATAATAGTGAAAATCAAGGAAATAAACAACTACAATCCTCCCTGTGACCTGTAAGGAGCAGGGGGCGACGTCAGTGCCAGGCTGATGGTCAGAATCACCTGGCTGGAGGATGCACCTAATGTACATGTTTTTTAGTGGTAGGGGAAATCGGAGTACCTGGAGGAAACCTACCTGTTACTTCTTTTGCATGGTTTCCTATTTCTTTCTACTCAAACTGTGCAAAGATGAATTAACAAGTTTGTATAACAAAGGAACCGCCCCTCCTGGAACTGCTACCGTAACGTGGTGGAGGGGTTTGAGCACCTGAATGATCCTGGAGCTCTGTTGTCGGGGGCTTCGTGCCCCTGGTAGGGTCTCCCATGGCAAACAGGTCCTAAGTGACGGGTCAGACAAAGAGCGGTTTAGAAGCCCCTTATGAGAGACCAACAGGCCCGGTTAGAACCATGAGGCCGTCCTACTGTGGACCTACCACCTGCAGGGGGAGCCATAGGGGCTGGTGCAATGTGATTTGGGCAGCTCCAACAGCTGCCCCCACGACCCGGCAACGGACAAGTGGAAGAAAATGGATGGATGGTATAACAAAGGAGGTCATACACATCATTTTCTTATTGCATTTCTTTCTATAGAAACATTCTGGGGATTCAGCAACTGTGTTCATTCAAGGAATACATTTTAACAGTAACCATAAACAATAATTACTAGCAAAATAGAAGTACTACACAAAAAACATTTTAACCTCTTAACCCCCGCCTTAACTGAGGGCATTTCTCCAGTTCAGTTTTACCCAAATCTAAAAACTTCTCGACTGGAGCTTACAGCCTATAGGCCAGAGTAACGCCTCATTTGAAAGTTACGTTTTTGATGCTTTTTTTGATGCTTTCTTTGTCACTTGTTTGTGGCTTTTTTGTCACTCTTTCATCACGTTTTTTTGTTGTGTTTGCGTCACCTTTTTGTCTCGTTATTGTAACTTTTTAGTCGTGTTTTTGTTGCTTTTTGATTGTATTATTGTTGCTTTCCCGGCATGTTTTTGTTGCTCTTTTTGACACTTTTTTTGTTGTATTTTCATCCTCGTTTTTGTTGCTGTTTTGGCACTTTGTTTTTAAATTTGGGTAAAGCCCAGCGACTGCATAGGGACGTCTCTCCCCACCGCCCCCTGCAGCTGACCCTACTTTGGTGATCTCCTCCATGCCCACAACCGTCTTCATGGAGATGAGCTGGAGATGTCACACTCCCAGCAAAGTTTACAAGTCAGGTCTGCAAAGACCTGACCCCGGATAAAGCGGAAGAAAATGGATGGATTGGAGCGATTACTGTCAAGATTCGGCCTTCTGTTACCCTGTTTTGGTCATCTGTCTTGTCTTGCTTTCCTTATTAATTATTGTGTTTTGTTGGTTTCCAGCCGCAACAATTCATCACTGTTACGTTGCAATTATTCAGAAAAGTCATCTGATGTCTTCTCGATCAACAAAAGGGTGTTTTTCAGATTATAACCAAAAACTGTGGACAGAGCTTTTAATTTAATAAATTACTACTGTAAACCTACATTTTGTTGTGTTAATTAATTTTTTAACCTTAGCATCTGTCTTGACCCAAATTCTTTAAGGTAAATAATCACAAGACTTGCCTTATTTAAAACATCAGCCCCTAAGGGGTTTCCAAGTATTTAAAAGTCACTGGAACAGGTTATACTCTCCTCTTATACTCAATAGTTTTTGGTCTACAGAAAAGGAACAATTTCACAAACTACGCTGTAATCTGGTTTTATGTGAGAAAATGTAAACTCACTCCATACACAGTGGCAAGCTATGTTTGTAGCCGCACTGTGTGCCCCCCCCCCCCCCCCCACACACACACACACACACATATATATATATATATATATATATATATATATATATATATATATATATGTATATACATACACTAATAGCTGATTACAGTAAGAAAGCATTAAACCCAAGCTGAGTACGGGAACAGTCGCTCTTCAGAACGTACAATGGTAAATGGCCTTAACATATGTATAGTGTTTTTACCCAAAGCGCTTTGCATCAAGGAACTACTCACCAATTCACACTATCATTCACACACCAATGTACGCAGACACTGGAGGCAAGTTGGGTGATGTGTCTTGCCCAAGGACACAGCGACAGCATGTCCTTACAGGAGCCAGGATTCAAAAACCCGCTCCACCATCTGCGCCACTGCTGCAAGAGTAAAAATGAGTAAGAAAGAGAGTCATGTGCCTGAGAATGGTCTATAGACTCGGTATTCACTCATTTACAGATCAGATTTGGGACGCTAATGCTGAGGGCTGGGACAATCATTTGGCAACATAATGCAATACGTTTTTTGCCATTGTATTGATACTTCATCAATGTGTATTTTTTTTTTCTTTTTTTTTCCTGCTGGCCTTAAAGTGCCATCTTAGTGAGTGTAATTGCTTACAACCCTGAGAGCCTATTAGGGCGTACCGGATAACAGCAAAAAAATGCCTGATAATGCAAAGTGGGTTGTGAACATTCTTTGAAGTAAACGATCTCCTTTCGTGTACACGTGTGTAAAGCTCTCAATTGACATGCAATTTTCAGAGAAAGCAATTTGAGGCTTTGTGGCGCTCTGCTGTGGTTATTTTAGTTGCCAGCCCCAGTTTAAGAGGACAACCAGGATAAAACGGTTTGAACACTCCGATTGTATTATTCCCGTGCAGTAGGGGGCGCATGACTTGGTCTCGTCTTCACCTCTAAAGAAGAAACGTCTATGCGGAAATGTCTCACGGCTAAACGAGCGGTGTATGTTTTGATGTTTGGGTAAAGATGTGTTCTGTTTCGTATGGGCTACGCCCTCTACGGGCTTCGCTATTGGTTATAACCCGAGGCATCGCCTCGCGCCTGAGAGATAAAAACATCTACCCGCTCCAATCATGTCAAGGTGATGGTATATCCATCTGGGGTATAAAAACCCCATCTGCCCACCGCTCATCTCCTTTTTTAACTCAGCGTTTGAGAGAGCAAGTTCTTTTCAGAACTCACTTCTACGAGCACGTTCTTCTCAGAACGATACTTCTAACTTACCTTCAGGATCTTCTCGCCGCTTCTCTGCTCGAAGATGACTTCACCTGCCGGTGTCGAGCTCCGCAGATGCGGCAAATGTCCCTCCATTCTCCTCCCTGAGGATCAGCACGAGCTGTGCTTCCGCTGCCTCGGTTGGCACCATGCAGCGGGTGATGCTGACTGCCAGGCGTGCTTAGCGCTCTCCCGGGAAGAGCGCGAGCGTCGCCGGGGTTTTATGGGTCCGGATTCACCAGAACGGCCAGCTCAGGACGCTGTGCCCCTGATTCAGGACCCAGCCCCTTCAGCAAGCCCCAGGAGGAAGGAATGGAGTGAATATGATGAGGAGGATGATCGTCGCTGCTACGACGAAGACGCTGCCTCCATCTTCTCCGAGACGCCGTCCGGGTTACAGGGGGATCGTTATCCTCTCGACTATCTCCCCGCGTTGTTTGCGTCTGCCGCAGACCGAATGGAGATTCCTCTGCCCCCGTCTCAACCTGCTGCTCCGGTGGAGGACTTCACCGAAGGCTTAGCTAGCCGTTCCCGCCGAAAGCCTCGCCCTGTCGTGATGTGCCCGGCTATGACACCGATCATGCACTTTGCTCAGCGTGAATGGGCTCATCCTCTCGCGGCAAAACATCCTGCACTGGGGTACGGGCCGTATTCCACGGTGCAGGACTGGACGTGGCGGTCCGGGGTTCCGCCGATTGAGGACGGAGTCAGGATGTCCCTCCTTCCGTCCTCATCCCCTTGGCCAGGCGATAAAACGTTGCTTCCCTCTGACAAGGATAAGCTGACGATGGCCGTTTTAGACCGCTGCTATGCTAACGCCGCTCAGGTAGTGGCGTTAGCTAGCAACATGGCTTTTCTGGCGGGCTCGCTGGATAAGCTCATCCACGGACGCTCCGAGCTGGCCCTGGAGGAGCTCGAGGAGGTCCAGACTACGGTGGCGTCTTTTCTCCGTATGTCCCAGGCTTTCGCCATTGACGGTGGCCGTTCAATGGCGGCGGTTCAGGTGGGATCTCGCCATTTGTGGCTGGGGCTTTCCTCGTTGAAGGAACAGGAGAAGCGTCAACTACTCGATCTCCCGGTTTCCACATCATCATTGTTTGACCCTGACATCCAGGCAATGGTCGAGCGCCTCGATGCTGCCTCCAAAGCCTCCCAGCAGCTGGGACCGCATCTCCGTCCCCAGTGGGACCGTCAGCGCTCTGAACGGCGGGGAGGGGCTCAGCGGCGCGAGCGCCGTTTTCATCCCCCATCGCCTCCGCGGAGACGCGACACTCCGGGTTCATCCCAGACGGATCCAGCGCGTTCTCCGAGACGGGACCAGCGGAGGGACCGTGGATCTGGACCAGCGCATCGACGTCCGGGCGCTGACACCAGAGGGGGGAAACGGGGGCATTTTGGTTACAATAAAGGCCGTGCTTCGGCCCGTTACATTGTAAAAGAGCATGCTTCGTCTCTTATTTGCAGCGGAGACGCGCTGAGAGCGTCTGCCGTTCATGAGTCTTCTACTCCTATAAGCTTTTGCTTCAGCCCCCTCCTTTTGAGCACTATGTGTACTGCTCAAATAAACAAATAAACTAAACTAAACTAAACTAAACTCCTCCCGCTGCTTTCCGCAGCACGCCACGGCTTCGTATTCTCCTACCGGAACGTACGGGGGATACGTCACGGCGGCCGGTACCTTTGACCCATCCGCGGAGCGGCAGTGCGGACTCGGATCATGTCACTCCGCGGGCTGGGGCTGCCTCTAAACCTCCGCTTGGCAGGAGGCGGGGCAGCCCTTGGAGCGTGCAGGGGAGTGAGACTGTTCAGTCTAAGAAGCGTAAGTCCTCTCTTGACGGCGCGCCGTCCTCGGCCGCGGCGGCGCCGCTGTCCGAGGGTGGGGAATCCCCGCAGCCCTTTTCATCAGGGCCCCCCCACGTCCTACCCCGCAGGCCGGGGTGGAGGTGGGCGGGCTTTCTCCGTTTCTACTCCGCGGACCGGTGAGGCCCGTGACAGAATTTTATCAGGAGTGGAAGAGCCTGGGGCTTCTTTCTTCTCACTGGTTAGACAGGACGCTCCGCAGGGGATACGCGTTGCAGTTCGCTCGGAGACCGCCGCCTTTCAGCGGGATCCTCAGGACGAGGCTCCGAGGTCAGGCGGAGGCCGCGGTCATCCAGGAGGAAGTAGCCTCTCTGCTGCGGCGCGGGGCTGTGGCAGAGGTGGCTTCGGACGCGGTGGAAAAAGGGCTGTACTCCCCATATTTCCTAGTCCCCAAGAAAAGCGGGGGTGTACGTCCAATTTTGGACCTGCGCGTCCTGAACCACTGCATCGCGGAAAGGCTTTTTCGCATGCTGACGGTCAGGCAGCTTTTGGAGTGCGTCAGACCAGGAGACTGGATGACGTCCGTGGATCTCACAGATGCATACTTCCACGTTCCTATTGTGTCGGAACACAGGAAGTTTCTGCGCTTTGCAGTGGGGGAGAAGTGCTACGAATATCACCGCCTCCCCTTCGGTTATTCGCTGGCCCCGCGCACGTTCTCCAAGTGCGTGGAGGCGGCGCTGGAGCCGCTTCGTCGTCGTGGCATCCGAGTTCTGACTTACATCGACGACTGGCTCATCCTGGCCTCGTCTCGGCAGGAGGCGCAGGCTCACACGACGGCCCTGTTGGAACACATCTCCCGATTGGGATTTGTGGTCAACTTGGAGAAAAGCGCGTTGTACCCCATTCAGCGTGTAACGTATCTGGGTCTGCAGCTAGACTCCGGGGACATGCGCGCCTCCCTCTCGGCCGAGAGGATAGAGGCGCTGCTGACGCTGGGGAGAATGGTACTGGACAAGCCGCAGGTGCCGTCCCAGTCCATTCGTTCCCTATTGGGCATGATGGCAGCCGCTCACGCTGTGGTTCATCTGGGTCAAGTCAGCTGGCGGGTCACCATGTCATGGTGCGGTCGGACAACACCACAGTGGTGGCCTACTTAAACAGGCAGGGGGGGACCAGGTCTCCCACTCTGCACAGGAAAGCGACGGAAATTCTCTTGTGGGCGGGCTCCCACCTGTCCTCCCTGAGAGCCCGTCACATTCCCGGCCTGCTCAACGTGGGCACGGACGTTATGTCCAGGGGAGGCCCACTCCGCGACGAGTGGAGCCTAGCCCCATGGGTCGCAATGGAGGTTTGGCGCCGGTTCGGGGATCCAGTGGCCGACCTTTTCGCCAGTGCAGAAAACGCACAGTGCCCACTTTGGTTCTCGCTCAGGTGGGCAGACGCCCCTCCGCTCGGGGTGGACGCCTTGGCCCAGCGGCCGTGGCCTCAGGGTCTCCTGTATGCATTTCCGCCAGTTCACCTCATGCCTCCTCTGCTGCACAGGGTGAGGACGGAGGGGTTGGTGATTCTGATAGTGGCCCCAGACAGTCCGAACGCCAGGTGGTACCCGGACCTGGTGGGGATGGTGGTGGAGGGCCCCTGGCCCCTGCCGGACCGGTCGGACACGTTGGTCCAAGCAGGGGGGACTCTGCACTCCCGCCCGGTGTTGGGACGCAGCCTTTTGGCTTGGAAGCTGAGAGGGGGAAGTTGTTGCGTTTAGGCCTTCCCTCTCCAGTGGTGGCCACTATTCAGGGTGCCCGTGCACCATCCACTACGCGAGCGTACAGTGCTCGTTGGCGGTTTTTCGAGGACTGGTGTTCAGAAAGGGTGCTTGATCCCACTTCCTGCTCGATAGGGGGAGTGTTGGAGTTCCTACAGTTCCTTCTAGATAGAGGGCGGGCTGCCGCCACTCTGGGAGTGTTCGCGGCAGCCATTACGACCGGACACGTGGGGTTTGGCCATCTCACGGCGAGGAACCATCCCCTGGTTAAACGCTTTTTGCGTGGAGCACGGAGGCTGAGACCGCCCGTGCGGTGCTCTTTGCCCTCGTGGGACCTTCAGGTGGTGTTGGAGGGTCTGCCGGGCCTTCCTTTTGAGCCCCTGGACAGGTCAGACCTTAGTTGCCTGTCATATAAGACTGCGCTTCTTTTGGCTCTGGTCTCTACCAAGAGGGCGGGGGACCTGACTGCGCTGTCTGTGCATCCATCCTGTACGTCCTTCGGTGAGGATGGGGGTCTGCTTGAGATGTGGCCTAATCCGGCTTTTCAGCCCAAGATTGTCACTTCTTCTTTCAGGTCTAGGGTTATCAGAGTTAGACCCTTCTTTCCTCCACCACATGCTTCTGTGGAGGATAAGAGGCGAAACCTGCTGTGTCCGATTCGGGCCCTGCGTTGTTATCTGGACCGTACAGCGACGTTCAGGCGGTCGGACCAACTGTTTGTGGGGCTTGGGGCCGGGCGCAAAGGTGCCCCACTCTCTACCCAACGGCTGGCTCATTGGGTCTGTCATGCCATTCGTATGGCATACGAGGCTCGGGGTCTTCCTGCTCCTAGGGTCGTCAGGGCCCACTCTACTCGAGGGGTGGCTGCCTCTACTGCTTTGTTTAGAGGGGTGTCGATAGAGGATGTGTGCTTGGCGGCTTCCTGGTCATCCTCGTCGACCTTCGCCCGCTCGTACTTGATGGACGTTGCTTCTGGGTCTGTCGCTCATTCGGTTTTGAGCGGCGGGCGGGTTTAATTTGATCTTGACTGCCCAGTGCAGGTGCTCTTGGGAGAGGCGACCTGTCTGGGCGTGGGGGTGCGGGCGCTCTTGGGAGAGGCGGCCTATGCACCTTCACTCCTCCTTTTCGGTTGTGGGTGCGTGTGTGCTCTTGGGAGAGGCGACACGCGTGCTCTGTGTTTTGTTTTGGTTGCATGTGCGCTCTTGGGAGAGGCGGCCGCTATGCTTCCTTCTGTATATGGTGCTAGGTGCCTTGGTGCTCTGGTGGAGCAGCCCGTGGCCCTGCTCTGACTGCCCATGGGTGCGTCTGGTTGGTGACACTGACTGCATGACGTTGTCCTGGGTGCGCTCCAATCGTGGTCATTTGTGCCTGCTGGGAGTACATTCTTCCCTACGGTCTTCGCGCAGGGTTTTAACCAATAGCGAAGCCCGTAGAGGGCGTAGCCCATACGAAACAGAAATGACAGTTACTTGACGTAACTATAGTTCTGTGAGTATGGGCGTAGCCCTCTACCTGCATGCCCAGCAGGCCCATCCTGTCTTCTATGGCTGAGTTCAAAGGAGATGAGCGGTGGGCAGATGGGGTTTTTATACCCCAGATGGATATACCATCACCTTGACATGATTGGAGCGGGTAGATGTTTTTATCTCTCAGGCGCGAGGCGATGCCTCGGGTTATAACCAATAGCGAAGCCCGTAGAGGGCTACGCCCATACTCACAGAACTATAGTTACGTCAAGTAACTGTCATTTCTCCGTGTCTCCCCGCTGAGGTGTGGACCTACGTGTTCAGACTTCTCTCTCTCTCTCTCTCTCAGGCAGACTGAGGGTCAGAGCCTCGTGTAAATACTCCAGGGACCTGGTGGACAGCGCTCTGTGGAGGAACTGGACCGTGGAGCTGTGGTCGAGCGGTGAGGAGTATGAAGAGGACTTCTGGCTGGTGAAGTTTGCAATTTCTCCCCGTGTCTGCGTAGGTTTCCTCCGGGTACTCCGGTTTCCCCTACCACTAAAAACATGTACAATAGGCCATGATGAATGAGAGTGTGTTTGAGAGTGCGCATGGGGGACGACGGGTGGAAATGAGCCCATGGCTACAATCCGATGTGGTGTGTTTACATGCACGAGACCCATGTATGTTCATTAACATGCACTGTCCCGACCAAATAAACAAAAATAATATATGTATGTATAAATAATATGTATAAATCTGTAAGAAGTGGCGTACTAACTTTTCCTCACTGTTCTCTCCCCACAGCTTGACACACATCGCCAAAGGGCTGCCGGGACTAACCACCCTGATAATGAACATCGAGTGTTTTACTGAGATGAAAGACCTCAGGAGTTTCATCAACTTGGAGCGTCTGCATGTAGTGCTACATACTCGTGTACGTTTAGAAGAGTTATCCCTCCTTGTACCTCAAAGTGTGCTCAACGTTTTGCTATGAAACTACCGCTCTCCCCGCCGAGATCAGCCCTGATTCGTCGTTTAAGAAGCTCATGTCTTTGGTTTACTATTGTGATGTTGACTCGCATCCGGTGACGTTGACTCGCATCCAGTGAACACTTTATAATATTAAAAATATTTTCTTCTAAAAAACAAAAAAATGATTTAAAAAGAGTTGTTGGAATTGTTACTGATTTTAATTGTGAGATTGCCTTGTTAAGACACTCAGTATCAACCAGGGCAAAGCTCCCAAGCGTATCAGATAAGACCACAGAATTTGTAAAAATATAATTATTCTGTTTAGTTTGATGTAGATCTGATCTGATTGATTGTAATTTTACTGCTGAAGTATGTTGCAAAGTCATCACAGTTTGGCATGTTTAATCGATTGCTGCAATTTTCATTAATAAGTTGTGAAAAATAAACTTGCCTCTCGTGTTTTACACACACAGAAAAAAAAACAACGTTGTAGATGTGAATTTTCTGAACATTTTTTTCGATGACGAAAAAATTTGACATGATGTAGAAGTTGTACATGTTTTAGTTTCCAAAAAAGAAGTGGCAGGTTCACAGAGGGAAACGTGGATTTGTCGCAAACCACATTCAGTTGTCATGTTTTTCATAAACCACTGAAAGGGCATCCTACAGCCGTCATGTTTGTAGGTTGGAGCAGCTGTACAAAAGTTAAATACAGCCGTCCATTAAAAGTGAATGTTCAGAGAAAATATGGGATGAATAATCTAACGGGTAGAAACTGCTGATTTCAGTCATAAATACAATGTTTGATCAAATCTACAATTCTCCAATGTTATTACTATCCCATAAGCTCTCAGCTCTCACCTGCTATATTGTATGACATACATGTGAACAACTTTGATATGTTGTTAATATTTATAGTTTTATGCTCTCCACTATGTGCGTCTTTTATTTTGAAAGGTAGTACTTCCTGTTTGTACGCACTTGATGTTGTTAACGTATCACTGCGCCTGTTAATAAAAAGAGTTCCAGTCATGCAACGAGACTGACGTCCCACGTAGTTCTTTCCTCCTTGATAATAGGCAAATATTCCGGTTTGCTCATGGGGAATCACGCAAGGCTACTGCGTATTACTCTGACAACAGGTTATGGGCCCAGGAATCCCCGGAGATAGAACTGAAGAAGGTTTGAACCCGCTGAGTAGAGCAACGAACCGCGAGCTCGGCGAAGAGTTAGCTTAGCATTAAGCAGCTAGCTAGAGTGCTACTACACGTGCGCTGCAGAAATGGAGCGGTCAAGTGGTGGCAGCAGATGGGCTCGCCTGGTTTTCAACTGTGGGAGACGAAATTTTTGGCGCACTTACGTTTGCAAGGGCTCAAGGACACGATATTGTACGAGCCAGAAGAAGGTGATTTAACTGACGATGAGAAAAATGAAGAGGCATACGCCGAATTGATACAGTTTTTGGACGACAAAAGTTTAAGTTTGGTCATGAGAGAAGCACCCGACAATGGAAGAAAAGCTTTGGAGATACTGCGGAAATATTATGCAGGTACAGGAAAGCCACGCATAATCAACCTTTACACTGAACTGACCAATTTACAAAAGGGAAGCAAGGAAAGTGTTACAGACTATGTGATACGTTTAGAGACCATAATAACAGCATTAAGAAATGCAGAAGAACGGATTAGTGACGATTTGCTCATTGCCATGGTCTTAAAGGGACTACCGGAGTCGTTCAAACCCTTTGCAGTCCATGTGACCCAAAGTGATGTCAAAATCACGTTTGCAGACTTTAAAACAAAGTTACGCTGTTTTGAAGACACGGACAAGTTGTGCACTCAGGCCACAGAGGACAATGTGATGAAGATTAAAGGCAAAACATATCAAGCTTCCACAAGAGTGCAAGAACGAGAGAGAAGCATGGCGGACATAGTGTGCTTTAAGTGCGGTGTTAAAGGGCACAAAGCCAGGACATGTCAGAAAAAGCAATGGTGCAGTTTTTGCAAAAGTGCTACACACAGAGATGCAAACTGCCGACGCAGATCAGGACAGGACAACGCAAGACAAGTTACAGAAGGAGAAAGCAACAAGTCCTATGCTTTCCTGACACAGGACAAAGACGACATCCAGCCGGGACGCGGAGTGAAGAAGAAAGGCCTGATGGTGGACGCCGGGGCTACTTCTCACATCATCACGGATGAATCCATGTTCAAGAGCTTCGATGAGACCTTCAGGGCGGAGACACACTGCGTGGAGCTAGCAGATGGTACCAAGTGCCAAGGTGTGGCCAAGCGACGGGGAGATGCAGAGGTGACCCTGATCGACATCATGCAGCAACACTGAGGCGTGCATTGTTAATCCCATCCTACCCACAAGACATCTTTTCTGTGAAGGCAGCCACAGCAAGTGGAGCAACTGTAATCTTCAAGGAAGGGCAGGACATCCTCAAAGTGACTGATGGTACTGTATTCCCTATCGATGTGCATAACAAACTTTACTACCTCTCTACAGCAAATGAAGGTAATGACCAATGTAATGGGTGTTTTGATTTACAAACATGGCACGAAATACTAGGCCATTGTAATCATGAAGATGTGCAAAAGTTGCCAAAGGTGGTTGAAGGTATGACAATCAAGGGTAAAACTGAAAAACCTGTGGCACCATGTGATGTGTGTATTCAAGGAAAGTTTGTGCAGTCTAGAAACAGAGAGGCTGATACACGTGCCAAAGAGGTGTTAAGTTTGGTACATACAGATCTCGCAGGGCCAACAGATCCAAAGATGGTCATAGATTTGCAGTGTCATTCACTGATGATTTTTCCAGTGCAGTTTTTGTGTATTTTCTCAAAAGCAAGAGTGATACAGTGTGTGCCACAGAGAAATTCCTAGCAGACACTGCCCCCTATGGGAAGATCAAGTGTATCAGATCTGACAATGGCACTGAGTTTATGTCAAAAGAATATCAGTCACTTCTGAACAAAAATGGCATTAGACACGAGACATCAGCACCATACTCGCCGCATCAGAACGGTACTGCGGAGAGAAACTGGAGAACGTTGTTTGACATGGCTAGATGCATGTTAATCGAAAGCAACCAGCCCAAAACATTGTGGACTTACGCTGTACAGACAGCAGCAGTAGTCAGAAACAGGTGCTTTAATAATCGCACAAAGCAAACGTCTTACTTCATGTTGACGGGAAAGAAACCAGATGTTTCAAAAATGAGAACATTTGGATCTGTATGCTACGCTTACAAGCATGACAAAAAGAAACTAGACTCAAGAAGCGAGAAGGGAGTGTTCATCGGATATGACAAAAACAGCCCCGCTTACTTAGTCTATTATCCCGAGAGTGAAAAAGTACAAAAACACAGATTACTTAAATTTACAACCAAGAAAACTACTGAGCAGCAAACCCAGACTGTGCTAAGCTCAGACGATGATTATGACACAAACCGAACTAACCCTAGACCTTCTCCAGAAGTAGATGTGAGCTCAGAGAGTATGCAGGATGAGCCAGAAATAAATAGCCCTGTATCAAACAGTGAGGCACAGACAAATGAAACTAATAATGAGAGATATCCAACCAGAGTCAGAAAGAAGCCAGATTACCTGAGTGAGTATGTAACTGATGACCAAGTGCTCACTAACGTTGATTATTGTTACAGACTGGCATGTGGAGTACCACAGACTTTTAAAGAGGCAGTGACTTCACCTGACTCAAACAGCTGGACAAAAGCTATGGATGACGAAATACAATCCCTAAAAGAGAATAACACATATACCCTAACAAACTTACCCCAAGGCAAGAGTGTAGTGGGGGGTGGTTGGGTGTACGCCATTAAAAGGAATGAAGATGGTACTGACAAGTACAAAGCACGTTATGTTGCGAAGGGCTATAGTCAAAAGCATGGAGTAGATTATGAAGAAACTTTCTCTCCAACAGCAAATATGACTAGTGTGAGAGTGTTAATGCAGAAAGCAGCTCAAGAGAACTTGCTCTTGCACCAGATGGACGTTAAAACAGCCTATCTTCATGCACCCATAGATTGTGAGCTCTATGTAGAGCAGCCAGAAGGGTATGAGATAATGTCACATTCGAAGGAGAAATTGTTTTTTAGACTTCAAAAGTCACTATACGGTCTCAAACAGGCAGGTCGTAATTGGAATCAAATGTTGCATTCATATTTGATTGATAACCAGTTCATTCAAAATGGAGCAGACCATTGTGTTTATTCAAGAGAAACATCAGATGACAAAGTCATAATAATAATATGGGTCGATGACATAATCCTTGCTACAAGTGATGAGAAGGCACTGAAAACAGTCAAAGAGATGGGAAAACTCAAGTATTTTCTAGGTATTGATTTTGAACAGACAAATAGATGTGTAAAAATGTCTCAGAGCAAATATGTGGAAAAGTTGTTGGTGAGGTTTAACATGCAGGATTGCAAACCCCGAACAACACCATGTGAACAAAAACTAAACTATTCTGTTGATGCAAATGTGTTTAGTGATGTTAAAAAGTACGGAGAAGCAGTAGGAAGCCTGATTTACCTTTCTACATGTACACGGCCAGATTTGAGCTTTGTTGTAAGCAGGCTATCCCAGTATTTTTCAAATCCTACAGAGGAGCATTGGGCTACTGCCAAACAAGTACTGAGATACCTGAAAGGGACTATCGACAAAGAACTACCGAAAGTCTGACACTGACAAAATGGAGATACAAGCCTACAGCGATGCCGATTGGGCGGCAGATGCCACTGATAGACGAAGCACAACTGGTTATTGTGTATGTCTGAATGAAAAAGGGCCTGTCGTATCATGGAAGACTAAAAAGCAGCCAACTGTGGCATTGTCTACTTGCGAGGCAGAATACATGGCATTAGCTGCAACAATCCAGGAATGTTTATATTTGACACAGCTACTGCAAGGTATTGACTCAAGTGACTATGCACTACCTAAAGTTTGGGAGGACAACCAGGGTGCCATAGCATTGGCAAAGAACCCAGTAAGCAGGCAAAGGTGCAAGCATGTTGATATAAAGTACCATTTTATAAGGTCAACTGTAAATGATGGAAAAGTGGTATTGCAATATTGTCCAACTGAGAAAATGTTAGCAGATGTTATGACAAAGCCTACATCACAGTGTAAATTATTTAAAATTTCAAGATTAATGTTTGGATGTTAGGAGCAGTGTATACCCTAAAATTGCAAGTGTTTATTTTGTGCTATGAAGCCATCAACGTGAGAGCAAGTGGGGGTGTTAATATTTATAGTTTTATGCTCTCAACTATGTGCGTCTTTTATTTTGAAAGGTAGTACTTCCTGTTTGTACGCACCTGCGCCTGTTAATAAAAAGAGTTCCAGTCATGCAACGAGACTGACGTCCCACGTAGTTCTTTCCTCCTTGATAATAGGCAAATATTCCGGTTTGCTCATGGGGAATCACGCAAGGCTACTGCGTATTACTCTGACAACATATGTATGAATGAAAATAAAATAAAAGTAAAAAAAACAAACAACTGAAACAAAACAAAAACCCTGCACTTAAGTGAAAGGGAAAAAAAATAGAGTTTTTTTCCAAATGCATTTATCATTATAATTAATCAAATGTTGCCAACTTGAGTAGAACAGTTTTCCAGTTGTAAGTAAGTTATTACATTAAATCTCTAAGAAGTTATTGATGAGTAGGAGGGATTTTATTTTTCCAGGAAAATTAGACGTCTGGTTGGCGTCACCAACCTCAGTACATGTGGTACAACTCCAAATTTAATATTGAATGTAAACCTCTTTCTAAAAGGCTTTGGCATCTGTTGTACACTTGAAATAATGTATCATTTTCCATGCTAATGCTGCTCATAGGTTTTGTTTGTGGCAAAAAGGTCGAAACTTAATAGTATCATTCCCGTGCAGTAGGGGGCGCATGACTTTGGTCTCGTCTTCACCTCAAGAGAAGAAGCTCCACGGCGGGAGTGTCTTGTTTCTGGAAAGGTCTACAAGCGTTGTTTGAGTAAATAAAGATGTGTTCTCCGTGTCTCCCCCATGAGGTGTGGACCCTCGTGTTTAGACTTCTCCCTCTCTCGGACAGACTGAGGGTCAGAGCCTCGTGTAAATACTTCAGGCACCTGGTGGATAACGCCCTGTGGAGGGACTGGACTCTGGAGCTGCGGACCAGGAGCGTTGGTGATGAAGAGGGTTTCTGGAGCATGGTGCGCTGCTGGAGAGTCACCTCCGCTCGGGTGACCTCCCCCAACAGCTGGGCGTTAAGACGCGTGGTCAAAGAGCTCCCGGGGGTAACCACTCTGGTAAAAAAAACATCGGTATCATGACGATGCAGAACTTAAAGCATTTCACCAGCCTAAAACGACTGGATCTAACGTCTAGCAGCGAGGTATGTTTGAAAGACTTTACCCTCTTCTTGCCCCAGTGTTTGACACACCTCAGAGTGTGCCAGTATGACTATAACGCACCCGAGCTCCCCCTTGAATTACCATTCACGAAGCTCAAGTCTTTGGTCTTCCATTCTGCTTTTGACTCCCATCCAGTGACTGTGCTGCACTTCTTCCTCTCCTCTTTAACTCAGCTACAGCACCTCTCCCTAAGGATCTACACAGACACTTTCTTTGAGGGCAACGTATCAGACCTTACTCCACTTCACAACTGCCCCCTCTCCAGTTTGGAGCTTTTGGACTGTTACACCAATAAGCTCCCACTAGAATGAATGAAGATGCTGAGCACTTTGCCCTTTCTGCGGAACCTGGCCATGTTTTGCCTCTGTACTGGTGATGTTGACGATGATACGTCACAGAAGCTGTCCGCCTGGCTGAGGGACCTGCCCGCTCTCACCTCTCTGTTGGCGACATGTTTAGATATTGGTGGGTTTGTCAGGGCCATTCCCTGCTCAGTGACTCGCCTCAGCCTTATACCTCTGGAGGTCAACCCATGGACTGAGATCATGTCCGCATTGTCCACGCAGCTCCCGAACCTCCACCACCTGCACCTTAAGCCAAATGCCGCCCTGGGCTCAGACACGGCGCTCATCCCACAGTTCTTCCCCAAACTGTAGACGTTACGCCTGTCCCAAAAGAAGGTCCCAGAGGACGTGTTCCTTAGCCTGGCCTCGCTCAAGGAGCTGGAGGTCCTGGAGACGCTGGACGAGGAGCCTCTGCCCGCAGCGCTCGTCTCCAAACTCCGCGAGAACTGACCAACAACAGAGTCCAGATCTGCAGCAGTTCTGAAAACGTGTGGAACCGGCCGTTCCTGCCACCATGGCACTTCAACACACTACTGGGTGTAAGTATTCGCCTTAATTTTGGAAGGTCCAGTGGGCGCTGCCATGAGTTGTGCCGCCCCTTCACTCGTTTTAGGACCGCAGACGTCCAGAGAGATTTAGTTACTGCACGGACACAAAGCTGTTCCGCCCAGAGAAAACAGAGCAGTGTTGATCAGATTTTAGCGGCAAAAATGTTCCCTCGTTCTCCACTTGGTGAAAGCACATTGCGCTCTACTGGAAATGTCAATACAACGAAACCTGCCCAGACGGGACCGAAAAGTGCAAGATCAAAGTTCATTTGGTGAAGATCATTCCCGTTCAGTTGGACTTTAAAGCCATACAGCAGCTCACACAGCATCACTTGGTGCTTCGTTTGGAGCGGGACATCTCCGGCTCGTCACCACCGTTGCCCGTTTTGCTTTGACTACAGGAGGCCAAACATTAGCTCTTCCTCCAAGTGCCTTATTTTGATAACCCCAGTGTGTGCACGTTTGTGTCGCGATTGTTTATGTTTTGAGTTTTTAACAGTTCAGTTGCTGTTTTGATGAAACATGTAATTTTAAATGTTCCGTTGGGCTTTTTTTAGTCCGTTCTGTTCTCCGCACATGCTCACACACAGGACCCGTCGGTTTAAAATCTCTGTGCCCTGGTGTACGCTCCAAATTGTGCTTCAGTATAATGTGTAATATCTTATTTTTCACCACTGTAATAAAAGACCTACTTCTTCTTTATATCCAAAACAAAATGTTCAAACATTAATAAAATGGCTGCAATTGAGATTGAAGGTGAGTGCATCAGTGGGTCCAGAGTTGTAGAAAAAATTCAGGTGCTCTGCGAGGACAAAAACATAGAGAACATGGACTGAGAACAAAGAATGTCCGAGGCACTCTGAGTGATAAGATAAAAGTCCTTTTTCGACCTGGTACAGTCTTCATCAGGGCAAGTGATTTAAAAACAAACAGGTGCGTTAAATAGCACAGGGTAACCCCAAAATAGACATAGAACAAATTACAGTGAGTTCCAACAGGACATGGAGCGGTCTAGAAACATATAGAAAAAGGGCAATACATGATAAATAGCACACAATATGTACAAGGGACCTGATGAAACAAAATTAGTTTGTACATTTTTTCATTGGAATAAAGTGAGTGGTTTAACTTTTATTAGTAGGTGGATCTGATATATTTCAGGATACTTTTGTACTGGCTTATAATTTAGTTCAACAATGGCCATTGTGTGCTAATAGAGAGTAATTTAATTTATTATAGTTTAGTTAATTTATAGAACTTTAATTTTTAGATTTTATAATGTTGTAAAACCTGTTAAAATGACAGCCCAGTGGACACATAGAAGAAACAACCTCATGGAAAAATGTAGGGACACATATCAACGAATAGTTATAAAAAGACAGAAAAATCTATGTCTTCATTAAGACCCGGGTACTTAGTGGCCTGTAAACAGTCAATCCAAAAGGTTCCTTTTTGGGCCAACAACCTTATCCTGTCCCCCCCTAGAATGTTGTGAGGGATCACGTCAATGACCATCGCCCTCAGATGGTTGATGTTTGTGTGGCTGGCGAGGTTCCAGTGTTTTGCCATAGGGTAATTGAGGTTGTTCGTTCTAATTGTGTATTTATGTTCAGAAAGTCGGTCCTTGAGTCTCCTTTTTGTCATGCCCTCAGAGTATAATATTTATTAATGTACCTTTATAACATAAAAGTAACTCTCGGTAATCACGGGTAACAATCTGAAAGAAATATATTAATGGTCAACATTTTTGACCTGCTTTGTACTAGACATCGTACATGAAACGAGATAGTTGTTGTAGTTGTGCTTTGTTTCAATTAATTATATAAACAGTTCAAATTATTTTTTTGTAAGTTTGTAAGTTGGTCTGTGCGAATGTAGCTGCTGAAATGTATCAAATTCTCTTTGGATGAGGTTTTTTTGATGTTTTGTTCCTTCGGTACCATTGTGTGAAATTAACTTTTTTTATTGCACTTGGGGGTGGGCGCTCATAAGCTTCTTGCTTCTGTCCACTCCTTTTGAGCAGAATGTATACTGCTCAAATAAACAAATAAACTAAACTAAACTAGAAACAACCACAGGGACAATCCAATTTGTATATGACATGGGTGGTATTGCAATTTGCAAGTGGCGGCACATGAAGGTTCTGGATCCAGTGAAGTTGGCAAAGGAAGTCGTTTTATTGATACCCTGTATTACCTGTTTGTTTTTAAATCACTTGACCTGATGAAGACCGTACCAGGTCGAAACGCGTTGGCGTCCCCTACTCATTAAAAGGAGTTTTATCTTATCACTCAGAGTGCCTCGGACATTTCTTTGTTCTTATTAATCAAATAGCATTTGAAAATGAAGAAAATAATACAGGGGGTTATAGACAATTTTTTCCCTTCTTTTCAACAGATACAAACATGAATTTAATCGTAGTCCAAGAAAAAGCAGTCTTATTTTCCAAGCATGTACAAAACAAATTACTTGCGTCGAGTTTTAAATGCAATTTTACAACAGCATTATATAAATTAAATCATGAAGAGTTACTCTCTGTTGCTGTGCACTAAAGTAAAGTACAGCGGTCGATAAACAATTTTCTTTTGCATAAAAAGTAGTAGGAAGGAGGGCTTTTCAGTACTCAGTTGGAGCTCTATTTGACAAAAGAACAATCTGGATCTTATAGAATAAAAAGGGCATAACAACATTGTCTCATGCCCGTGCACTAGGGGGCGCATGACTTTGGCGTTGTCCTTCATCTCGATAGAAGAAAATCGCGGAAATATCCTGTGGCTTCTAAAAACTGAGCGGTGTTTGATTTACAATACGTGAGTGTTTGTGTAAATAAAGATGTCTTTTCTCTGGCTTCCCTCTGAGGTTTTGGAGCCTCGTGTTCAGACTCTTTCTCTCAGACTGAGGGTCAGAGCTGAGATGATGAAGAGGACTTGTTGCGTCTGCTTCGCCGCTGCTCTCTTTCCCTGTGGTAAAAGTTAGCACCATTTACACACTCCTGAGCTGACTGTATCTCAGAAGAAGCTACATTCATACAATGTGGGCAATGCTATTCATAGTTACTAGACAAATTACAACTTTGAATGTTATTAAATTATGCGCCCTAGCTGCTCTGAAATACTGTACATAGCTTCAAATGGCGCAGAAACGTAGAGACCGTCAACAAATTCAGTTTGAGAAAAACAGCTATAACCAAACTTGCAGTTTGAAAACGACAATGCCAAATTGATCATGAAATTAAAATACATTACAATGAGTACAATGTGGAATACACATCACTTTGTTTTAGGATCATACATATTAATATATTTTATACTTAATGTAATAATATTTTTATAGCTATAAAATATTGAGACCTTCTTTATGATTAATAATCTTCAATGCAATTGTATTTTAACCCTCGTGTGGACCTTGGGTAATTTTGACCCGAAAGCCGCTGGAGCCATCCAAAGGATTTTTGTAAAAAGAAGCAGAAAAAAATATGAATGTGTGGTAATTTTCAGGCTCCTTTTGAAGTATACATTTTTTGACATTAGGGTCTTTTAAAGGGTGCAAAATTGAACCACGAGGGTTAAAGTCACATTGGCACCAGTCAATGATTATACGAACCTACTAGGATCTTTATATGTAATATCTGCTCCTCAATAGGGGTGATCGGCGCGTCGTCACGTCCTGAACCTCTGCTACCTGCACTTGGAGCCGTATGATGCCTGGCTGCACAATAAGCCACGGGACTTGTGGGATGAGCATGCAGTCATCCCGCAGCTCTTCCCTAGAATCTGCACCTCAGAGGTCTGCAGCAGGTTACAGAGGATGCGTTCCTGAGCCTGGCCTCGCTGAAGCAGCTTGGAGGTCCTGGAGATGCTAGATGTGGAGCCTCTGACCGCTGCGCTTGTCTCCAAACTCTGAGCAATGACCAACTACAAAGTCTGGATCTACAAGAGACAAGAGAAATCTGTGGATGTGTTAGTGTTCATTTTACATCCCAGCAGACTACTATAGGGCAAGCAAAACAAGATTTGTCCTGATCTATATGACAGCTATATCTAATCAGATTGCATTTATTAGCAGCGCAACTCCTGGCTGACGGTGTGCAGCGGGTTTGTAACTATGCACACCATGTCTGGTTGATGTAACGCCCCCCAGGTTCCGATCACCAGGGTACAAGGAGACCAAGACAATGAAAGAGTTTTGGTGTTTATTTTGTAGGATGTAAAAAGTATAAAAGTGATTGGGAAGGAGCAAGTAAGTCTGATGGGGTCCAGCTGTTGGTTTGGGGAGTAGGAGGAACTTAATATTGACATGGGTGGAAAAACTTAGATGGGCTCAGAGAAGGGCTCTTTTCCAGGGGGTCCAGGCTGAATGGTCGGCATACTCCGCAACATGGCTCCTGGTCTCTGTGCTGGTTTGGTGCTACGACCCCAGCAACCACACACCGTCCCAGCGGAGCAGCCGACTTGCCCTCAGACTGGCCTGGACCCCTGGTGGACAAGACGAAACAAAACAATGAGGGAGAACAAAAAGGTGCACAGGTGCTTTTATGATGAAAGTCCCACCCCTAATAACTGCCCACTTAGCTTAAAGACATAGCCATCGGCCCACTGCAAATAAAGAAAAACACCCACAAAATAGCCACACCCAACTTAAAGTGGCAGTAAGGGAGATACGTCATATCCTGTTACATTGACCTTTGCTAAGCCCATGTTTGTTGTTTTAGTTAGCCCAGATAAGCCTGAGATGCATTAAAGGGATATTTTAGGATTTTTGACATAGTGCCTCATTTCCTAGTTATCCAGTTATTTCTGGAGATGTATTTTTTTTTTAATTCATGCAGTCCTTATATTTGAAGAGTCTAGTGGCGCTTAGCGCATTTCTACGGTAACAGCTAGCCTGACCCACTCCACAGTGCACCTGAGGCAAATCACTTATAACGCCAGACTAATGATATAAGTGTCTGTGTTGACAGAATTTTAACGATTGTGCATTTAAAATATATATTTCAGCGCATCAGCTTAGTGTAGGGTGACCAGATTTTCTGACTAAAAAAACTGGGACACTATTTGGGACTTATTATAGTTGCTCGGTCAACCAGGGAGCCATTTATTGACTGTTTTTCCTAAGCTAAATGGTAAATCTGCTTGTTACTATCTTACACCAGGCACCAATCAGCATTAACATGATAGATTTGATATTTTTTATTGGTTTCTACTTAGTAATGGACATTTGCATGGCCCAAAGAAATGAATTTTCAAGCAAAGTTTTGTTACTTTGTGGATCATATTGGCCAAAAACTGGGACACTTGGGACAGATCCTGTGTAAAACTGGGACAAATTAATGGTTTTGGAGGAATGTGTGGGGACATGGGACAGAGGACTCAAAAGTGGGACTGTCCCAGGTAAACTGGGACTTCTGGTCACCCTAGCTTAGTGGTTGTAAGCTTTGCAGCGGAGGAGTGATCTGCTAGAAAATAGTCCCTCAAAATGCAGTAATTCATGTGATGCAAGGTCAGTTATATTTCAAAAATGACTCTATTGACACAGACAGTTATATCGGTAGTCTGGCGTTATAAGTGATTTGCCTCAGGTGCACTGTGGAGTGGGTCAGACTGTTTTTAATGCAGGCTAGCTGTTACCGTAGAAATGCGCTAGCCTCAGACTAGCCTAGCGCAACTAAACTCTTCAAATATAAGGACTGCATGAATAAAAAAATATAAAAATCCAGAAATCAACAACACTCTGCATAACTAGGGAATGAGGCCCTATGTCAAAAATCCTGAAATATCCCTTTATGACCAAACTGCTGTTGTGAAGCTAACCAGTCCCTTTTTGCTAAAAAAACAAAAAGCTCTCAGCTGTTGCCTAAACTCATTTCTTGCTCTCACAGACCTGCACGTACCCATTGTTCACTTGAGTTAATTAGAAGCTTGTCTCAGCCAGAGGTCATTACGAGACAGAGTTGAGACGTAAACAGGGCGACTGTCTCTTGTCCCCAGACACATTCTCGTTGCTAATCCTGCCACTAAAGTTAACTCTCCTGTCATCCTCGTTGGACTAGTAGTGCAGAGCTTTACGGGACAAAGGCATTTCCAAAGTAGCTCCATATGATCTTGGGGCAGGTCCACAGCTATTGGGGTGCAAAGGGGTGCATTAGAGCCTCATTTAACCTCTTACGTTAACCGAGTGCATTTTCCCCAGTTCGGCTTCACCCAAATCTAAAAGCTTCTCGTCCGGAGTGCAACAGTGTAATGCCTCATTTGAAATCTAAGGCCTACAAAACTGATCGCAGCATTTTGGAAGTGTTTTTGTTGTGTTTTCATCGCTTTTGTCTTGCATTTTTGTAGTTTTTTGTTGTATTATTGTTGGTTTTCTGGCATGTTTTTGCTGCTCTTTTATTGCTTCTTTGCCGCTTTTTTGGTCACTTACTGTATTTGTGGCCTCGTTCTGTTGCTTTTTTGTTACACTTTCGTCTTTGTTTTCGTTGCTATATTGATGTTTTTTTCAAGAAGCTTTTAGATTTGGGTAAAGCCAAACTGGAGAAAATGCACTTGGTTAAGGCGGGAGTTAAGAGGTTGAAATTTTGAATCATTTTGCTTTGGAGCGGGTGTTTGGGTATGGGGCGCCGGAGGCTCATGTAAACCGGTGAGGTCGATAGGTTGAGAGTAGACTTTAGAATAAAGATGGGTGGCACACTATCAAAAGTTTGTTTTTCTGTGTCTGAGTTGTTGATCAGTAAAAGTGTTTTTGACATTTTGGATCTTTTACAGCGCAAGACTAACGTGGAGTAACAAGTACCCTGAAATATATATGGGTATTGTTATTATATTATTTGTGTGCAGGCTATAATGTTCAATATTCTTTCATTTAGATGGATAGATAGTTTATTTGTCACATACGATATTAAAAAACATAAAATGTAGTGAAATGATAGGACACTTTGTAAGCCTACATAATAAATATCAACAGTTTAAATATTGTGGGTGATGGGAATAGGAAAATAAGTATGTTATGGTTAAGTTATACTTTATTGACCCCGTTTGGAAATTTGTCCTCCGCATTTGACCCATCCTTCGATGTCGTTGGGGCGACCCATACGGAGCAGTGGTAGATGTCAGTGCCAGGCTGATGGTCAGTATCGACTGGCTGAAGGACTCACCCATTGTACATGTTTTTTGTGGTAGGGGAAACCAGAGTACCTGGAGGAAACCTACCTATTACTTCATTTGCATGGTTTCCTGTCTTTCTACTCAAACTGTTCAAAATGAATAAACACATGTGTATAACAAAGAAGGTCATAAACAGAATGTTCTTATTGCATTTCTTTCTATTGAAAAATTCTGGCGATAAAGCAATTGTGTTCATTCAAGAAATGAATTTTAACAGCAACCAACAAAACAGTTTATTAATTTCCTAAGCATATGTAAAACAAATAATTCAAACTTACAGCGAGTTTTCAGTGCAAAATGTGTTAATTTGTCACATAATTTACAACCATTTATGTGTTAGTCTCCTAGTAGAGGGAAGCGTAATAAATATACACATCAAATAAATGATTACTAGCAAAATACAAGTAGTACAAAGTAAATACAAAGCCGTATACTAAACGTTGTTTATATATTTGGTCTGTGGTTTCTATAGTTGGTGCAAAGGTTAGTGAGAGGTTTTCAAAATGTGTATCTCAATTTTTCATTTTTTTCATTTTTGGTTTCCTGTTGTAAAAGAGCAAACAACATCTCAAGAGTACACAGGTGAAACAATAAAGAGGACACAGGTGATGTTATTCCTGCTCCGCACTCTTGGTTGATGCACCTCCTATGATGCCTTTCAGGTCAACTGTACAGTCGTCAACTGGTGCCATTGTTCAGGAAGAAAATGGATACAATGCAAAGAAGCAACAATTACGATACATCGTAGCTGAGTGGTTGATTCTCCAGCACTGTTGCTTCAGACAAGACATATTAACGGTAAGTTAATGTTAATTGTAAGTTGCCCAGTAATACTAATGTGCAAACTCATGTGAAACGGCTTGCACTTTAGTCAAATACAGCTATCGATATATTTAATTCTCAGGGAGAAAAGTTGTACTTTTTTTTTTCTTTTTTTGTGCCCGTTGATAATTAATTTCACTTGCCGCATTGAGTTGCCTTGTGTACGAAATGCGTGGTATGCCTTGCCTTGGCCAAGGGAAAAAAGTTTGCAAGCCAATATGGAAAAATGTCTAAGTTACAATAGTGATCTGCTGTGGTTTTATAGTGAACTGTGACAGGAGGAAAAACAGAGTTGATACAAAATGAGGCAATTTGGGATGCGTTGAATTTAGATTGTTTTATCTGTGGTGAGAGATGGAGCATGCTAATGATTTTGAAGAAGAAGAAACTTTATTTATATAGCACCTTTCACAGATAAAATCACAAAGTGCTTCACAGACATGATCAAAACAACAGGTTACAGAAAAAAAATGACATAGGAGCAATCACAGCCATGTCAACTAAAAGCTCGTCCGAACAGCCATGTCTTCAGCTGTTTTTTAAAAGAAACAACAGAGTCTGCTATACGTAATGACAAAGGAAGGTCATTCCCCAATTTGGGAGCAACAGCTTAAAAGGACAGGTCTCCTCTGGTTTTAAAGCGGGTCACTGGGACAGTGAGAAGGTTCTGGCCCGAGGGAGCGACCAGAGGAGTCGGGGCACAGCAGGTCAGACACGTATTTGGGAGCCTGACGATGCAATGCTCTAAAAGTCGAAACAAAAATTTTGAATTCAATTCGAAATTTGATGGGGAGCCAGTGCAGAGAGTATAAAATGGGAGTAATGTGTGACTGTCTGCTAGATCCCGTTAAAAGCCGCATTTTGAACCATTTGAAGACGATTCAAAGCAGATGTGTTAAAACAAGTAAAAAGGGAGTTACAATAATCTAAACGAGAGGAGATAAGATGATCACTACTTACTCAAAAATAATTGAACCTTAGTTTATACACGATGACGTTTTGACCATTTTTGTATCATGTGGATGTTCCCAGTAATGACAGAGATATTGGCCAAAATCTAAGAAAAAAACAGTGACTATCTGCCCCTTCAGAATGTTGTAACATGTGAACACAACCTAGATATGAGAGATACATTTCCAAGGATAAGGATATTTTTGCCTTCTATCACTACTAACTCCACAACATTTTTAAAAAGGCTCCAAAGTAAAAAGTAAATTTGCTCATGTTAAAAGCCTAATAGTGATCACTCTAGGAACTATGAACAGTAGGTGGCGCTGTGCAGATGTACTGTCAAATGCCACTGACTCGCAACAAGGAATAATGTTTGTCCCCGTTGTGCTACCGCACATGTGGTGAATTCAGGCACAATTTCTGTGTTTTTGAAGCCGCAAAGTTTTGATTAACAGATTTGTACTTTCTACTTTGAATTCTTAAGTACTTTTACTAAAGTAATATTTGAACAACTTTTACTAGTATTCGATGAAAGTAAGTACTTTAAGTCACTGACCATGACTGACTGCTAATATCAGTCCTTCCGGAGTCTCCTAAAGCCTAAAAAGACAATGCTTTAGTGTCAGTCCCCTACATCACCACAGACTTCCAATACGTATTGGCCTGGTAGTATCACCTTGAAATCAAGCCATGTTTATGGGGGGCATGGTGGTGCAGCTAGAAGGTCCCGGGTTCAATTCACACTGGACGGAGGCCTTTCTGTGTAGAGTTTGCACGTTTTCTCTGTGTCTCTTAAAGAAACAGGCCACCGTTTTTCCATACTGAGATATGTTCTTACCTGAGCTTAGACAAGTTGATACGTACCTGTCTAGTCTTTGGAAGAGCGTGGTAGTTTCCAACTTTACCCACGTTTGGAACTACAGAAATATGCTGGGAGAGGCCAAATGCTAACAACATCTCTGTGTGACTGAGCGCACGCAAAAAGACCAGACAGGTACGTATCAACTCGTCTAAGCTCAGATCTCAGTATGGAAAAACGGTGGCCTGTTCCTTTAAAATCAAAGTCATGTTGGTGTTAATTATCCCATACTGCCTACATTTTACACAACCTTCGGTGCACAATTTGTGAACCAGTAGTCACAGGCACTGAAGGGGACAAAAACCGTTATCAAAAACACACAAGATTATCAAATCTTTTCCAGATCATACATAATGATCAGTCACTTTTTTTACCCCCACAAGCTGACAGCTTTTGAATAGCTGTTTCAAACCACTAGATGTCACCATTGATCAACATTTTAAGAAACGTCAAATCTCTGTTTGCAGTTTTCTCACCGGTTTCCATAGGCAGCCTTTCTCAAAGTGCGGGACTTTGTGGCCCTCCTGTCCCAATATTATCCTGATAATTTACTCTATGAAAAATTGGGTCATTGGGTAGACTTTGGGAATCTCTGCCATACGGTGTGTTACTATAATGGACATTGTAGGACTATATAAATCAGTATTTTGTTGGATTAGGAAAGGGGGTGCCTTGTACACTATATTTGTAAAGTGGGAAAATATCAGATTAGAAAATAAGGTTACGGTGTACTTTATTGTTCTCGTATGGACTTTTGTCCTACGCATTTGACTCAAGGCCGCTGGGGGCGACCCATAAGGGGGCAGTGGGCGACCGCAGTGCAGCACCTGGGGACCCATCTCCAGATGTGGAGCCAGACTGATGGTCAGAATCACTTGACTGGAGGATTCACCTATTGTGCATGTTTTTGGTTGATGGGAGAAACTGGATTACTCGGACTCCACACAGACACCTGCATTGTCTGGAAATTGAACCAGGGATTTTCTTGCTGTGAGGCAAGAGCGCTAACCGCTCAGCCATCATAATCTAATTATTCTTACATTTTTCTCAAATGAAAAAGACATGCATTTTAATGTAGTCCAAGAAAGACAAAAAGAAAAACAAGTTTATTAATTTACCCAAGCATACAAAACAACTTATTCAAACTTACAGTAAGTTTTCAGTGCAATTTCAAAATATACATCTTCAATAATTAATTTAAGTCTCAGCATTTTTTACAACCATTCAGATTTGTGTCCTAGCCAGAGGAAGCTTCAAAAATGTACACATCCAATCAAATTATTAACGTCACAAATGAAATTATGAAATATTAAATACAAAACACAAAGCATCTGTAAACAAAGTCCGTAAACAAAAAGAAAACTGTTATATTATCATATATTTGGTTTGTGAGTTCAATAAATACCTAGTTGTAAGTACACATTAAATATTTGGTGTGCAAGTGTAGCAAGTCAGTAAAGGGCTTTTTGAAAATGTGGACCTCAATGCGACCCAAAAAATAAAATAAAAAAGGCCAAGTTATGTTGGAAACTTGAATTGTGCTGTGATTCCTGTGGCTAGCTAGTTAGCACAGTCAGCCGTTATCTTAAGGATGCTAATTGCTAATTTCGGCTCATTTACATTGGCGTAGGCTGAAGCACTTGTGGATGCTAAAAAGGCCAATTGGTAGTCATTAACAATAGCTTTCCAAATATCATAAACGTTGAAATGACACTCAAGCGTTTTATCGTTTGATTTTATGACAATAGTAAACTTGGCCATTTCTGCAATCGGATCAAAGTGAGATGAAAATAGTGAGTTGTATTAGGCCTATAGTAAGAGACAATTTAATGATACAAAAGGGGGGCACAAATGATCAAGAACTGCTAAAATTTTTATTGTATGAATCTATGTAACAATTTTCATGAATAGTAGCCAAACTGAAACATTTTTAAGCAAATCTGAAACCATTCCCACAGCTAAGGGACAGGACATGGAGGTTAGCAACCTCACGCTTACCAATGTACATTTATTTATATGGTAGAATGGATTAGGGGCTGCTCCATATAAATCGCCAAATTATTGTTATATTGCAATATTAAGCAACCACAATATCGCAAACACAGAGAATTTCAATCTGGCTCTTTTGTTAGCCTAAAACAAAAGGTAATGGAAAAATTGGGAAATGTTCAGTCTTAGTCATGGTCATGTTTTAAGCTAATTTGGTTCCGTTAAGAATTAATTGCTTGCCTTTTCTGTTAGATTTCAAAGAAAGGTCTTGAAATGGTTTAGTGAAACATTGCAATAATATGCTTGGAATATTCAAGACAGTTATCCAATATTTCAATTTTATTGTGTATTTTTGATCATTTGTGCCCAGGACTTGACAATAACGCTAGCCAACTCTCTGATCACTGGTAGATTACCATTTTGGCCATGTGCTAGTATCACTTCCTAGCCGCCTTTAAATCAGTTGTATTTAATAACACCAAAAATTTGTACAGTGAGAAATTTAAACATGGCCTGGTTATACCATAGTTTATTGTAATGTATAAGCTAATTAAATTAATTGTAAAATTAATGTAAATTTTACATACTGCCATCTTTAGGCTTTTATTAATATTTTAATATTTTAAAAAGTGAGCCAAAACTTGTCAAGCCCTGTCTATACCCCATAAAGTAAAACATTACGCCAACTAAAATTTTAATTTGAAGATCTGATTTGCTTTACTGCTACAATTCAGCTGCTACATACAAACCAACAAACACATTTTGTATCCGTTAGTGATTTTAGATTTACAAGCCGACCTTTCTAGCCACGTCACTATGCAGATATATAGCACTTCGATATTAATTCAAGTTATTCACGAATTAGTACATTAGGAACACCCATAAGTTGCTTGCTTTAGTCGTCGTCAACAATGCACCAAACTCTTAGTATCAAAATGTTCTTGAGCATCAAGTTATAAATTAATCTCTCAAATACGCCCTTAAATTATACATAAATAATTGTGCTATACTTTCCCCCCCATTCAGAATAATGCACACACACTTTCGGTCCCATTTCAGGCACACAGAAAATATATAAGACCATATATTAAGTTCTATTTAGCCTTCTGTCAATGGAAGTCGAGGTTACAGTAGAAAGATTAAAAACGTGTGTTAATTGTTAATATCATGGAAAAAGGACTGGACTAAAGCAGCAAAGAGAAAGCACAGCATTCACTTTTTAGGCTTTTTGGACCTAGTATGATTGAAAACAGCATTTTATCACCGTAGTTAAAGTCGAGCCACGTCTTCTTTAAAAGTCCATACAGCTTTACGAAAACAGCAGAGATGACAGCGGCGTGAGTATCTGTGCTTTGAACAGTGATGGAGATGGAAAAGGCCATAGACATGAATTGAAGGGTAATTCAACACTTATAAAAAAAGAGTACAGATTATTTCTGGTGTTTTTGGGTAATGGCTCTGTGCATGGAATGCTTTTGGAAAACTTCCTTTTGGCAAGTGTAGGGCAACGACTAGTTCCGGTTCGCATTTTTTAATGTGAATAAAAAAATTATGAAAACAGAAGATGATGCAAATACAAGATCGTGGCACTATTTCAACAGTTGTTAGCGTCAAATTAATGTTAGCCTTTAGCTTTAAGGCTAAAACGGCTACATCCAGATACAACGAAGTCTCCTTCAGTGAAGTTTTTAGATCCTGTGTAAAGTTTTTAACATGCTGTACGTAATTATCGACCATTTGCATGTTGTCTGTCGAATATGATTTTAATATTTATTTCAACAAAACACTGCTAACTCCACATGATAAAATACCAACAGGAAACCGGTGTTACCCTATGAAACATTCGGTGCACAGAGCCTATTGCTCAAAATAAGAATACAAACTTTGGCAAGGCATTTGCACTATAGTAATTGAGGTACAATGTGCTCACGTTTGTTTTTTAAACTGTTTATATGGTTCAGTTCATATTGCATTAAGTTATTCGGCTTGTAAGTGGTAGTACTGCATATACAGTAGTCTCGTACGCAACCAGAATGCTTTTGAATTGCAGTGTTGAATTACCCTTTACGATTCGCCTCTCAGCTGAAGAATTTACACAGGTTTTCTCTCCTCCTCCGGTCGTTGGTGCTTTTTAAGTTTAAGTCACTTCTGTCCATTTCCTGTTTACCTGATGCACTCTTCTTCTGACGGGCTTTCTGATTCTTCATTCTCGCTGTCTTCAAGCTCAGGAAGGTCGCCCCACAGTAGAAGATTAAGGCCTGTCAAAAAAAATACAATCAACATCTTCAATCCCCACAATATTTAATAGATGTACAGCTATTTCACAAAAGCAAAAACAGCTATATGAGGTTATGGTGCGTTATTTGTCATTATACAACAACTGTATAGCGACAACAAGTAGTAACTTTTAACCAATTTATTTACCTCTCTTGAATTACCTGAACTTTATATGTGGTGGAATTGTTCATAAAAACAGACTTTGACTTTTGATGTAAATAATGCACTGACAGACATGTCCAGTGAAACGTGCTTATGCAGAGTTTGACCCGACCTGTTGCATCCAGTCTGTTCAGAGTGGAGACCGCGTCGCTGTTGAACATCCAGAAATGGCCATTGTTGCAGGAGAGCAGGCAGGGCTTACAGGGAGCCACCACGTGATAGCCCACAACATTTCCACTGTAATAGAGGGAATAAAGAAAAAAAAACACACGTCAGCGGTTTCAAGGGGCTCGACCCAAAAATGTGCCAATGCCACATGTGGAACCGCACAATGGGACATGTCAGACACAATAGAAAATTGTGTATACTCTACATTGAATATGACAAATACTTCATTATAGTATACACGAGATAAAGCTTCTTTTGGTCTTTTTTGTTGTTTACTCTTCGTCTTTGGGCACTGGAAGTGACATAAGTAAAGGTAGAATCTCCATAGCTGTTGCCATAATGGCCGGGTTTTATGGAACTTTCCATCTTTCTACGTCAGTAGATTTTCTAGAACAGGGGTTCTTTTGGGACCAGTGATGAACTGCAAATATTCCATAGTTCTCCACACTGGGTCAATGGGATGTTACGATGAATTGTGAATAGAGGTGGGAGATCAATCAATCAAACTTTATTTATAAAGCGCTTTTCATACCGAAAGGTATCACAAAGTGCTTATCGATATATCGTTAAACGAGATATCGTTTAGACGATAATATCTAAATTGTTGTCTGGACGATATGCAAAATTGGAATATCGAATATTCATAATTTGTACAATCCAACCCCCAAACATGTTTTTTTTAAATTATTATTATTTTTTCAGCCAGCCGTCCCCTCCCCTGCATACCACAGTCAAAACAACAACATGGCAGCATAGAGCAATTACAGAGATGAAGAATCTAATATGAATGAAGTATGTCACTTGAGTCACTCATATTTGCGAGGAAAGTGCTCAGGACAAGTTGTTGCACTGTCTTGCTAGCCAACTTCCCTAACTTTTAGCCTGGCGCTAACTAACAACACAGTGAAAAAAAACATGATACAAATGCAGGTAAAGGATAATAATATCTTTCTCATCGGTTTTCTTCTCACGCAAGTCTCAGGACAAACTCGTCTCCCTCTCTGTCTCTTTCCCTCCTGTGTGTGTGTGTATCCGTGCGTCTCCCCCCCCACAAAGTTTCTTCAATAAAATTGATACTTTACCAGTACTATCAAATCCAACTAAGACAAAATTAGAAAAACATAAAAAGCTGTCATATGCACATTAATATGATGCTATAATAGAGATTGAATAATAATTGACATTTTTAAATTGTAACATAATTTTGTAAAGCTATTGCCCCCATCCGTAGCCAAAACAATTTCACCACACAATGAATTAATTCATATATAATACATTTGCTTAGCTTTTGTATAATAATGTGCCAAGAATTGCTGGAGTAAAAAAATGAAATAGTTGAAATATTAATTATTATTCAATGAGGATGAACTTAATTATGATGAAATTATAAATAGACAAAGAAAATATACAACTGTTACTGTTTTAGGTGGCATCAACATCAACTGGCAGTTTTGCTTGCATGATCTAGAAATGACTTAATTAGCACCACGCAGGCAGATGGTGGATCTATATAACCTGTAGGGCAATAGAAGGAATCGCGTACCATTTGAGGCAGGCTATATCCCGCAGCTTGCATTTACAGCTTTCGGTGGAGTAGCAGCTGGCCACAAAGTCAACAGTTCTGTGGGGGGAGGTGGGGTACACGCAAAGAGAAAACAAACATTAGCGAAGATCAAACATGTACAACAACGTGTCAATTACAGACTTACACTTCATTGAAAAATAGTACCTCAGATATCAATGTGATAGTCGGGGGACTGGGTAAACAGTAAGTGAGTAACTTCGAATCACCTTAAAGGCCGCAGCCACTTTATTTAGTAGTATAATAAACAGCGTCAAGTACTTCAATATATTGTAAAAGATGACACTTGTGATCTTTTTGTGCTAGCTGTTGTTTACATTACTGTGACATATTACTTCTAGAAAGTTATTTAAGAGGCTTATAAACTCCCTGCAAAGATATTGGGATGATAGAAATGCACTTGGAAAGTAAGGAGTGAGTTTTTGGACTACAATTAATAACTTTAATTATTTGCCACACAAATGAGGTTTAGGGCCTTCAAGAATTATTATTATTATTTTTTTTAAAACACTACTTTAACCTGAGTAAAATGTCGTATAACCAATGTATTAGTAATCAAAGCTTTATGTTGACATTTGAGACATTTTAGATTTATACAGTTTGGCAATAGAAAATAAGCACATCAAGTCATCTTTTGCCCATGAAAGCATGAGAAGTATTCTTTTGCCAATATAGTTTACCTTTATTCATGTAGTTATTCTAAAAAAGTCAGTTAATCATGTGTTCCCCTTCTACTATTAGTCATTGTTTGGCCACTCTGTCTTGCACTGGCAAATATGCTTGGTTGGTTTGCATAAGCAGGTGCATAAAGCATAATAGCCTCAGCAAACACATCTAAACAAAGGTTAGCTTTAGCATTAGCACTGACCTGTTCGGAGGTATGTCCGTAGAAAACAGCTCTACCTCGGTGTCCGCAAGCAGCACGGCTTTCATCCCCCTTTTACACAGCAAATTGTCGCAGAAGACACAGTTCACCTGGCTCACGCATTTGTTTTTGAAATTGGCGTTGGATGTAGACATATCGGTTATCCTGATCAAATGTCACCACCGTCGTCCCCCTTTCGCCTTGTCCAGTCTTCAACAAATCAGTGATAAAGACCGATAAATGCAGTCTCCGATCGCAAAACACCCACTTGCTGTATGAAAAAGAAGATTCTAGCGTTTGCTTTTTGACGTGACTTGTTTAGAGTTGAAGCTTGCGTCCTTGTTTAAACCGTTAACGACGAATCGGGTGGCTAACGAGTGCTAGCTCGTCTACAAAACGCAAAAATAGTTTACGTTCCCAACGCGGTCTCGAGTTAAAAATCAACTGGTCCGACTAGCTTTGCAAGTAATATAACACCAGAAATTAGCGACTAGCCCGTCTCTTTCACGGGTGCGACGAATGATCCATTCAAATTTGGTTAAGAGCAAAAGCATCTGTCAGCTTCGTTTGTTTACAACTTCCTGGAGTTAACGGTAACTTCCTGGGACTAGCTTTAAAAAACAGCAAGCTCGACTCTGATTGGTTGAAACTCAGATGAAGGCACACCATTGGTTAGATTAGCGGCATCGTTTTTGTATTATTATTATTATTATTATTAAATAATCAATTGGTGAGCTTAGATACTTTTTTGTTGTATTTTTGTCACATTTTAGCAACTTCATACATTTTTGATTTTTATATTACATGTTTGTCTCTGTTTCCATCGCTTTTTTTTGTCATTTTTATGTTGTTTGTTTGTTTATGTTTGTTGCGCTTTCATCCTCGTTTTCGTGTCGTTTTTTGTCGCTATTTTGACGCTTTTTTCAATTAAGCTTTTACAAACTGGAGAAAATGTGCTTGGTTCAGGTGGGGGTTAAGAGGTTAAACAATTTCGACTCTTTATACTTTGCGTGTGATCGAATTGACAGTGAGCTATCTGAATAAAATGTTTATATATATATATAAACAAACCACTGACTGACCAGCCCCTCCGGCGCAACTTAGGTCCTCCTCTCGTTCTTGGCGAGGGGAAAGAGAGGTGGAGAGATAGTGCAGCTCCAAAACGCGGACGGAAGGAAGGAGCCTCGCCGAAACGAGTAGTGGAGCCACTGAACAACTTTTCCCCACCCTCCTTTCTCCTTTTAATTCCCGAACTCATAGAAGTGAACGCTGTTTGTCTTTTACACGGGGGATGAGTGTTTTTTTAAACTTGGAACTTGTTTGCGCTACAGCCGGTTTGTTTGGTGGAGTAACAGTAGAAGGACGAGGAGGGAGGCTGGTCCGTCGGAGCAGATGGGATCCACTCAGCAACAGCAGCAGCAGCAGCAGCGCCAAACTCACAATGCGCCCTGAGTCGAGCGAGTGAGCGAGCACAACCTGGCTGGGACTCAATCCACGGGCATTCCGAGGACCTACACGCCGCTTTTGGACTCAATTTCCCTTCGTCGGCGATTCCCCAATCTAACCTAATCCTTTTCTTTTTTTATTTTTATTTACCGATTGATCTAGAACACCTTAGTGCGAGAGGCTAGAGCAGGAGGTTTAACCCCCACCAAAAAACTCAGCCATGACGTCTCCGGCGAAATTCCGAAAGGACAAGGAGATAGTTGCAGAATATGAAACCCAAGTCAAAGGTAAAACTTTAAGTTTCTTTTCTTAAATCTTGCAACATTTGAAACGCGACCAGTCGTCTTTTGTGTTGCTTCACAGTGCGGGTTTGCCTTGACATGCCTTGAAAGATAGACGCATGCTTCTCGTTTTTACCTCCCTGTCTTGGAAAACGCTACGGGGGTTGCTAGCTCGCTATTTATCAACCATTTCTCAAGTCAAAATGTCATTTTTACCCACGTTCCATGTGGTTAAAACACCCCGTGGCACCGATGTCTTTCTCTTTTTTTCGTGTGTGCGCGCGCGTGTGGATAGATCAACGTGTTCCCAAAACTATGCTCGCCTTTACGCTGCACTTACATAGTTAACAAAGGCTGAGGAAACCGCTGTTGCTGCGGCCAGAAACGTGATTTTTCATTTAAAGAAAAGGGCTCGCGTGTGGTGTGCACGCTGTGTGGCCTAAAAGCTAGATTATTATTATTTTTTTGACCTGGGAGGAAGGAGGAGAAGAACAAGGGCGTTTTCTCTCTCTCTCTCTCTCTCTCTCTCTCTCTCTCCCGTTGCCTGATCTAAACGTGCTCCCTTGGCTTTTGACGCTGCGTTTATTACCATTTACCAAATCAAATCCAGATTTCCTTTTCTTTTTTTTATATATTCGTGCACTCATTGATCTTATCGGCACAAGCCTCGCAGTAGCCTGGTGGTGGTGGGAACAAGCGGAGAGAGAGCGGGAGGGAAAAAACACACGTTACAATCGCTTTAACAGATGCGTAAAATTGGAAGTGCGACGAGCCGCTTGATGATGTCCGTGTAGGCGACTGACTGTCCATCGCTGCCACGGTGACAGAGGTGGCGTATCGATGCATTTGATTGATTATTGGTTCAGTGACCGCGAAGTGGAAGGCGATAGGCTACGCCAAATGAATGAGGTGGCACAGTGGCAGGATTTAGGCAGGAAGAGGATATTGTTGCACACCTTCTTGCTGCATTGCTGATAACCAGAAATGACATGATGTTTATTTTTTTTTTTTTTGTTTCCCTTAGCCAATTTCAGCCTGTGTAAATAATATAATTGCGTCTAATAGGCTCCAGAGGGCTCCTTTTATAAACTGGCTTCTGTCTGGCTGGTGCATCTTCATAAATCCTCACCTTGTTATAGCTGTGTGGGCCTAACAGTTTAAAGCCGACTCCCTTTTGTCAACAATTTAACGAGACCTTGTTAATGAGGAGGAAACTCTTTGTGTCAGATCCAAGCCTGGATAAATGGGAAGGTTTTTGGCAGCGTTGGCATCTTGTGTATTATTTTTTTTTTTCATAAGGCCTGTTTAGGCAGGCCTTAACAGCTCTCCAGACTATTGCCTTTATTTAATTGAAATGCTCATTTATATGCGCTGTCTCCGAAATAAATAAATGTTTTAAAATGCTAAAACAGTTTGTGAATCGTAGGCAGATTATTAGCTGCGGTCGACAACATAGATGGTAGGGCTGTATGATATGAGGAAAAATAGCGATATTTTAAAAGGTGCATTATGTAACTTTTTATGCAATTAAAAAATAAAAATAATAATATATATAAAATAATATATTTGTGTGTAATTTACCTTTTTGTGACCGTAGCATGACGTTTTTACTTTCAATGATAGTGGTCTCTACAATGCTCTAGGATCACTTGTTTTGTAGGTTTTCTGGTAAGAGGGTCAGTCGTGAAAACCTCCCAAACAGTTGATCCTGGAGCATCCTAGAGACTTCTGTGATGGAACGTAAAGGTACCGTGCTGACCACTCGTCCAGCCGCTGGGTCACTACTAGGTCAAATATGCACTTTTTTTTTATTTAATTTTTTTAGCATAAAAAGTTGCGATAACAATATTGTTGCAATGTTTCACTAAACCTTTTCAACACAGTACGTTGTAGCCACAGCTGCCCTGGGGTAGACTGACTAAGCGAGGCAACCAGTCTGTGCCATCGGCCTCTCCGACCACCACAAACCACTCACCCACTACATTCACCCAGGTTTTCCTTGTGTTCCTAAACGGTCTCACATCCAAGTACCGACCAAGCCCCTTTTGCTTGGCTTCCGAGAGCTGATGGGACCGGGCAGTGCAAAAGCGGGTATGGCCTTTTTAAAGACACTATACCCGATTTTACTTCTAGAAATGAAACAGAATACGTTTTGTCTTCCTTTTTGAAAAGTGACCCCGCAAATTGTGAAATGTGCCTATAAATTTGTCACTCTGACAAATGTGGATGTTTCAAATATGTTGGGAAAGTTAGGGTTGACTTTGGACCGCCACTAACATTTTAATTCAGCAGCTTACTCTTTCATTGTTTGTAATCAGAAAATCAGGTAGAGGGCCTTTTATGTTTAAGCTATGTTGTTTCTCAGCACCTGTCGTTAGGCTGTCACCACTCCGGCTGCCCTTGTGTCCCATCCGCCTGTTCCCGGTAGACTCCATTAAAGCCCCTGCGGTCTGTTTTGCATTGTGCTCCCCGCCGCTGTGTGGACTGTGGACTGAACTGTTTGTCCATCGACCGTGGCATCGATTTGGATCTGTCGCACTCTTCTTCTCACACTCGACAGCCGCGCTCCGCCGTCTCACCTGGGTCCGACTCTACCCTCTTGCTCTTACCGGCTGTATTATTGTAGGCTCATTTACTTGGAATCAGTGTTATCAAAATTGCATTCTCAAGTTTGGTTAAATAAAGTCATCGTCTCGGGTTTGCAGGTTTTGGAGTTCGCAGGAGTACGCCCATGGAAGATTTGTGTGCGGGTTCAATGACATTGCCGTGGAAAGCGTTCATGTTTTGTTTGAGGTTTTGTTAAAGGATCTTTCTTGACAAGTTTTCAGGAATCCAAAGAGTAAAAGCTATATGTATTTATTGTTTTTAATGTAAGAATAAAATGGAATCAAAAGGGTTTTTACTAAACATCTTGCTGGTCATTCCTTCGTAGACCGTTGCAGAACGTGTGCTCTTCCAGATGGTTGGTTTCTGACGATGAGACATTCCCACAGCCTGCTCTCTCACACACCTACAGTCTATCATTTTCTCCCCACACTGCACTTCGACTCAGAAACATGTGCAAATACAAAGTGCACCAAATCTCCCCAGATCTACAGCATCAGAAAAGAAATCGATTCAAATCCGCTAAAGGATTAGAGCCACTCAAGCATGACGAGTGATACAGACGTTGGCTAAACACGTAGGCGTTTGTGCTTCATTAAGGCATGTGGGGATATGTTTATTTCTCTGTGGCTTTATGTTCTTTAAACCGCTTGGAAGAGAAATGTTTAGAAAGAACCAAAGAAGTGCAGAGCAGGTTATTCCTCAGGCCCACAGGCTTTTCGTGGTGACAGTTTTTAAGGATGATATTTTTACCAAATACAGCGAAAGTAATTGAATTAATGCGGCTCATTTCCAAACGACTCACTGACACTCAGCCAGGCTGTACTGTCAATCAGAGTGACAATTCTTACTCTGTGCATGGGGAAAGTGTCTGGGGAGAGGGAGGAGTGGGTATTGCTGTCAGAAGGGATTGGCCCAAAATGAGGGTCAGCTTTTTGCTGACGAGAGAGTTTTGAACCTTGCCAGTCTGAATAAGTTATAACTATATCCTCTAAACTGTAGAGGTGCAGTTTAAAAGTATAGCATTTACCGCTATACATTTGAATATAAAGTAAAGAAGCTACAAATTATGATTTTTTTTTTTTAACCTTTGATGCACACAGACTTCAGCACATGCCCATATATGGTAATGTTTGAAGTAGTCAAAACAAAGAAGAGAATATTCTGAACTGTCTCCCATTTCTATCATTACTTTAACAAATGCTGAATTATGAATAGAATATTAATCTAAACAAAGACACAAAGACATGGAGAGGAGAAAAGTGGTTCAATAGTCCATCAATACTTAAACGGACAATGCTGACCAGGTAGTATGCTAACGTTAGCGAAATTATGCTAACTTGAGCATACTAACGTTTATTCATTTCTACTGAACAATTTGCAGTGAAAAAAAACATCCATATGGACCTGAGGGCTGTTTCATAAAGCTGGCTTACTCTGTAAGCTTGGCTTATTTGGACAAGTCTGTCTTATTTTGTTGTCTTTTCGGTTTCATAAACCAGGCTCACTCTGAGTCTGGCTCAGTTACTATGGAAATATAGTCAGAGAATTTAGCCTGGTCCGGACCAGGCAAACGGTAGACCATTGGCAATCCACTGTCAATGGGGTAGACTCAAAGATCTATTGGGTATACTGAGCACAAGTTATGTTTCTTCGTGGAATTCAACACCAATGTAAATGACACAAGCAGGGTATTAGCGCCATCATCTGGCCAAAATGTATATTGTCCTCAAAAATGTGAAAAAGAAAACGTGACCTCACAAAATCAATTACTTTATGCAATAAATTATGAATATACACCAACATTGTGTTTGTCTCTCATCTGTGAAATACAAAGTTGTGTGACATATTAATGACATTATGTGTCATCAAAAAGCTTGTCCAATAAAAGGAACCTTAGCCCCCAGGACCCACCCTCATGACCTGTGTCCTGTGTCAACAGTTTTCTTTTTTTTCTATCACGTGTTCAAATTCCTGGGGAAAAAAAGAAAAGTGTTTAAATTCATAAGCGCCGCTTTATGTTCTTCCCAGTGGGTGCCCAGTCCAAAACAAGTCGAGGCTGAGATCGATCTCGCAGCCTCGTGAATGGGAGCCCTGCGCTCTTACCTACGGAGCTAACGTAGCGGAACAAAGCTGGCGGCCTGTGAAGTATGCTGCGCGTTCACGCTTGTCCATGATTTCTCAATGAACTCTGTGATCGTTAGTGTGGTCTGCTTAAGTACGCGGCAAGTGCTAATTCGTTTTAACCTGTCTTGAATTTAGTGAGATTAGCCAAGCTCGGTGTCCCTTTGGTGAAACCCAGTAATCGCAGCTTGAATTGTTGTGCCTAACCCAAGCCAGGATTTGGAGCCTAGCTTTACTGAGCAAGTTTTATGAAATAGCAGTCTGCTTCCTAAATTGTGTTTGTTTTTTTATTTTTTTTGTACTGCTTAGTCCTATAGCCATAGTGTTTTCACCTAGAAGTATAATTTTGAGTGAATGTGTTAATGTGGAACTTGGCAGTAAATGATAAAGACTGGTCATTTGTAACTTGTGAAATAGTATCCAGACTGTGGCTTTGCTATTAAAGTCACGCCTGTAATTGCTTTTTGAGGTTACGCGTCACCATTGAGCAACTTGTCACAGCGCTATTCCTTTGTTTATACCAACTGCAATTAATAATCATGAAATCCAAAACGACTTTTTATTTTTTTGGATCATCCCCAAGCATTTGATCACGCCAGTAATGCTAGCAACAAGTGCTTTGCTTTGCACATAACTAACTGTATGTCCCGCCGTTGGGGGAAACCGTTTTTGTGGTGTCGGGTAGTGACATCAGCCTGGTATGTCGATTAGCAAGAACTTGAATTCAAACTCCCCTGCAGGCGTTTTCATGATGAACTTGGTGGACGTTATCGCGGTAAGGGATTGAGTGGAGCGTCTCGGCCTGTTTACGTGGCAGAGCGGTAACGTGTGATTTGAGGTAATTGTTTTTCGCTGACAAACAAAACAATGCAAGGTAGGGCTGAACGATTAATTGCATTTGCAATTTTATCGCGATATTACACAACGCGATTTCGTAATCGCAGGGCACGCGATTTGGGAAGTAAATAGAGCAACGAGATATGACAGCAAAGTCCGCTCCGTCGTGTGCTTTTGTTTACGTCTCAGTCTAGTTAAGGTGCGCGGTAGATTGTGGATGTACAGTGAAAATATCAGCGTTTATCATGCAGCCACCGCGAAGGAATATTGCTTTTCTCCGTTAGCATTGCGTTAGCCACAGCGCTAATCACGCCATTCCGTCGCCGCTACTACACGCTCTGATGACACAGAAACTCCCTCACCTCCGGAGTCTACGCCTCTGCCTCCACAGACATATAGGTGAGTCTGTGCTGATTGTAAAAAGTAAAGAGTCGTTTGTGGCTCAGTTTAGGCGTCTTATGTTTGGGAATGTTGTGGATAAAGAACTTATCTCAAAAGCATAATGACGTTTCATGACCATTACGTATCCGCGGAGGCGATGTGCCATGTGCCTTTATTTACTTTTGCGTCTACCGCATATCCGCTCCGTAGGTCGTACAGACGCAAGATATAAACACTAAACTGCTGTATGAAAAGGGTTGGTAACTAGGATCCGAGGCAGGAGTCCGTGTCATGTCTTATTTTGCTGAGGACATGTGCTGTTTAAGCTGAAATGTCACTAAATGGCTGCGAGTCAAAGAGACGTGTCTGTGTCTGGCACCTCACGTCCCGTCTCCTTGTGTCAGTGTTTTTTTATTTCTTCATATTGTCCAAAGTTACATCCCAAAACCAAAATGCTGCTCTTAATTCCACTGTGATTTGGCGTGTGCTCCATCTGGCCTCTCCGTGTCCTTCAATAACGCGCATCTGAAGCAACTACGAGTCGCAGCTCAGACTGGGATTTGATTGGCCGAAATAATAAAGTACTATTTCATAAATTAAATAGCTTATTTTGTATTAATTGGGAGTTTGATTTCCTAAAACTTTTCCAACTAGTTAAAGCAGACGTTTGTTCTTACTTTCCTGCACTTTAGTCTGGGTGATGTTACTGACTGGATCAGTGAGTTATTTTTTTTTAATATCTATATAATTTAGCATTTATTTATAGACTGTACTGTTAAGTTCAGACAGTTTAAGAAGTGCAGTCCACACACATTTTGAATAGGTCAAGCAACAATTTTGTTGCAATTTTCACTTCAAATATTGTTTATTATGAAACAGGCTGATTTATTGCTTGTGTTAGGTGAAAAATACATGAGAAGAGGACCTTGCAACAATAATCGCATATTTAATCGCAATCGCAATATTGAAGAAAAAAAATCGCAATTAGATTATTTCTCAAAATCGTTCAGCCCTAATGCAAGGGGCGACGCTGCAGAGAGGGAAGATGAGAGAAAAGCTTCTGGATGTTTCTGATCTGCTCAAAAAGGGATTCTGGGGCAAGTTTGATGCCGATGATTTACAGAACGTATAATGAGTTGCAGGGGAGTTTGTCTGTCGTCGTTTTGTTTTGACTCTTCAGCCTCGAGCAGAATTATGAAGTCTTCAAGTATGGGGGCCTTTCTGTGTGGAGTTTGCAGGTTCTCCTCCTGTCTTCCTCCTGTCTTCGTACCCCGGGTGCTCCGGTTTTCCCTACCACCGAGGGGGCAGGGTTGTCACCCCGTTAGGTGTTGCTGTGGAATTGGGCTTTTATTTTTGAGTGTTTTTGAGGAACGAAAAAGAATCGGTCTATTTTTCTAGTAGATTATATTAATTATCAGGGCTGAGAGGATATTGGAAAAAAAACGTGTGATGCAGGATACGGATGTGCAATATTACAATATTAATTTGAACAAATTTAAAGCAATTGGCAAACTGTGTCTAAACAAGACTTTCATAAAAACACAAAATCAGCACCAAGGCTCAAATGGAACTAAACAAGGAAAATTATAGCTAAAACTGAACTTTTGCACTTTTTGTTTTAGGCTGGGTTAGTTAAAACCTAAAATATAGTGTTACAATTTAATTTTTTTAATTTTTTTTTTATAGTGCAGCATATTATTTACCGTGTTTTCCGGACTATAAGGCACACCGGAGTATAAGTCGCACCAGCCAAAAAATGAATAATAATGAAGAAAAAAACATAAGTCGCTCTGGAGTATAAGTCGCAACGCACCCACTGTGGCTACTACCTGGGCATGGAGGCGTAACTAGCAGTACAAGCAGTAAGAGTAACCTCCACTTTTCGCCACTCCCTCACAAGTTTCTCGCTCACTCCAAACTTTCTGCTGTGCGACTTACAGTCCGGAAAATACGGTAATTATAGCTTAAGTCTTAATAAATACAGGGTTCTCACTCGTCCAGGAAAACCTGGAATGATACGAATGATTTACAATAAAGGAATTTGGTTTTATTTTACTGCTAAAGTCTCTTCAAGCAACATCTAGCAATGACTGTGGCTAAATACAGGTTTTAAATGGTACATTTGAGCAAATAAATGTGTATTTCCTGTCAAAATCAATTATTTTCAAAGTACTTGTTTTGTAGATAAGTTTTGGGGGTCCTCTGTAGTGCGTTTGAGGCCCCCTAGGTGGCCCCGGACCCCACTTTGGGAACCACTGTTATAGTGGATAGCCTTAAGTTTAATTGAGTCTCTAAATTAAATCTGAGCCCATTGCAGAACAAAACAATTTCACTGTCTGAGACAAAACCCCCTCTCAGAACAAGAAAATCTGCCGCCATAAGGATGTTATGCCAACCCTGTAGTTTAGACCTCTACAAACAACTGACACACAAATGCTTTAGGAGGTTAAAAACGTGCACATTAATTGCAAATCTAAAACAATGCTGCAGTCGGCGACTCAAATTAAGGACTTTCTTGCATTACGACAAAGTGCTAGTCACCCCCTGTGCTGCTTATTGGGGGTTTTAGATCCCCTTTCAAATCGATATGAAACCGTATGTCTCAATGATTGTTTTTTGAGGCCATACATAATGTGCGCACTGCATTTGGCACTTCCTGGTCGGACTCTGCTGTTTTTGTTGTTGGGCAAACTGCCTCTCACTCTCCATCACCGTGACTGTGCTGAGTGAGCAGAAATGAGCTCTGCTGTCAGCAGCACCCCTTGAATAAGCAAAAATAGAGTGTAACTAATTTATACACCAAACAATCTCTGTACATTGTTATTCCTATACGGGCTTATTAGAGTTTGCATAACTGTGTTCATAAGCAGTAATTGTCAGGTGCCTTGTCAGCAGTTGCGGTGTCATGGATGGGTAAACTTCATCGGATTTTTCTTTTCTTTATCGGCCCCTTGTAGGAATTAATCGTGGCAGGTTTTCAATGACTGCGGCGCCTTGTAAAATCCCATCAAATCGAACTTGAGAATGTCCTCTGAAGGTTAACCAACCGTGTATGTCATATATACCAGGCTATACCGTTCGTCACAGCACATGAAATTCAGGGGTTTATCCACTTGATAAATCAGTCTGTAGATCGTAGCTTGATAATCAACGGCACGGTGAGGCAGTGGTCAGTGCTCACGCCTCACAGTAAGTTTGATTCCTGGTCCTTTCTATTTGGGATTTACATGTTCTCCCCTGGCCAGCACTTCTCTGAAAAGTAAATTCAGAAATGACAGTGGGACTGGTTAATCAAAAGTCAAACTGATAGGAATGATTCTAAGTAGATCCATCCATCCATTTTCTCCCACTTGTCCGTTGCCGGGTCGTGGGGGCAGCTGTTGGAGCTGCCCAAACCACATAGCACCAGCCCCTATGGCTCCTCCTGCAGGTGGTGGGTCCACAGAAGGACGGCCTCATGGTTCTAACCGGGCCTGTTGGTCTCTCATAATTCTAAGTAGATACTGCAGATTTGACAAGTATTGGTATCGGTGAGTACCTAAACCAGGCCTGTGTAATTGGTGGCCGGGGGAAGATCCGGGTTGCCAAACAATCTGGCCTGACCCACTAGCAATTTCACCTTTATACATAAAATGATAGACTTATGCTGCATGTGGTCGTTGGGAACTGGGGGAAAACATTTCGCTAGTTGGAAAAAGCACATGAACGCTCGCTCAACTGGGAAACAACTGGGAACTCGGGTCAAAACGAGCTTCCTGACTGCGAAAATGATTTAACATGTAATGTGAGCGTTTTGGTTAAACACGGCTATGCTTTTTAGTTTACTGTGAGGTTACTGCTGTCGTGGTCCGCGGAGTAACACAATTGTGAGAGACATTAATATGAGCAAAAGGTAAATTAACATGATCTTTTATAAAACCAACAAAGTTTCACTTTTAAGACGCTGACACTAAATTTAAATGGTTAGCTCACCTAAACGCTAATCAGTGGTTTAATTTAATCTTTTTTTCTTTGACTTCCAACATAAAAGCCCCTGAACATGCCTACTGGGAACAACGGCATTCCATCTCGGTAAAACGAGCTCCACGGTAACACATTATTGTGAGTGGGGCTACCTGCTAACGTCCACAATAACTAATTTCTTCAATGAGGAGGCGCTGAAAAAGGAAAGGTTTCTTGTTCACCTTTTCGAGTGCTTCTTTAGCGTAGAGTCAAAACTCTGGCAGAATCGAGTCCAACAGCGCTCAAGTACATCGCTTTGTTTATGCATCTTAAGTAGCCATGTGCTTCCGGTGCTCGCTGAGAGTCAAAAAGGGGCTCAAAATGCTGTTGTGTACTTACCATCTGCTGCTACTCTGTCACTATCGGATTAGATTTTGGAAAATTGTATTGGAACAGCAGTACAGAAAATATAGTGCTCGGTGTGCAAATTGAGATTGAAACACATTATGATGGAGCTAAAGCTGGGGGTGCACATACTTCCAAACCCTGTTGCAATGCATCCTTTTGTACCGTTGTAAATCCTGGCCAGAATTAACAGCTGCAATGTACACCTGTATTGACACAGTTTGACAAAAAGACTAAAAACTGGGGACAGAAACAATCTGGCTCTAGCTTTTTAACCAGGAAGGAAAGCAAAGCATACTCCGATATGTTGAGAATTGTACATTTTTGTAGATCAAGGTCATAATGCCCTTCATTCTTAACAAAATGCCTAAAGCAAATTAACTTGTTAGGAAACGTTTGCATATCCAATCCATGTGCTCTGTTGAAACGGAGAAGACGTGCCAAGTCTGTACGAGGCCAAGGGTCAACTTCTGTCAAACTGCTGTTCGGCCATCTGTCCCGGTGATTGTGATTGGGTCGCAGATGTTTTCTCGGCTCTGATTGGTTGATCCTGACTGTCTCACCTTTTCCACCGCAGGGACAGCTTGAACTTTGGCGTCACCTTAGGCTTCGCCTGACCCTCTACTCTGGATTTTGAGTGTTTAGCCTCCATTTTGCTGCTGTACATTGTGCCCATCAAGGAAAGACTGGAGCAGTTATTGTCGGCTTGTGTGTAGGGTTTTGCAGTACGTCAACTGTAGCATTCCTCACAAACATTTGGGCTCAGTTGGATGGCAGGTTGGAGATACCGGAGTACATATGGCTGTGGTTTGCCTAAATACACATAATCTATGGTCCTATTCGTACAGGATGAGAATGACCCAAGTGGCCTCAAGTAAAAAGGTTAGAAACATTCGACCGGCCAAGCAACACGGAATATCTGTGGGAAAGTTTGGATGCGTTTGGTGCGAAGTTTTAGGAAGATAAAATCTCCTGCTGTTTTATGAGGAGAGCAGAATCCCAGAAACGTAATGCGGATGTCGTTCGTCAAAGAAATCGGTAAGAATGGCCTTTGATGCTCCTGAAAATGCACACACAAACAAACCGTGCATGAGATAATCATAGCGCTAGTGACGTTAATCGATTGCTGTCATCATTCATTGTTTTCTCATTAGCCCGTCATTTCTGGAAAAAGTCCGTAAAGATTTGTAAATTACTGACATTGCGTGTCCCGGGGTCATTTCAGTTTTATTGACATTTCTCTGTAATTCTAATCACATGCGAATATGGCTAAAAGGACATAACGTCTGTAGTTGTTGCTCTTCTTTAATAGTTTTTTGGCATGCACTCAACCAGGCTTTGTTCTACAGGGCTGCTAAAAGCTGCATCGAAACTCATTTGAATGTTTTCCCCCTCAATTTTAGTTGCATCACGGTGTTCTTTTAATGACCAAGATATCCAGTGTGTTCTGGGGGCAACCATTACATTGAAAATCCAGACAAACTTACTGTAAATATAGTGGCTCTTCAATATATTGAGGGTGATATTTTGTAAAGGTGTACTTGGTTCATTTCTACATCTTTGCTATTGAAATCCTTGAAAGGAGGGAAGGAAACTTGATTCATTTGGCACTTTTCCACAGACACAAGTCACCCAAAGTGCTTCACAAAGTGCACTTATTCCACTCCAAACTTGTAAATGTGCAGCCTAGACTGATTCTCTCTATATAAAAAGTGCACAGTCTTTTAGAAATTCATCTCAATATCTTTCATTTCAGTCTTTTTGTTTCTGTTCATTGTAAACCCTTTTCCTCTGGCCTCTCTGGGGACCAGTGTTCAAACGTTTGTCCTCTTTCTCGGTTTATTTCCAACGGTTGCACCCCTCTCGTTTGATTGTTCGGGGCAGGATATGAGCGAGAGCACACTTTGTTTCGGTGTCTTTATATAGAGGCTATTAAAGATGCTGTCAGTGGTACAGACTTCCTCCTTTAGTTGCACGCTTGTGACTCCGAGGCCCATCTGCCACAGCTGTATTGGTTCTACAGATGGGGTTTGATCATAAACTTAATTGTGTTGTAAAAACTGAAAAAACTACTTGGTTATAAAATGAATCGGATGAGAAATTGCTTGCCAGTTTGGCAAGTTTTCGAAGATGACATGGCGGTTTATCGAAGTTTCACTGTTGGATAAGCAGAGTCTTCTTCCAGAGGGCAGGCCCTGTCCAGATCATTATTCTTGAGCCAAAGCAGAACAGTCTTACGCAATCTACGGAAAAGAATGTAGTTCAGCTTTTTGCGGTTTTTGATTTTAATGTAATTTCCTGTGCATTTTCGCCATTTTACATTTCTGCCAACATGTAACATTGAGTCTTAAGAGAACAGGACCAGATAATTAAAGATTTTTGCAATCTTTTAACCTCTCATAGACATAATAGGAAATTATTCAGTTATCTCTTAGTGTTATGACTAAACCACGAAGGGCGAAGCCAAGGACGACGTCGAGACTCGAAGAGGTCACACCCCACGTGGGAAACTGTAAGTGTTCATCATTATTCCAAACTTTGTGTGAAATCTGCAATCGTATAGTTCAGGGATGCCCGCTGTAACACCTTAAAACGGCCTTTGTATCCCCTTGTAAATACACTTTACCCACAGAAATGGCTGCCAACTCTGTGTTGACTCGCATTTGGGTTTGTGGAAGAATGGCCATAGACAAAGAAGTTATTCCTCATCTAAGGACTTTTGCACATGTTGGAAAAGTCCCGTTTTTAAGTGGACACATCGCGCATAAAATGTGGCCTAGTAACCTGATCTTGGGCGCTTCACTGACTGATAATAATTCAAATTTTTTACTTAAAAACGCATGACAAATTAGAAAAAGGAAGTTCTGATGGGTTAGGCTTGTCAGGATTTTGAATTGGAGCGCCCTCAGCAGGCAGCAGTGGCCAGGACATTGTGAATGGAAGCTTTCACTTTCATCCAACGGCATGCTAGCAAAACATTACCGCCTCGATAAGCGCCATTGGCGTTTCAGAACGGGTGCTGTGGTGGTTTATAAGCTTGAAAAATATTCCCTTCTGAGATCTATCTTGTATGTGACAAACTCCAGGAAATGCAGATTGGAGCGCTTCTGCCCTAGAAAAAAGTACAAACAATGTTGCAAAACGCACATGGCACGACGCCCCTTTAGAGGAGCGAGAGAGGACAACCCTCACTAAAGCAGGCAGGACATACCAGATTAATATTTCACATACTACCACAGTTGTAAAAGGTAATTTTGCTGAATGTTAGCATTTAGCCGATGCTAGCATAACAAATCCCTCTTCTGCAAACGCGTGATTGATTTGACGTTGATGGAGGTTGCCATTTTGATATAACCAGGAACACTACTTAATCGATATCCACGTTAGCTTAATGGCTTACCTTCTTAGTTGCGTTATAGCTACTTCGTTCCTGTATGATATAGATCTATATAATTTTTTATTTTTTTGGCTCGGCACTTCAGAATAATTTTATAAACTACATCAAAAGGTAGTAATTGTACACAGTGTTGTTCGCGGCACGTCCATTGACTTTATTTTATTATTGCATACTGCGTCCTAAACCGTGCTGGGTTAGAAGCGAGCTATGTGGAAAAACGCTAAAAGTGAACACGGAGTTACTCAAAACTGCCTGTACGACGAGAAAACGTTATACATGGTTATATGCCAATTCAAGTAAGTCGATGTTAAATGGAATGTGAACATCCCTACATCTTTTTTCAGTATTAGAAAACAGGGGCTTATGCATCTGCCTAATTTTTGCCCGTATGAGCTATTTTGACACTCCTTCCTCGCTCCCTCTCTCTCTCCATCAGCTGCTCCCTCGCCTCGCTAGCTGCAGTTTGGTTGCCAGGGTTACAGAATTGCCCCCATTTTCAGGGTTTGCGAGGAGTGCAGGGAACATAAGAACGAAATAATGTAAATGCTGCTCTCCTGGAGCTCCTGATAATAAGGTTAGCCCTCTGCACAGCTCTATAGAAGATATAAAGATCTGTGGGGTTTTCTTATTTACTTTACCATAACACTATGTCATTGTTGCTGTAATTCGAAAGTGCCTCCATTGGCACACCATGTCTTTATTGCTTATTATTTGTTTGGAAATGGATTACTCGGCTGCCATTCTACATTTGAACAACATGGCAGCATACACAAAAAAAATGATATCTTGATGAGTTAGTCACATTCTTAATTCCAGTAATTTTGAAGTTGAGTTTTACACACAATAAAATATTTAACCCTGTCCAGTAACAATTAGCTTAAACACATTCCAGGTTGTGTCAAAAGGGCAAATGATCGCAGCGCACTGATACTTAAACCAACACGATATCAAACATGCTGCTAATGCTATGCTCGACATTGGCAATGCTATTTTTTACAGACGGTTACGCCTGATTTTAAAATTAATTTTCAAAAGTTAAAACGACCGAGGCCAAGTTCTTTTAGTTTATTATATTTTATTTGGTGAAATGTTCTGCAGTATGGCTTCAAGTATGCTCCATTATAAATGAGTTGGGGCGGCTGCGATTTGAAATTAATTTATCTTGTGCTCGGAGCGGATTACAGAGCCTGTAAAGCAGTGCATTTAGGCCTGGCCTGCATCAAAGCGAGTATTCCTCCATTGTGTCATTGTGTTGGACTTTGCAGTTGCCGAGTGCTGGCAGTGTCTCCTCGGGTTCACACTTGGCTAATGCTGATTTAATGAACACATTCATCACCTCTTCTCCAACCGATCTCCACACACACACACACACTCTCCCTTTTGCTCTCTAGCTCTAAAACACTCAAGATCCTATTAGACATTTTTTGCAGTCTACCAGAAATGGGCTAAATAATTCTGTTGTCATTGAGGGGGGGGGGGAACACAAACAATTCTCTGGAGAATCTTAGGAAATGTCAACTGTGGGAAATCCATAGTTTTTTATGTGAGACTGAAGCTGTAACGACTTTATTACATCATGTGCTAGGGCAGAGGTCGGCAAGTTCGCTTTGTGGTGGGCTGTTTTCCTTCTGTCAGAAGACCACGGCCGAACCTCCCAATTGTTGTCTCAATTGCCTTTCAAAAGATATTAAGATTGCATGATGTGTTAGAAGTCCTTATTGCCACTTGCTACGCTCTAGACTGGTCTAACATTGCTCTAAACCAGAAGGTACCATGTCATGAAATATTTGCCCTTCGTTCTAAGTACGTAGGCTCTAGGCCTAGGGCAGGATCAAATATGGACTAAAAAGGTTGGACTAAATTATCAAAACTGGGTTTAAAACATGTATGTGCCAGAAAATGCAGCAAAACTACATGCATTTCTGAAGCACAAATGACTATGATCATATTTTCATGTTTACAGCAATTGTGGACATGAACTGAATTACGGCCCCCGACCCCTAATGAGTTTGGATGTACTGATTTAGGCAGTACAGTCTTCGTGAGATAAGTCCGGGACCCTCCTTCAGTGTTTAATGACTGATAATCGTAACCCTCATCAAAATATTGTTTTCAACTGTATATGATTTGACGTTTGAACCTGTTGCTGTGTATATTCATTTTCCAAATGGTGTTTGATCACACAGATCTGGTGATTCCCACTTTGATCATAAGGCTGACTGTCAAAACCATTTCTCAACAATCATAGGCAAAGCCCATGACTCTCACTCCCTGAAGGAAGCCACTGTTTTTGAAGATTTTTCATTCACAATTAGCCCCCGTGAAAGAAAGGCTGTAAGTGCCTGGGTTTCTCCTTTTCTCTCAAAAGCTTGCGACCCATTCTAATGGTATTCACAAAACGCATCAGAAAAATGTGAATGATTATTATTCTTTCAAATCAAACAGCCCTGTACTAGCCAATCATCTTGATAGCCGATACAATTATTTAGCATACGTAGTTTCATATTCCAATTTAGATGGTATATCTCCCATATCCCCTTCCTCTCCGTACATCATGTTCCCTTGGTTCAGTTGCTATCTTCTATTTTAGTTGTTCGCAGCATCAAACGCTGTATTTGCTGGGTAAAGATACACCCCCCCCCCTCCTCGATCTCTCTTTCTCCCACAGTTAGTTAGCGAGGGTAGTGGGTTACGCCCGCTCAAAGGGACTTGTTCAAATGAAATTCTCGCTCTGCTTTGAAGCGTTCTTTGAAGCATGGGTCGCAGTGGCAGGAGGGTGTCCCTGCAGAATCGCTGGAAATGTCAACAGCGGGAAAGCCAGCGTAGTTGTTCGTGAGACTGAAGCTGTAACGACTTCATTACATCATGTGCAGAGCAAGGCAAGTTCCCTTTCCTTCCATGTCAAAAGACCAGGGCTGAACCTCCCAAATGGCAGTCTAATAAAGTACCACGTTTTCCACTAGCTTGGACGGCACAGCAGATTTTGATTCTGCAATTTCTTTCAGTTTGACCCTAGTGCCTGGTCTGGATCGCAATTTGATCATCAATTCAACTGCTACTGACCACTTCTTACATGCTTCTACGGCTACTGTCCCTGAACCCCTCTCTCTTTAAATGCCTACGTGGATCCTGTTGTCATACTTATCTCCGGCGTGCCCTCTCTTCTCTCTTCTCGGGCAGTGTGTAACGGACATGATGCGGCTTTGAACATGTGGAATACAAACATACAACTGTCAGTGCTTTTGCAAGTGGCCTCATAGGAATTTCGACATTTTAAAATGAAAAGAAAAACATTTGCATTACTAGTAAGGGCTGCAGGATGGCTCAATGGCGTTTAGGTCCGGTGACTGTAGAGTGCCACGGCAAAACCTTCAGCCTGCGCCTCTTAAGATCGTCCATGGTCAAGTTTTGAGGTGTGTGTGTGTGTGTGTGTGTGTGTGTGTGTGTGTGTGTGTGTGTGTAGGATCACTATCCATTTGTAGAAGCCGGTTTTAACTTGGGCTTTTCCACAAATGCTGTTACGTTTGCTTTTAGAATTTGTCGGAATTTAATTGAATCCATTCTACTCTCAACCCATGAAATGGGGGGCTGGCAGTAGCCCTGTAGGCGCATCGTGTTGCCTTGTGTACGAAATGCGCGGTTGCGTGGCCTTGCCTAGTAGTAGCATTTGCAGTAGTTTTACAAACCATGTGTGGGACGTCCCCTCGCTCCCTCTCTCCTCATGGCCTGCCCTCACAGATTCTCATTCCTCCGGTGCCGATCAGACAGTTTGTGTTTTTTTTTAACCCTACAAAGTATGATAAAAACCTGTGGCTTGTGGTTCGAAGATAAGTTACATCTAGTTAGGTACGTACTGTATTAACCTTTGCAATATTTAAATGGGAATTTTAATAATGCACTGTTAGCGTCAAGACTGGCCCTCTACAAATCTGTCTATTTTTTTTTTTTGCGATAGGCGAGGCCATTAGCAATACAAAAACAAGCTACAAAACTGAGGACAATAGCTGCATGTTGTTTCTGCCTCAAAGCACTCATGACTTAAATCTTATTGTTTGCAACTTGCTGCAACATCTGTAAAATGACTAAACGATCTTAAAATGTGCGTTCCGTTATTGAGATTCCTCTGGCGACTGCAAACACAAACACAAAACGAACCAAATTATCACACTGCAGATTTAGGTAATGAAATGGCTAAACTCACCACGGAGTTGGGGAGGTGTAGAGTGAAAATAGATCCACATCCAAATAATGGTCTCCGCGTTAGTAGATACCCCAGTTTCTATTGTGGGCTGGTGTGGTGCAGTACGGACCCATTCACACGTATGGTCTGACCGAACCAAAATTACCAGGAAAACTCCCGGTGCTCCGGATAACCAGTCATAGCTTAGAATCTCCATTTTTTATTTTTTTAAATGAAGGAAGTCGGTCAAAGAGATTTCCGTGCAGTTTCATTTAGCACTTTTGCAGCCCCGCCCTAATTTGATTTGATTACACGCTCAAGTCGAAAACTATTAGGCCTGCACAGACAAAGTCGAGCATGCAAGCGGAGGGGAATACCACAGCGTCGGAGTGAATAGAAAGTTGACACGAAGCAAAGGGCAGAAGGGGAGAGGGGTGTTGCCGTTCCGCACAAAGAATCAAACCCATTCCATCAATCACTACATCAGATCAGCGCATAGTTCCCTGACACCGCTCCTCCGTCTGGTTGTGACTTTCATTCAGAGCGGGACAAGCCGGGCCTGCTGACTGGGGCATCTCGTGCGGGTGGAGAAGGGTGTGTGGGAGGCGCGGGGCTCCTGTCGCGGGGCTGTTGCGGGAACGAGGGGTCAGGAATGAGGAGCTAAGATTCCCAAACTGATGGCCTGATGTGTTCATGTTCATGAGAGTAGAAAAAATGGTAGCATCCAGGGTTAACTTTACCTTACAGCACAGTAGAACGTGGTAATGGGATGGTAACGCAGGTTTTCCGCGGGGCAATAACAAAATGAAACCCCTGGGGAAAAAATTAATTAAGATGCATCATTTTGGAACTAGCTGTCAATTACTGACGAAGGGGAAAACATTTATTACACATTTTCCCTAATTTTGGGTTTCATATAACTAAGACATTTTATCCATAAAAATGCTCACAATTGCTTATTTTACATGAGCATTTCAATAAAGGATAGAGCCAGTTTTGAATTCAAGTTTTGGGTTGTTGTTTTTTTTATAAGATTTGAGTTTAAGTTTTATTTTGTTGATATAATAGCTACAAAGATAATTGGATGTTGCTTGGGTTTTGAATACATTTAAACTAAAGTGAGGTTTTATTTGACTTTAAAACTCAATTACGGGTTTATGCCATTTGAGTTAAAAGACGTAAATTTGAATTTAAAACTTAACTAATTATTAGCTTTTATTGACCCAGTGGCTGTATGGGTGGATAGCTTGGCATCTTTACTTTCCATCTCAGAGGCCTCTATGATGCTCAAGAATCAACTGTTATGAGAATTTCTGGTAAGTTTTCACTGCTGACGGACCCTCTCACCAGAAAACCTACAAAAGAATGGGTTCTGGAGCGTTGCACAGACCACCACGATCTAAAGTAAAGGCACTGTGCTAACCACCCACACAGCCATTGGGTCACAAAACGTAAATTACGCACAAAAATAAATGTTTTCTTATTTGAATAAAATGTTCAATAAGTCAGAAGTGACTCTTTTTAAAATGGCGGAAATAAACTCCATGCCTTTGGTGCATCCTTTAGTATTTTACCGCTGGGCCAACCTGTCGGGGGCATTGGACACTTGCATCTCCAGATTTTGAACTTCATGGCCAGGAGTACAGTAGCCTGTGGAGAAAACGCGTTTAATACTACAGGACCACAGCCTTCTTACTGCAACAAGTTGTTGGTAAGCACTAGTTTCCAGTAGCATACAGGATTGCGATGTTTGAGTCGGCCATTTGAAATGACAAGAGTTGCCATCGCACTGAACGGTATGCAATCAGCCGAGAGCAATTATGTACAGTTGTAACTTGTATTGTGAAGCGCCATTGTCCCCGGTCCACATGTTTACACTCTTTGTCATGATGTGTCAGCCTGAGTGAGCAGAAGGCCTACAGTCTGAGAGGCAGGTCCCAGCTGTAGCCCTCTCCATTGTACCACACAAAGCCGGCTCTGTTTCACATACATGACTGTCATAGCTTACATTCTGCAGCCTGCGTATGCAAACTGCGCGGCCGCAGCACCGCAACTTTTCTTGGAAAGCAGCGAGGATTGTTCGGATTCATGGATTATTTGTCGTCAGCGCTGTGAGCGGAGGGAGAATGTCTGTCTGTGCTCGCTACGGGAGATTGTATGGAATAAATAAAGTAGACTAGTGTATTTGTCCTCTGCATTTCTAGGTTTAGAAAGTGGGAAAGTTTAAGTGTTTTCAGAGGACATATATGACCAAAATAATTGCAGTCTTTACTAATATCGCCCATTGAAAGTGGGCGACATGATGTGTTTGTGATTAATATTAAAAGTTGGAAATGTCAGTATTACTTTGCTTTACTTTACTTTATTTGTTTATTCGGACAGGACAGTGCACATGAATGAACACTCAGTACAGTTACTTTGTGTAAATGCACCAGATTTAGCCATGGGCTACTTTCCATCTGTAGTCCTCATACATTTAAGACAACGATTGTTCAAACTTAAAACGGATGGATAAAGGCATTTTTCAAAACTCTGCTCTTTGCTTAACTGATGAAAATCTGTGAAAATTCTAAGGTTAAGGTTATACTTTATTGTCCCCGTAGGGAAATTTGTCCGCTGCTTTTGACCCATCCTTCGAGGCTGCTGGGGGTAGCCCATAAGGTGCAGTGGGCGACAGCAGTGATGTTGAGCCAGGCTAAAGATCAGAATGACCTGGCTGGAAGATTAACTTAATGTGCAAGTGTTTTGTTGTTGGGTAAACCGGCACACTCAGAGGAACCCATGCAGACACGGAGAGAGAAACGTGCAAACTCCACAAAGATAGGGGACCGAACCAACGACCTTCTTGTTGTGCAAAAGGAACACTAACCACTCGGCCACCACGTCTTCATAAATCAATGATTTAGTTGTTCAAAAAATCTTTCTAAAATACATGAAATGTGCAGTCTGTTGGAGAAAATGGCTTTTTAAGTTCCAATTTTAGTTTCACTTGATTGAAAAACGTTGAACCAGTGTTAAAGTAACTATCCTATCATTCTAATCTTCAATCATATGGTGATTGTATTTGGTTGTAAACACTTTGTACTTTTATGTTGCGTTGATTAAAATGACATGGCGTTTTATTTTGCTCAATCCCACCTGTGAATGCTGAAGACGGTGATGTAAGTGCAGATAGAGGAGTGTTTTTGAACTGTGTCTGAAGCTGCAGCCGGAGGAGGAGGAGGGCTGTGCTGAGATCAGACAGGCTTCCTCTGCAGATAACTCCAACAGACCAGCAGGAACTAAATGAAAAACATTCTCAGGATGCCTTGAAACATTTCCCGTCAAACCTGTATGCTAAAGTGTCCTCAGTGACCAGAGGAAAGTGTACTAGTCCAAAGTCCGGAGTATGAAATGTAGTCATTATGTAATACTCCTCTCCATGCCAATGAAGTTAAGACACTGGAGGTATTGTTGACATAGTATTTGGACATGATGGTGCGTTGGATGTATTTACTGAAACTGACGAGGCAGTTGAACGGGTTGCTCAACAGATCTGTTATTGACTTTTTCATTCAATACTTTACAGAAATATTCCTACAAAAATACTACTACAAAATACTATTTACCCACGCAACATTTATGTTTTAGGTAAAAAAGGGTTGTATGTAAACTTATCTTTACGTTATCTGTAAACTTTTAATGGCTTTTTAGCAAGTCACATAATGTTTCCTTCAGCAAAAAAAAAACAAACCTACTTTGAGTTGTGTTTTGAGCATTCACTGGAGTGGTAATTTTTGAATCTGCAGGGACAATTTGAAGCTCCGTTGCTCCTCCATTTTAACTATACGTAACCGGGAAGCGTTCTTCTTGCCTTCTGCCTCACACTAGCACCGATGTCCGACAGTAGATGCATCTGCAGAACTGACCCATACATAACCAGGAAGCGCTCTTCTTGGCTTCTGAGGGGAAACTTTGAATAAGCCGTGTAGCATTTTTTTAACCTACAAATATAAGATTGTGGTCAAGGTGTGTTTGAAATTATTACCAAATACTTCCAAAACGCATACTTCGCTTGCTTTAATTAATTAGCTTGGATAATGTATCTGTAGACCGTCTTGCCAACAGGTGCCCCCCACATGTCTCCCCGTCCGTGACTTTAACACTTTGACCCCTCGTGACCACCTGGCTACACGGGCTCCCAAGGCCCGTTGTCAAACATCCTGGTCTTCACACGTGGTTTCACTCATATTCACGACGTGCAGATAACAAAGTGTGTATGCCCTTCAACTTCAGCGACATAAATTATTCAGTGTTTCAGTGCGGACACACACACACACACACGCACGCACACGCACACAGAGCTTTCTCTCCCCTCACACAGATGTCTCCCAGTAGTAGTCTTTTTTTTTCATTTTTTTTTCATGGTTTTTGGCCCAGATTTCGCTGCTTCTTGTGCCCCATCCCCGCCATACGCTATCTGCTCACGTTTTGACACTAACAATGGGAAAGAGAATAAGCCGCGTATTGTGCTGCACTTCACAACTTTTCCCTCCTTTTGCTCAGCTATGGGACTTGAGTTTTGATCCATGAATACAATTTCCATTAGCTCTGTGCACAAAATGTTTCATAGCAACATGATGCTAACTTTTGAGGGTAATGACTGTGACTTACTGTCTGTGTTTTATTAATAACCGTGTCTCGCTCAAATACACATATATTTAAACAGCTATTCTTAATTAAACATCTGCTTGTTATTTGCCACATACTAACAACAAATTAAAAACTTGACACAGGAACGGCCACTGTAAATGTAATGACCCTGAAGCTATAGGCTAATGCTAATTTAATGCTAATAATTGTTACAATTGTTAAAATAGCACCACAATCTGAACTTATTTTTGTGAAACATACTCCGCTTGACGTTTTATTCAAGATTTCCTCAGTCAAGTTTAATTTTATTTTTAATCGGTGTTCCAATGTGGACAGGAAGTAGTCTTCACCCTACTCTGGCCAACAGGAAGTTGGCCATGCACAGAACCTATTATGGTTTTGCTAAATACATTTGTACAGCACAGTAATTCATTACCGTCTCAATGTGGTGCTGTAGACTGAACAAAATATGTTAAAATTTTCCATTGAGCAATTGCTAAACAAAAATTACAAATGCTTGCCAAAATAGTCGGCGGAATTGCTAACTACAAGTGTAATAATTATAGCCAGAGGACATTGGCAAGTATCTTAATGCGTTTCATTTAGGTCGACATGTTAGAGCTGCTTCTCTACAGGCCCTCAAGAATCTCAGGGAGTGACCAGAGTCAGGACGAAACACGGTCAGGCCTGTGTTTGTTTTGCTGCAGTGAAAATCAGGAACCGGTCCTGAAGTTGTGTGAAAGGCTTCAACTCTGACAATGTTCAAATCCGTGCTGGAAAGTTTTATTTAGCTATGCATATGACTGTTTACAGTACTTCATTATCTGCGCTCTTGTTTTTTATAGCATTTTGTAGTATTTGTAAGTGTAATTTTAGCTTTGTTCTGTACAGCACAAAAAAAAAAACTATTTCGATTTTATCAACAAAAATTCATACTTTCTATCATTTAACAGTTAACGAGTTTTGAGGTCAAGTTTGTGGATTTATTCATCTGTAGCATGAAAAAATATGGCCGAACAGAACTTCCAGCAGCAAGAAACAAAATGGCCTGCTGGAGTTGAATTGCGTTCTTCTGGGAACCACTCATTACCCTGCCTTTAACTTCTCAGTACGTGCTAGTGTTGTTATTTTTGGCCTAGCCTTTGCCATCATACTGTGTAGAGACCGTTTAGTGCCATTTGCAGAGTAATACATTCTGCCAGACACTCATAAAAGACCATCCACTTGATCCATTCACAAATATAGCCAAGTTTTCCCCCATTGCCTCATGCTTTTCCACCAAGAACATGCCACCGTACCCTCTTTACCCACGCTCTCCATTCCTCCCCTCACCTAATTCCTTCAAAATGTCTGTATGGGTTTAGAGCCTGCAGGAGGAAAAGGTGCGGTTCGCCTACGCTCCGGTCTGAAGCACACCGCTTTACAATACAAAGTCGTCGGCCCCGTGCTCCTATCTGGTCTCCCAAAGCAGGCGTGCTCCTCTCGTATCAGGGCTGGACTGTTCCTGTATGTTGATAGTTTTGTTTTCCTTTATCTTGTATCTGAAAGCTCGTACCAGTCCAGCACTTGGCTCCTCTGTTGTCAAAGAAGGGCAAAACTGGACAAAACTCAAGGTCGACATTGGGTCAGTTCACCAGGAGAGGGAATAAAGAGCGTGACCTTTTTAATTTTTCTTGACAAGTTGGTGTGTTTGCCGAATAGAACCTGATGGTAATGAATACTCGTGTGTTTTTTGAAGATCCAAAGCAGGATTTAGCAACAAGAAAATTGTGATTTCTCAAATGATTTTGCAAAAGAATAGAGTTTGGGACGTTACCAATGGGAGGTCCGACATGTTTCTGGCGCATGTCAATATTGTCCATTGGCTGACATTATCTAAAAACCTGTGTAAAAAGGGGAGAAAAGACCCTGTAAACAACTCCATTAGCTACCAGGTCATGACCGGTAAATGTCATGTTTTATTATTAACAAATTTGCCAGCAATTATTTTTACAACAGAATCCCGAGCTCCATTTCATTGACTCTGTATTCTGTAATGGCTGTTTCAAATTAAACATTTTGCGTGGGTAAAGGGTGACTTCTCAGTGTTACAGAAGCACTTCATGATGATCTGGTTCGTTGTTGCTGCTAATGATTGTGTTTATGACTAGGTAACATGATTAATTTCTCCCATCAAACGGCAAAGGCTCAGTGGGGACCCATCTGTCCACCAAGATAAAGGTCAGTGATTCGATCCCTGCGACATACCCTCCTTTGGCAAGACACTTTTCACACCCTGGAGCCGGTAGTGCACACACTAATATCAATAATATGACAAATAACTAGAAATATTAAATGCGTGTCATGATGTTCTCTGCTGTGATCCAGACCTCACTGTGAACTTTTTGCATTGTCACTTTTTCATGTTGACATTTATCATCGCCCTCTGTGTGAAAAGGGTTTTAGGTTTGTGATTATGGCCAAAAGGACCATGCTCTGTAACCCCTGTTCTGTGTGTAAGTATGGGACTAAACAAAAACAATAGCGTACTACACTGGAGTGGAGGAGCAACAGGTCCTTTGTATGTAACGAGCCATTGTCGGGACACAGTCTCTGCAAATCTGGGGCACGAACCCAGCTTGTTTACAAGTGCGAGAACGCTGCTTTATGCTTCACTGTTCGTAGACAGAAGAGTTCCTCAAACTGTGGTCCAACTGGTGGTACTCGCCGTCATTTACAGATAATATGGCATTTGTCTAATGTAGCCCAGTGCTTTTAGCCTTGTTCAAACTCATTGCTTTTCCGGATCAGTTTAAATAAGCATTCGTAATGTTTTCTATGATAAGACATAGACTGGAGTATTCATGTTTACAAAATCTTGTAAATTCGTCTTTCTAAAAAATCTCCTGGTGGTGTGTTGTACCAACGTGTGGCAGTTGATTTTTATATCACACAAAATCTGTCCTCCAAGCGACCAGTTGCAACTGGAGCCATTCCAGATGGATATTACTGTGCTCAATTAGTTATTTGCACTGTAATGGCAATCTAGCTTTTGTCAGGTGAGGTTTAGGCATATTGTAGTTTGTCAGAGTTCAGTCTTTGTCTTCTCCTGATGATACCTGTAAAGTCAAATCCATCATTAGGTGATACATGGTGTCAGAGAGTGTGTGAACTGATGTAGATTAATGCTGATGTGGTCTTTTTTTTACAGCAGTTTTTACCCAGCAGGATATCACCATGGCAACAAGACAGTTCAGGCTAATGCAAAATTGGTGCCATGAAATAGGTCTGCGTTTAGACACCACTTTTTAGGGGACACTTTAGTGAACCAGTTAGATGGCGATTTTTGCACCGAATGCCCATCCTTTCACACCCAGCCACAATAAGACTCGACTACTGTTGCTTTGATACCATTGTTTTCCTGTCCGTTACTAATACATGGTAGAGTACGTATTCAGAAGAGTTCCAGGAACAAGCAAATGTAAATTTCGACGAGAAATGTCAGACGGAACCATAATAATTCTAATGGGACGATATGGTATTGTGTTGGTTTTGGTTCATGCACTCCCTGATACCGAAGCCTGAATAACCTGTGGTATCTGTATTGGAACAATCCTGAACTCGATACCGGAACAAACTCTAGACTCATCTGAACAATGTCGCTGAAGAGTCTTCCCAAGTAATAAGGCAAACAATATCCAAATGGTTGTCTGTGCAATGGGTACCACTGGTGATCCTTGGACTTCCTCCAAACCAGGTTTAAACTTGGCTCAGTTCTATCTTAGTCCAATAGCCTTGATTATCAGATTATTATTATTTTCCTTTTTTTGCTTTGCAATTTGTCTTTTGTGGCGGCAGTTAGCAGTAGCAATCAGCCTGTTAAGCCAGTTCCACCCTGAGGTTTTAGCATTCGAATAATGAGAAACACCACAACATGCGGCTAATCCCTGAGACCAGCTTCTGAAATGTAATAGACTCCACTCCTCATCCTAGTAAATCACACTGCGCTAACACTGAGCCCTGCTTTAGCCACAAAGGCATTAGCCGAAGCATTAGCGTCATTAGCATTATTGAGCGCTGATTCTGGCAACAAAGGCCAATTAGGAAGCACTCGCTCTTTGTGGTTGAAATACTCCCTGGGACATAGCTAGTTGTATAGTAGTGCATACATATACAGATATCTTTTAGTTTTATTCAACTAAGCTTTTGTAGCTGTTTCGCAGAATAGTCGAGCCACTTCTTGTGTCTGTGTGGAGTTTGCCTTTTCTCCCAATGTCTCACTGCATGGGCTTCCAGGGACAATGAAGAATTATAGTCCCTGTACCTGATGTTTTTCTTTACAAACTGTGAAAGAGGGAGCGCAATATTGATATTTCAAGTATGGATACTCAAGCTAATATATTGATATTGTCAATTATCTTTTTTATAATTTCTTATGTAATATTACTGCATTATCTGTGCATATAAAGGACCTTTCCCTCCCGTTTCTGCACACAAGTCTGCCCCCATCCCCTGCTTAATCTGCTCCCACAGAACGAAAGAGGAGTCTTGATTGGAGCTATTTTAACCCCCCTAACCCCAACAAGGAAAACTGGGGAGTGGGCGACAAGACAAATGTTCTGTGCATGTACATTGAAATGTCCAACTAGTTTAACTGATTTTGTTTTAATTATTAATTTTGATGAGTAGTTTGGACAATTTATGTTTGGATGAGTCTCATTCTTTAAAAGCGGAGGTTTAAGTTCATTACTATGTAAGTTTAAGCACAGCACAGTTGGATGCTTGCTTTAGTAGCTGTTCATTATTGATCATGCTGAATTGATGGGGAGCAACTAATTGATGACTAACTCGACATGACATGTGCAACATGTGAGAGTGGACTATTCATCATCTGAAGGTAGCTAGTAATAGTGAGTGATTTGTAAAATCACAATGATGTTTATTTAAGCCAGTCTGTGTGGTTCAGATGTTGATGTGCGCATTCCGACTCTGAGCATCTGGTTGTTTTGCGTAAAAGCAAAAAGAGATACTTCCGGTATTGGTAACCGATCGAATCCCAAATCACTGGTATTGCCCATCCCTAGGGAGCGTATACGTTGTTGAGTTGTGGTCCAAACTCACATTTCTATCATATTTCCTCACAGGTGGGTTTATAAGCACATTTTACAACTATCAAAATGCTATACTGTCGCAGAAATGCAAACAACATCAATGAAAAGGCTTTATAATTAGATGCACAAGCTCACAAATGCCTGCCTAAGAGACTGCTTTAATATCTATGAATAAACAATGTGTCAAACAGGATGTAAGGTGAGTTGGTGATAGACAAATGTAGGTGCTGTCTCTCTCCCTGGAGCCTGTTTCCTGCTCTCTGTTTCCATCCTCATCTCTCTCCTGCAGTGATCACATATGCACGGTAAGGTATGGAGCAGGTGGCGCACCGCTGAGATGACTCACAGAAATTTAAAGAGGAGACATTTTGTGTAATGAAGTAAAGAGGCAGGGGAGTTCTCGATTTATTTTCAGAAGATTTTGGAAACTTTGGCTCAGAAATGTGGGATTTTGAAAATGTTACTGCGAAGTATTTGGGGATAAAGTGTTTTCCTCTTGGAAATTGTGAAATGTGCTTATAAATAAAGTCACTGTTAAGACTTGGGATGTTGGAATGTGTGATGAAAGTTGGGAATGAGTATGGACACACTCAATTTTAAATTTATTCGTGTTTGTAAACTGGAAAAATCGGGGTTTAGGGCCTCAAATAATTTGAACCATGTTTGTTCTGACAATGGCAAAATTAGGAAACCAGTCAATGAAGAGAACCTGTCTATAACTTCACTGAAGTTCACAACGTTAATTGATCCAGTCGGACAAATTTCATACATTACCTTCTAAAATCACGGTTCACCTTTCAAAAAGCTGCTTAACTTGCATTTTCCGCTTCACCGTCTACCAAATAGTGCTCTTTTCACTGCGCCAAACCATCTAATTCCCACCCTCAGTCACTTCCCTCGCTATATTCCCATGCTTGTCACAGACCGTTGCGAGGTGGGAACCACAGCCATATTTTATTGGTCATAGCCTCTGCAGGAGCCTTTTACGCAGCGAGGTCCCTTCTCCGCACACACACACACGTTAGCCGGCGTGAAAATGAATTATACCCCCCATAGACGAGGCTGTGGAGAGAACGGGCGAGAGGGAAAGGAGGAGCAGAGAGTTTGCTAAAAGCCGGTGCATCCTGATTCAGCAAATGCACAGCCAGATTTCTGACTCGGTACAAAGTGTTCTCACCAGAGCTGTGATTTTAAAGAGACAGGACGGCATATAATGTGATGGCAAAATCTTCTTCTCATGGGGTAACCTTTGTAATTCATGTAACTCTTGTGTATGGTTTATTGCCTTGAAACGTGTAGGTTTTGAAACATTTGACAAGCCGCCGTTGTTTCATGTATTTTCAGCGCACCTATAGCGGTGATACTCAACTAGTGGATTTTGGAACCAGTTTTTAGTGTGTTAGGCTTGATGGTTCTATTCAACAGTATGTTAAATTTACTACCTCTCGATGCGATTATGCGCTCTACTGGGGATTTTGACAGGAGACGGGCCAGATCATATAAACCACAGAAATGCCTTTTGAATATCTGAGCTTGTTCATACAAATGTGCACGTTTTGTTAACTGTTGAATCTCTGAGCCAATTTCGATTTAACGTTCCATCCCCATACAAACGATTAAGGAGGTAACGGAGCAATACTAACGTATAGGGAGGTGTATTTAGTGTGACAAAAAAGGCGAAAGTCGAGTCTGATCGGCGTAGGCAAAGAACCATAGTAAAAATCGGAAAATGTTGAGAGAATCTCTCAAAAGACCCGCAGCTTATTTTTGCTTGAAAGGTAAGAAATTATTACTAAATACGTGGGGTAAAGTGTTGTTGATGCTTTGAAAACAACGGTGTCCGTGCATGCTGTACAAACTTCACTGAAACAAGCCATAAAATAATAGAAGTTGTGTAGTATTAGTAGCAGACTAGTAGTGTCAGTAACAACAGTATTGTGCTGTACCTACAAAACATTTGAGTAGTAACGGTGGTAATGATGCTGTATTTACAATGGCAAAAATAATGCTGCTAATGTCTGTGTAAGTTCTCAGTCGTACAGGAGTTGTCCATCTTCAATGAAGGTACTTGATTCATCTTCTGTACTCAGTATCTTCGAACGTTTCGCCTCTCATCCAAAAGGCTTTGTCAGCGACAAAGGTCCCACTCCGGACGCAACTGAATATATAGACCAACGGGGAGGAGTTAGGGTTGGCCCGGCTCCTCCTCTCTAATCACAGCTACTCTCACCCGTGGGTAAACACCTTTGAAGTAGAGCGTCTCTAACGATCTGCTCACCTCAGTATCGGTCAGTCCTGTCCTATTCATAGATGATCACTACCCAGTATCTGTCCTATTCATGGCTGATCACTGCTAATTACCTGCCTATTGTTCTTTTGTTGGCTGAGGTGCCGTCTCCTTGGACTGGCCATGCCTTTCCGGTTTCTCCCGAAGGAGATTGGAGTACAGTGACGGAAGATTAAATCTGAGTCCACCGTTCTGGTTCATGGAGGGGTTTTCTTTCCTGACAAAAATAGCATATTTAACATCTCTTTCAAACCAACGTTCTTCTTTAGCAAAAATGTTGACCTCCCCGTCCTCAAAAAGATGGTTGGAGGCTTTGAGGTGGAGGTGCACCGCTGACTGAGGGCCACTTGTGCTTTCTCTTTGGTGTTTAGTTTCTCCAATATAATGTTGTTTGCATTCTTCTTCTTTGCATTGAATAGAATAAACCACATTGCTTTGTTTGTGGCTCGGAGTTTTGTCTTTGGGATGAACTAATTTTTGTCTCCGTGTGTTCACCGGTTTGTGGTACACTGGAATCCTGTGCTGCCTAAAGATTCTCGGAAGTTTCTCTGAGACCCCGGCTACATACGGCACTACAACTCCCTTTCTTCTGGGCTCTGTAGTCTGTCTGTCTTGTTCTGTCTCATACCCAGGAAACAAACCCAGCCACTCGTTCAGATATGTAGATGACACATGGGTTAAAATTAAGGAGAAGGAAGTGGCACCTTAATATAAGCACATTAATGCTGTGGACCCCAGCATTCAATTTAATCGGGAGGATGCCAAAGAGAAAGAACTTGCGTTTTTAGATTGTAAAGTGGGAAAATGGACAACTTCAGACAGAGGTTTACAGGAAGGCAACTCATACTGACCAGTATTTGATGTTTGACTCTAACCATCCACTCCAGCAAACTAGGGGTCACCAGGACGCTCAGACATAGAGCTAAAGAGTTGCCTACCAGTGCAGAAGGAAAGACCAAAGAGGAGCAACATGTCCAGAGAGCCCTCTCAGACTGTGGCTAGCCAAACTGGTCTTTCACTAAAGCACAAAGGGCCAAAGAACTTTGGGCCCAGGAAATTGAAGAGACGATTTTGGATTTTTCTAGTAGCATTTCTACCAGTGGAAATATGTTGTCACTTCAATTAGGCCTGCGTTTATGCATACAAAGTATGAGTATTTTTTTCTCTCCTTCAAACGTCATCCATTTGTTTATCTGTAATATTTGGCTTCTTCCCTCGATTCACTTTGCTATTCATTGGCTTAAGTATCGCATCTTGGAAAATATTCACTCACATTGATTTGGTCTAAATATCTTACAAAACCGTAACGTCTCTTACCTCAGTTGCAGTCACGCCTGCAAATCTGTAAATTGACCAGGACTGTTATTTCTGGTGCTCGCAAAGCCTGAGCGCCTCATGCTCGAGCTTATCATTGAGGCTGCAGTTACGTGTTTGGCCTGAGGGGGCAATTGCGAGCACAAAACTGCCAAACTCCACAGACCCCCTTTAATGGTTTCCAACTAGGCTTTGACCTAAATGTGGTCGATTGCCATCAGCTAAAAACATCTGGATCGTTAAAAATGTGCGACTTTTGACGGCTAATGCTAACGGCTAAGGGAAAAATACATCGAGCAGGCTAACGGACTCTGAAAAGTCTCCCGGACTAGCCTACTTGTTAGCTGTCTGCATACGTTTAGATCGAACGCCGTTTATCCTTTTTATTTCTATGGGGCAGATGAACAGCTTGGCTAATGCTATGCTAACACTTAGCATGAGCATTAACTTTGGAATCTCTGCAGACACTAAAGCTCTAAAGAAAATAAAAAGATTTGTTACCCTCTGTAATATCTTCATTTCAATTCAGTTCCCAGTGCGACACATCATTGACTAATTACATGTGAGAGAAGACCAATTTAAACCAGTAAACTGATACAAAAATAGCCCCATGGAGAAAGAATGTTATGTGATTTGCAGAGAACACGGACCTTGTTCATGTGTGGCGATAGTGCCTTCTGTCACTGTTAATGTGCTTACTGCGGCATTTACTGAAAAGCCAACCTTTTCACAATAATTCAGTTTATCATTGTGTGCCTTCAGGAGAACAGGGAGAGTCTGCAGTCTCCTCAGTCAGGCGGGTGACCTGGGGGTTGATTCTGTGATTGTATCTTAAGATTCACTCGGGACTACCTGATCGTACATCCTTTGTGTGATGGGACACTGTGCCCTTTTCACGTTTTAGTCTGTGGGGCCTAACCCTGACATTCAGATAAAGATCCAGGCTTTAGCAGACGGCACTCTGCCCTTCACAGATCTCTGTGCGCAGGTTTCTGTTCCCTGATGTTATGTCGAGTACGATCATTTCTACTCTCACGGCACTGTGGAAATTGGGACTCAAAGATACTGTATATTGCAATCAAATTTGTAAATTGTAATGACTCTTAAGTCCCGAAAATATGTTGCTCTTAAAAGTGAAAATGAAACCTTTAGACCTGTAAAGTGGACACACACTGTTGAGACCTAAAAATGAGTATTATATATTAAAAGTAAATGATGTGCCAGAACGTGTCCGGTGATGAAGTATAGGCATTTGTTTTGTTCCAAGAAATGGGAAACTATTGCGATACACGATATTGAAGGCCTTATAATGTCACAGAAACTAACTTTTAAGCTTAAAAATGAGTCTGTTCGAAAGTACTTATTTTTAACTATCCCACAATGAACATGAAATGCAATAACTTACTTTGGGTAACTTACTTTGGAAAATGAGGGGGGAAAATGCCAATAAATGTTAGACGAAAAATGAGCCCAAAACATGCATTATCTGACGTCTTATTGAACGATAAGTCGATTTAGGAATTATCAATACTTGGATAATACTTATCAATACTTGGAATATGTTTCAGTGTGGTTGTAACACTACACTGTTAAAGATGATATATCTTATCTTTGCTCTGCCGTATCGAACACTTCCTTATCCCGTATCCAAATACATTTACCGGTATACCTTGTATCAGAGTACAGTCGTTATTTTTATGTCATATGCATATTGTGGTTAGTGACAGACTAGTCCTTCAGAGACTAAATCAATCATGTTAGTACAACTATGTTTTTTTTTTAAATCATGGATTGATATAAAATGTGATGCGTGTCAGAATACATACTGTATTGTGACAAAAGCGTAACGTCCCAGCCCTATATTTAGTCCTTTTATTTAATTATGACTATTTCAGACACTAAAATTATGCATGTAGCCCTAAAAATGGAGCCTCTCTGTCTAACTCCTTAATGTTTCTGCCGTGGATTAGCCTAAACCCCTCTGGTCTAAGCTGATTAGGAGGCTGTTGCGCACCGGCCATTTGGAAAACACTGGAAAGCGTTGAGTCACCCCCATATCCCTGTACGTACACACAGACGGGTGGCGGTACAGACGCAGCGGGGCTGCCGGGCTTAATACAGTCTCTCCCGCCGAGTTCGGGAGGGTGCGCTTGGTTCCTTCCCCAGGTCGTCCCTCCTCCCTCTGCACAGATGGTTCAGGGACAGTGGGGTCATGGCTGGTTCCCTGAGGCAGACACACATCAGAACAGACAGGGGTACAGATGGCGGAGAGGTGGCACCAGGTGGATGAATGATGAACACATGCACAAATGGTTTGAAGAGGCTTGTGGGAAGGGAAGGTGATGCACAGTAAGGTTGTGATGCTAACAATAACTGAAAAAGAAAATTGGGGAGTATTTATTTCGGCTTGTTTTGTCTGATGTACCAATCCAGCTTTTATGCTTCCGATACTGGGGGTTTGAGTATCTGCCGATATTAACCGATACCAAGCCATTAAAAGTGGCTGCTTCGAGGGTAAAAGTGACTGGTCTCCTCTTTCCAGTATGAGATCAACAAAGTCTGATCTATTGCAAATAAGATGTTACATATCAATTATTTCTATTAAAAAACTGTAATGGAAAAACTTTAAACAAGGATCACTGAACTTTTCTACACTTAATATATCCTTGGCTACATGACAAGTTTTAGGTTACATTAATATAAACACCTCACACAGAAAGTGATCTGATCATTACAACTTGTGCATTACAAAAATGTTACATCAGTTATTCTTTAATGTCCGTTGCCGGGTCGTGGGGGCAGCTGTTGCAGCTGCCCAAATCACACTGCACCAGCCCCTATGGCTCCTCCTGCAGGTGGTGGGTCCACAGAAGGACGGCCTCATGGTTCTATCCGGGCCTGTTGGTCTCTCATAAGGGGCTTCTGAACCGCTCTTTGTCTGACCCGTCACCTAGGACCTGTTTGCCATGGGAGACCCTACCAGGGGCACGGAGCCCCCGACAACAGAGCTCCAGGATCATTCGGGCGCTCAGACCCCTCCACCACGTTAAGGTGGCGGTTCCAGGAGGGGCAGATGGGTCATGTTTATGAAATTATTATCCCCTCCCCGAAAAACATTCAAACTACCATTAAGGGTACTAGAGTTAAAGACAAACGATGCACTCTACTTTCTAAATAACCACTTCTTATCACAATACTGGTTTGGCTTTTGGAGTAAGTATAATTTCTACCAAACAAATAAATGAATCCCAAACGGCTGAATCCAGGCTTAAAAAATCAATTTGGCATTTTAATTTCCGTTTATGCCGATCATTTCCCAGGTTTGCATATTGTAATGAACGCAAACCAAACATTATTTTCCTAACCAGTGGCTCCCAGTCTATGATCAAAATGAGGATTCTTCTGTAGGAACCCCCCCCCCCCTCCCGCGCTCCTATCAGACTGGGTTAGTGGGGTGCACGTTATGGTTGTAAATTTGCGCTTGGAGCTAGTTAACTTTTGATAAGCCGTTTTCATTATGCATAGAGCCCCCAGCCCCCTCTGACACCCAGCAAAAGGAATCCAAGCCTTTTCTCATGGTCGAGTGCCGAGGTTGTCGATCTGTGGGGCGAGTACATCGGCGCTAAAGTGGAATCTTTTCAAGTCTGGTTTAGGTGGTTGCGGATAGTTTTAGTCCAATTTAGCCCAATTCCATAGCAAACTGCTGCTTTTTGCATTGCATTTTTTACAAACGTGTTTTGCACAGTATTCTTTGTTTTCCAAGAATACATTAGTATCATCCATTATGATAAAAATCAAACATGTTTTATATTGTTTTACAAAAACATACTAAATAATCATATGAATAATTTGCTCAATTATGTCAAACAATGGCGATGAATCAGCCATGCTCGGGGTCATCTGCACTTTCACACTATTCTTTTTCATTAGAGGTTGTCCATTTATGCTTGTGTAATGCATTTAAAGCCACACCGCATAACATTTCACACAATGAATAGTATAAAATACAATTTTACTACAGATATTTTTAAATGCCTAAAAGACTGAACAAACAAACCTGTGTGTTTGCTGTGAGTGGCTCTGACAGTAGCTTCACTGGGACCAGAGACGTCTCCAGCTCGTCGTCATGAGATGTTGACTGAAAGCAGCCAAGTGTTACATTTAAATAGGTTAAGTAAGTACATCAGAGAACTGCTTATGCTTCAGTGACACTTGGATGTAACTATGCGACTTAAGAGTTCACTTTGGAGAGTTGGTAGCCTAGGTGATATTTCAACATAGCCCTGCTACCTCATTAATATGCATGACATAGTACTTTAATATGCATGATGTCATAAAAAGTATATTAGATTAAAACGTATCGTATCGTCCCACAAAATGGCACAATATATCACAAAATTGATATATTGTCACACCCCTAACCGCCACCCACTATGCTGGAGTGTGGGCCAGACTGATCTGTCTTTCCTGAGCTACTGGTTGGAGATCCCCACTGCAATAATAGCTTTTTCCTTGTCGAGCTGGTCATTGGGAGCATGTTTTGTATTGGTGGCACCAGTATCATCAAAAATGTTATGCAGTGTCCCTTTTTAAGTTTGGCATGTTTCTGGTTCAGACCCAATTTGCTCATAATTGAGTCCAATTTCGAACCAGTTTAGTGCTGATTCGATATTGATCTAGGCCTTGTGGTAGCAATGCTTGACGTGAGAAGTGAGAGCTCCACTGGTCCTGCCTTGTAGTCGGTCTTTAGATCTTACATCCCTAGCTCTGGTTTAGTCCGCGATGGATCTATAGGTTTAAGATGAGAAATGTATCGTCTGCAAGAATTTGATCCATGCAAATTCCTCCTTTTGCATGTTTTCATCTGTCCTGGTTAAGACCAAGTTTAGTGTTCCTTGCTTTCCTTTGGCTCAAGAGTTCAGAGTTGGCGTGAAGAATCAGAGAATCCCGCACCGGTCTCGCACAAAGGAGGGAAGCGGCAATAAAGCTCGCTGCGGCTCTGACTGACTGTCGCATTGTTAGAGCTTGTGCGTTGACACGGGAGACTGCCCCCCCAATCCAGTAGCGCTGTGACCCCGTGAGCTCTGACCTTTTTTTTTTAGGCTCCTGGATCAGTGAATGCAAGTGCCCCACATGAGGAAGAGGCCACAGTGAAGCTACCGTCAAACCAATATGGCGCCTCTCCAAGTTCCACTCTGTTTCCCATCATGTTCATGTGTTTAGACCTTTGACAATTAATAATTTTGAGTTTTGCAAAGGCGGAATGACTTGCTTGACTGGACCCAGTGCAGCGGGGCATGTTTTTGGAAACATTTTAAGCTGTTTTAAGTGCTTTACACGGGTATTTCATAATAATTTAAACACAACTTGATCATTTGTTGCTATATTTCGTTATGCTATATTGATCTACAACAGTTCCCCTTGGTTTATCTTCCTGTTTCCACATACTTGTTCTCCATAAGTCACTCCTCCACTGGCCCCTCATCCAAACAAACCTCTACTATGCTGCCAGGACTTCGGAGCTTGTTTCAGAGCTTCAGAGGATGTTTATTTGTTTAGCCTGTGCGCTGCGAACGATGGATAAGCTGTTCTATAGTTCGGGATGCGAGGAGAGCCCTTCATGGTTCAGTAGGGCCATTAGGAGTAGCTTCGGGTGAACTAAAGATGAATTGTGTACTGGGCTGGCATCTCATCACTTCGATTAGTACCCGCGGAAGATTCAAAGACATTGTAGACTTGTTTGTAGAGATCTAATCTCCTTCGGATTTGAGCTATGCAGACATTAACCAATTAGTAAAGGCAGCTCCTGTGTTTTAATTAGGAGCTTTGATTCAGTTGTGATTAAACTCGCAAAACGACAACATACTGAGTTTTATAATGTCACAATTGGTGTTAGTTTTGCGCCAGGGTGGCTGCATCATATGAGCAAAAATTGCCACGTTCAAGAATTGTCTTGAATTTTACTTAACTATATCAACACGCCATACTCTTTATGCCGAAACAGAAACCATAAATGATGTGTTTTACATACAATTGTGTCAAAACATTTTTAAGATACTGTGCTTAACTTTAGGCTGTGATCGCAGTCAGAGTGATTGGTACATATATAACAGATTGGGCATATACCTTCACCGCACTGGCCTTTTGGCAAGAAACTGTGGGGGGCAGCATTGTGCATTCCTGACAAAAATCACAAGAAGAAGAAGATTGGCCATATATTCTGGCGTGTTACTCATCATGCTGGATATTGCGTTAGTTAACATTGCGCTAAAAATTTTGGCAATATAGAACCAATGCACGACTGTTTGAGACTTGAAATTAGATTTATTAAGAGAGCTCTTGAACCTTAGTCTATACATTGTCAAAAGTCTGGGAAAAGTCTTTCATTATTTTCTGTAAATTGCGTTGTTGACTCTGTTTGGAACTCTGTAACCATCCAATAAACGTCGGCTCTGTCTCAGTCCCAAGCATGGGCAAATGGGGGCCACACAATCAATCACAATGGAACCAAAATTGCCGCTGGGAAAAACAGACAAAAAAAATCTATTCCATATGACATGTATTGCTCATTTTTAGTCTGTCCATTTCCAAGAAGATATTTTGCTACTTGTTGTACTGCTCTGGTGAAAACAAACAGCTTTTATTAGCAACAGCTGTTTCTGGTTGGAGGTGATTAAATTTTATTGTCACCGTGGGAACTTTTCACTCAGCATTGAGCCCCTCCATTATCCAGAGCCTCTGTGGGGAACTGGTCAGGAGCCGTGGGCCGCCGCAAAGCAGCATCCAGGGACCATCTCCAGCCTTGTGTTTTTAGTCAGGAAGGAGATGAGTGATTTGCAACTGTAGAGACAGGCACAAATGTGCACATTATGCTAGCCGTCGATTACCGGACCCGATTTAAATTTAACATTCTATCCCCATAATGAGTAGGGAACGCAGGCGCAATATTAAAAATGTCTTCTAAGATGATGATTAGTGGCCATGGGGTTTATGTATCCAAGTAGGGCAGGGCGATATGGCCTAAAATCTCTCGCGATATAAAAAAGAAATTTCACGATAATGATATATTTGACGATATAATTGACAACGAACAAATTACTTAAAAATCCAGTCTTACGCCTATTGGGAAGATGAACGTCAATATATTTCATTCTTTTTTTTTAATGGCATACTAATCTCCTCACAAATATGATCTACTCAAGCAGTTTACATCCTTTTACTTTTTAAGCACCAGTCCCTGTGTCCTACACAGCTAAGCATAACATAAATTATATTGTGTCCAACGATAAAAAAATTGTATCGCGATAACAATATGCGATACGATATGGCCCACCCCAGTATCCAACTCCAGAACTGCAGAAACCTGAGTGAATATGAGTAAACATTTAGCTCAGAGGACACTTTAGCATTGAAGCTAAAGGCTAACGTTAAATGGAGGCCAAAAAATATTAAAACGAAAGACTGAAAGAATTTTAATGACACACACACAGCTTGACGTTACGTTTTATTAGTTATTTAAAATGTTATTTTAATCTTAATTTAATTCTCAATTTTTAACCTTTTACCCTACACTGGCCAACAGGAAGTTAGCCAAATACACAGTCAACACAGTTTGATTCCTGATATTGCACACTGTTGTGTCCTTGGGCAAGACGCTATACCAGGGTTTGTAACATTGCTGAAAATGTTCCTTTCAAATGGGCCATGATGCAAGTTGAAAGTTGAAGTTGTTGAATCTGTCAAATTATTGAAAATAAATGTCTACAGCTCTAACCCCCCCCCCCCCCCCCCCCCCCTCTGAAAAGACTGAGAAGTTGCCACGCCTTTATTTTCTGCTGGTTACATGAACACTTAACACGCCAAATCCAAGATGGTCAAACTGATGGCCTCAATTTTCCTACTGAATGTTTCTCGGCTGTCCCTTAGAGCATCATGGGAACTGTAGTGCGGGCTTTATGCCGTTTTTTTTTTTATCTTATGTTTACGAATAATTTGATCAACCGCTTCCTAAAATTGCTGGCCTCGATTTTAGAACGCCACACGCATTTCCTGGATCAACAGATGCAATTAGTGTTTGTGTGTGTGTAATAAGGCCCAGAGGTCTCCACGTGCTGCCTCCTGTTGACGAAACTTTACGGCAATGGCGAATTTTTTATTATTATTTCTATTTTTTGTTGGCACTGTGTTTAAGTTTTCTCTCTGCTGTTGAAACTTTACTCGCGTCTTCAAAGTTTTTCAGTGTTTTGTATTCATAGGAAAGACCTTGCCTCAATTCCACTGCCCCCTCCGCTTGCCTCTCTATGCACACAGTGTGAGGCTGTATTAGCGAGGCATGTCTGGAACTAATAGATTCCTCCCGGCTTTAGAATCTGATTAAAGCCCTACCTTTGGACGACCGACTGGTTAAGCGCTTGGAACTTTAGCCCGGTTTCTCTCCTACAGCTTAAGTTTATGGTGCACTTTGGGCCATGGTTTTATTCAAATCTCCAAGTCCCAAACGCCACAGTTTAAAGTTTTGGATGAAGTTTCTCCCTGTGGAACGTAGACAACACAAAAATAAGTTCTTTTTATGGGGAGTGAAAACGAGCAGGGGACGATGCACTTTAGTCACGATCCGAAACGTATCACGATACCCCGGGGCCGATCCGATACTTATTGCGATACCGTGAGGCATTATAAGTATTATGTTTACCTTTTAAAATGTATAAAAGGCAAACAGTCATGTGTCCAAAGTTTATAAACCACATGACATTTGACATTTATTGACATGCCAAGATCGAAAAGGGGATTAACACAAAATGTAACTGTTACTGGAAAACAGGAGTGCGGATAAATTTCCTCCAAACACAAGAATGTGTTGCAATACTTGGTGAAATATCAATACGTGGTATTGCGATCCGATATTTGGTCCTAGCCCTATTGCCTTTTTCTATTTATTTTATTTTCAGATTGAAATCCCAATAAATCAAGCTAATGAGGAACAAATCCTTGTGGGAAAAAAGAGAAAATTGAGAAACATTTGGAGTCCCTGTGCTAGGTTCTGCGAGCCATTGTTGATCTTCATAAATTGGCCAAACTTATATGTTGGTGGTTCTATTCCTGCTTCTGACGATGCAAAGACTTTGTGAATCCTGTAGTAAAATCCTTTGCGTAATCAAAACCACTACTGGCCATTTCCTCACCCCTCTCCTTTGAACACGACCTCAATCCACCTCCTCCTCTCCTTCATCCTGTCCCTCGCTCCTCGCTCTTCCTGCCGTTGTTTTATTTGACCCCGCGCTCCGTTTGCTCCGGTCCAACTTCCCCTCTGCTCTCTCTCTCTCCCTTCTCTTCCTCCTCTTCCTGTGCAGCCCCTGAAAGCCGGTTTTATCCGCGTGCTGACGTAACTGCCTCTCGCCCCTGAAACGCACCACACACTTTCTGTTCTCGCCTCTTTCTCCTCTGAACAATAGCGTGAGCTCACAATGCTGCAGTATCAGCCCCCGGAGCCACCGCTAACCGGCCCAGCGCGGAAACAATGGGGCTGGTGCACTGCTACTAAGGCAGGAGCTTGTGTCTTTTTTTTTGGGGGGGGGGGGGGTATTGTGTTGTGTTTTTGTAGAATCTCTGCCTGGAGCCGCACGGGAGGAGTGTGGTCGTGCTGAGCGGATGATTGCTTGGCACAGGTCACAGTTTTTTTTTTTTTTTGTGACAAACTGAGAGGTTAATTCCTCCAGAACCAACTTGGACAGCTGTCAAATAATGTGGAGTTTTATACCTTCTTACTTTTTTTGGAGCCGGTACTTTAATGGTTCCTGGTTGCCTTACCCATAGTTGGACTTTTTTCCGTTGCTGCTATGCTACATTGTTTATAATCTATTACAACAGCAACTTTTCTAGCAACTCCTAACAACCGCTGATGATTAACAATGAAATTATGTTGTGACCTGCTGTTGGGGTCCTGGGGCCCAGATAGAGAAACACTGATTTAGAACAATATAATGGTCATACATTTCATAAAATATTATTTCTTAGAGCAAAAGAAGTATTTTTAGTTATTTGTGTTACCTTGCCAGCAAGCTGAATTCTCCTGGTATTTGTGAGTTTACAAACATGCGAGAATGCATCTCGAACTGCTCCCGCCTTCATCGTTCCGACCGAACCAAAATGAGTTCTGGCAAAAAAGACACTAAATTACAGCGCGGCGATCACAAAAAAACACAAGGTATGCTGCAACACATACAAACACACAAAACCTTTTTAAAAACTAAAAATGTAATGGATTTGCGGTGTTCTTGCGCGTTGAGTTGCCTAAATAAAGTTGCCTTGCTCTCTATCCAATCAGCGGCAAATACTGCTCCAAACACGCAGCCCCACCCTGAACGATTCAAGCCGGCGCCGTCCCAAATTGATGTCAGTGCAAATGTTATTGGTGCTGTAAATCAATCTGGCTTTTCCCAGGTTACTATTTATGCTGAGTCAACCAAATTTGTGCCATCTCAGGGCACACCAGGGCCCAATACTTGGGGCTTTATTTACAAAGAGTTTGTGCTGTAGGCGTATTTTAACTATATTTGCAATTTAGCACCTGGCTGAGTAAATCTAGCAAAAAAATTTACAATAGTATACGATATACTTTATGAATCTCGAAGGAAATTTAGTTCATCAGCTGCAAACATTAGTCATACGATATATATATTTCTTGTAATCGAAGCCCTATCCTGCTGATAATCTATGTAAAAGTGTATATTTCAGAACTATTGTGCGAGTAACCTGTTGGTAGGCTCCTGTGGTCGTACTCTGTTTGTATCATGTTTATTTTCCCTTTCATGTTGGTCCATCAAGATTTTTCTCGTTTTCAAGAAGAGTCCTGTTAGATCTCAAGAATTGGTTGTATTTGTTCATTTCATTTATTATTTTGCTCCTCACCATATGCGTGGTATAAAGGACTTTAAACATGTCACACTGACAAACAAGGTAATATACAAAACAAAACAACATATTTCATTGATAGTCAGTGGGAGAACCCTCTTCAAGAAGGCACCAAGGTTACAGATGCTCTTTGTGCTTTTAGACTAAAACAGGAGCACCAACTTAAACATGGATAGATAATTACAATAATACTTCGATAGATATTTCTCTCTAAAAACCAATGTCTCATTGTTCTCATATTTATTTCCAGCCCTTTGTATCTACCGATGACCTTAGGAATCCTTGTGTTATTTGTTCGGAAGTTGCAGATGGCCTGCCTGTATTTTGGATTTTCACAAAGCAAATATTTCTCAAAATTATAGTCTTGCTTGATTTCAGCATAAACATCACAGCATGTCATATGTTTGATCTCACTTTTGAAGGTGTTGGTCCTTCAGCAGTGTCCTCTGGCTCAAACTGACTGTCAAACGAATACTGAACGACTGTGTGGCTCAAACATAGGACAAAAAAAAGCAAAATTTGATCTTATGGTTCTTTTATGTGAAAACTTGATGAGAAAACCACACAATTGGAAAGAAAGGCTGGATCAACTTTTCTGAATAGAGCATGGGTGAACTTCTCAATCTGAAGGTCTCGTGAAGGAAAGGGAGTTTAGAGAGTGCAAATTGTTTGTCTAAATGACCATTATCCAGCCTTTTTCTGTTTTCTCCTTTTGCCTCTGCCCCAAAAGCTGCTTTGGGTTAGACCCCACCCCACACACTCCCACACATTCACCTCAAAGCCACAGAAAAATCATTACCATTTCTGTCTGTCCAATTAAAGCAGTTTGTCACATTTCACTTACTCCTCTCCGGTTGTTTTATATCCGGCTTGTTCCTGTGCTGCCAGTTGTCGCCTTGTCTCCAACTCATTGCATCCACTTGCAAACATTTGTCAGCCTGGTGTTGATCTGACTGTGTACACAATGACCGGCGCATTAACCGGCTTCAGATCCAATATTTTCTTACAGCACAGTGAATTTCATCCTAAAGCCCAAAATTGAGAAAATGTGCTCCATCCATGGTACTGTATACCAGTCATTCTTAAAGACCACTAGTGGTCCGCCATCGCCCCCTAGTGGTCCGCGAACCCCTTTTCCCCCCCGACCCCTCCACAGCGCACGTCGCACGGGGAGTTGGGCCGTTTTGGCCAACTCTTATCATTTAATCAAACTTTAAGAGTAACCCGCATAGTGTGACCAGGGCGTCTTTCCTTTTTGAGGGACAGAGCTGGAAGTGTTATAGAAGCACCTGGATGGGCACGGCGGGCACTTCTCAGTAGGGCTGAACGATTAATTGCATTTGCAATTTTATCGCGATATTACACAACGCGATTTCGTAATCGCAGGGCACGCGATTTGGGAAGTAAATAGAGCAACGAGATATGGCAGCAAAGTCCGCTCCGTCGCGTGCTTTTGTTTACGTCTCAGTCTAGTTAAGGTGCGCGGTAGATTGTGGATGTACAGTGAAAATATCAGCTTTTATCCTGCAGCCACCGCGAAGGAATATTGCTTTTCTCCGTTAGCATTGCGTTAGCCGCAGCGCTAATCACGCCATTCCGTCGCCGCTACTACACGCTCTGACGATCACAGAAACTCCCTCACCTCCGGATTCACACGCCTCTGCCTCCACAGACATATATAGGTGAGTCTGTGCTGATTGTAAAAAGTAAAGAGTCGTTTGTGGCTCAGTTTAGGGGGCTTATGTTTGGGAATGTTGTGGATAAAGAACTTATCTCAAAAGCATAATGACGTTTCATGACCATTAAGTATCCGCGGAGGCGATGTGCCTTTATTTACCTTTGCGTCTACCGCATATCCGCTCCGTAGGTCGTACAGACACAAGATATAAACACTAAACTGCTGTATGAAAAGGGTTGGTAACTAGGATCCGAGGCAGGAGTCCGTGTCATGTCTTATTTTGCTGAGGTGCTGTTTAAGCTGAAATGTCACTAAATGGCTGCGAGTCAAAGATACGTGTCTGTGTCTGGCACCTCATGTCCCGTCTCCTTGTGTCAGTGTTCTTTTCTTTCTTCATATTGTCCAAAGTTACATCCCAAAACCAAAATGCTGCTCTTAATTCCACTGTGATTTGGCGTGTGCTCCATCTGGCCTCTCCGTGTCCTTCAATAACGCGCATCTGAAGCAACTCAGACAGGGATTTGATTGGCCGAAATAATAAAGTACTATTTAATAAATTAAATAGCTTATTTTGTATTAATTGGGAGTTTGATTTCCTAAAACTTTTCCAACTAGTTAAAGCAGACGTTTGTTCTTACTTTCCTGCACTTTAGTCTGGGTGATGTTACTGACTGGATCAGTGAGTTATTTTTTTTTCATATCTATATAATTTAGCATTTATTTATAGACTGTACTGTTAAGTTCAGACAGTTTAAGAAGTGCAGTCCACACACATTTTGAATAGGTCAAGCAACAATTTTGTTGCAATTTTCACTTCAAATATTGTTTATTATGAAACAGGCTGATTTATTGCTTGTGTTAGGTGAAAAATACATGAGAAGAGGACCTTGCAACAATAATCGCATATTTAATCGCAATCGCAATATTGAAGAAAAAAATCGCAATTAGATTATTTCTCAAAATCGTTCAGCCCTACTTCTCAGAACCGAATCACAACCGTGCGTAATCTTTCCTCATCCTGTTTGTCAATATGTAGCTATTGTAAAACGCTCTGGATTTCAAACATGGCTGGGGGCATTAGCGCACTGGATGCGCGGGTTGCAGGTTCCCCGCAGGTCTCCGCAGCCATGCCCGCATATCGGGTCATAAAATTCTCCTTTGATGGCGGGTCGGGTGGTGGTGGGTTGAACAATCCCGGCCTGCTGCTGCACGCCGCCGCCGTACGCACGTCCACTGTATGCAGCCACAACTCATTCTACCATCTTTACAGCAGGTGTTTGACGTCAATATGTGCCGGATTTTCATAGGATAAGCAGCGTTGTGTTGCCTGTGATCCAGAGAACGCTCTATTTTCCAGGGCATGTGCACGAGTTTGCGTTACCGAACATTAGGGATGTTTGCGATATTTGTCATTTTTCACCTATCTGTATCGGTCCGATATGGGAAAATATCGGCCGATATTTTCCTTTTGAATTATTTACTGCGCCGTAATGTCGTAGCGCACTTGAATGCAGCAGCAGTGTAGAAGGGCTGCGCTGACCTGACTGGGGCAACAGTTTATTCAAATTATCTGAAATAAACAGTGGCTCCTAAAAATAAAGAAACTCCAGCATAAAGTCACACGTCTCCAAAAGAAAGTACGTTTTTACTAAGTTTAAACAAAGTGGAGCGGACACTTGGACACCACAGAGCCACAAGTTGCTGCTGTTACAAACTGGACTAAAACTGCCTCCATGGACATTATTTTGACTCGGGATTAACGTGAATCTTTTTTCTGATGGATTGTTGCTACATCTGAGCGGTGAGTGTTGCAAAAGTTTCTCCGTCCTGATGCCAGATTTATAACTTTCAATTTGTTAGCGTAACACGTAAACATTGGCTGTCATCATGTAGGTTTACTACAGTGATGATAATGGCTGTATTCACGTTTACTGTGCCCACTTTTGATATGTTAATGACCCGTGGAAACGAGGCGTTATGTCTGCATTTTCGCGCATATTAGACGCATTTGAGATAGTTGGCGCATTTTTCATTGAAAACAATGCAGTTCAAAACACATGCTAATCTTGTAAATCTACGGTTTGCCTTTTGCCTGCGCTAAACCAACTCTAAATCTTCATATTCTGGCCTCATAAATTCAGTATCGAGTTCGGGAATGTAATGTCATATCGCTATGCATTATGGGATCAGCAGCAATTGTAAACTAATGGAGATTTTAAAAGTTAAATTACTGGAGTTATTGTTCACATTAAAACACTTGGACACCAGAGTGTGTTAGATGTATTTACCAGCAGTAACTCAGTAGCTAACGGAGTTGTTCCACTGCTTTTTTCTCCACTTTTTATTCTGTTTTTAGCTAATGTTAAATACAAAGAAGGTTCCAAGAACGTACTGGTCGTTATGAATTACGTGATGAATTAAACTTTAGGATTCAGAAACATAGCACAACTTTGAAAAGTTTTAGCCCAACAGTTAATGGTGTACAATTGTGGAATAAACTGGAGATGGAATTGAAACGATGTCCAAACATCAACCTGTTCAAATATAAATACAAACAAAAGACTTTTGAAATATACAGACAAGAAGAAATGCGTTGCCACTAAGGGGAGCAGTGGGATCAATTATGTGTATTTTTCCTCTATATTCAAGGAAGAGTGTCGCTGCTTGGAACGGTTGTCATTCTATTGCTCAAATTCACAAACGGAGAATTAGGGTTGGCAGGTTATGGATCTGTTGAGAGGGATCCTCCCAACGGGCTCTAAACCTTGTCTTTTAATGCACCACTCAGCATAGGAACATATTCTACAAAATCAGCTGTTAGGGCAGCTGTGTGGGGGTTTGTTGAAGGGGAGTTACTGCCCTCTTCAACTGGCTCACTCTCTGGCTTTTTAATGCACCACACTGTGCAGGGCTTTCATCATACTTCACATATAAATCAATTAAATAAATTATATAATAATGATGATGATAATTAAACCCAAATTAAAATTATACTGAGAATGGTAATGACAACTGGAAAGTATCAAGATCTCAGATTATAACATCTATTAATGTACCTTTATACCATAAAAGTAACTCTGTAATCACGGGTAAAAATATGCAAGCAATATATTAAGTAACAATTTTTTTTGACTTGCTTTGTATTAGACATCGTATATGAAACTAGATTGTTGTTGTAGCTGTGCGTTGTTCCAATTAATTATATAAACAGTTAATATATTTTTGTTGTTTGTTGTAAGTTGGTCTGTACGAATGTAGCTGCTTGAAATGTTTTGAAATGTTCTTTTTTTATTTATTGCACTTGGGGGTGGGGGCTCATAAGCTTTTTGCTTCAGCCCACTCCCTTTGAGCACAATGTGTATTGCTCAAATAAACAAATAAACTAAAACTAAACTAAACTAAACTAAACTAAACTAATGTTAGTCAATGGAAATGTATGCTAACAGCTGCAAAGATGGCGCATCTCCATGGTAACTGTGGGATTTCCGGAACTCTATAAGGATGCTGTTAAAGTGACATGATGCTGTTTTTTGCAATTCCAAAGCTTCACACAGAGCTGTCCTCAGAGAAGTCTATCAGATTTGTTTAAAGTTAAAACATCTAGCTTAAACAACGTGGTATGCTACTTTTACATTTAAATCAAAAATACAATAAATAGTTGCCGAGCCTATTCCCAGTGATTCTCAGTCACTGTTTCCCATTAATATAACAAGAACAAAATGACATTTCACTCTAACATTGCATTTGATCTTTTTAATATTTTTCTAATAAAAAGGACTGTTTGTTCCATCATAGTGTGTGAAATAGGGATTCCCAGACACACCAAGCTTTGTATGGTTTATATTCCAATAGTGGAACGATAATTTGAAAACTTTACAACATTTGAGTGAGCCTTTCTATTGATTTTTAACGTCAAAATAAATATCGGCAAATATCGGATATCGGCCACAGAAGCGAGGCAAATATCGGCAGAAAATTTTCATATCGGACCATCCCTAGTTAACATCCAAAGCTTGCAGAGTCTGCCCTCAAAGTCCTCATGCCCTTCCCAATACCTGCATAACTGTGAAGTTGGGTTTTCCAGTGTGAGACTGAAACTCTCCTCTTTAGAGCCAAACATTCAGAAACTGATGTGTGATGTGTGCCACTTGTCTCAACATTCACGTTGAGTTTTTGATCTCAAAATGTAAAATCCATAGATCTATTAGTTTTGTAATGTATAGTTTTTGTTTCATGTAAAAACCCAGTAGTTTCCGTGATAGTGGACATTAAGGGGAACATTTTTCCCACAGCATTTTGTCAGCATTTTATTGTTACCATGGACTTCCTATACCCACAACCTCAGTTTTAAACTATTGGCCCATTAGAATGACATTAAGTGGGACCTATAGGCTGTTACAGCAGGGTTTTTCCACATGTTTTTTGTTCATATTAAACTGCAGCTCATTTCACATTTACTTTTTCAGATGAAATGAAATTCGTATAAGAAATTTAACTGATTTAATTTAATTGAATAATTTATTTTTGACTTGAAACAGTTGCATATTTAACAAATTCAGCTTATCCTTCCTATGTTGTTGTTTTTTCGGGGCGTGTTGGAGTGGGAATCTGTTAGGTGATCCTCAGAACAAATGTGGAAGATAAAGTGGTCCTTGGGCTGAAAAGGTTTGAGAAACACTGCTGTATACCCTACACTACAGTATATTGTCTTGTGCCGAGATATTCATTGACATCATTTGGATGCAAAGAGACACTCTAAACCTTGGAAATGTCTGCAATATAGACTAAACTAAACATTTCTGGGATCTAAACAAGGCTCTGTGGCCTTGTTGTTTTTTTCAACATAGTGTCCGTAGTTTAGTCAAAATCATTTAAGTTATTCAAAGTTATTTGAGAGGGATTCATACACGTCGTATTTCTGAATCAGTTCTTTATGATGAGGATATGTAAAATAAAAATGTTAAAACTTTTTAATTTGAGTTGTGACAGTGCTTCCATAGAAATAACCGAAATGCTAGCTATCTGAGCCTGTTCCTGCAAATGTTTAGGCTACCTCTGTTAGTCCACTGTTCAAATTTCCCGACAGGGATTAATAAAGTATAACTTTCTACCCCATTGAGATTAAGAATCTTTTTCAAGAGTGTCCTGGCCACGATGCAGTTGAACAACTTCACATCTAACATTACAATATTTTAATATTGTAATGTTTCTCTTTCTTTTTTTATTTATTGCACTTGGGGGTGGGGGCTCATAAGCTTTTTGCTTCAGCCCACTCCTTTTGAGCACAATGTGTATTGCTCAAATAAACAAATAAACAAATAAACAAATAAACAAATATGCTGTTTAGGGGCCACTGGATGTGTGTCGGACCCACAAAAATCAGAAACTTATAACTGAATATGATTTCGCATTTAGCCCTACTTTTTAGAGGCTACTTTTATACGCTAATTGTTATCTAAAGTACAATCTCAAAAGGTCTGTATATTTATTTATTATACAGACCTTTCTGACTAGGCTTTGATATCACCTAAATGTGTGGTCCATTGGTTTTACAACAGCTGAAAACATTTGGATCTTTCATTATTTGCTATGTTTTCGGGATGTAACGATTAATCGAAAATCGATTTTAAAATCTGCTTAAATGTGAACCGATGTAAAACATAAAATAATCTGTGTGTTTATTGTAATGTAAAGTTATCTTTCTGAGACAATAGTTTGTTACAATGACAAAAATGCAGATGTTAAAATAAACGAAACATCGTTTGGTTATAAAAATGAGTCTTATTCTTTCAGGTTTAAATGAAATAAAAAAAGAATGAAATTGGAAACGTAAAATATAAAATGTAATCAAGGCTTGAATTAATTGTTAAATCCCTACAGTGTTTGTTTGCTAAATACTAACGGCTATGAAAAGCTGTGAATGTGCTAACAAATGCTGAAAAGTTTGCTGGACTATCTGGTTTGCTAACTGTCCAGATCCGTTGGGATCATGGTTTCTATGAGTGCCTCAGACAGTGCAGGAATGTTCACCTGCTAGCCTTCCAAGCAAGCGTTGCTAGGGCGCTTGCTTGGGTTGACCTCCAAGAACTTTAAAATGAAGTATTCATTTGTAAAGAAAGAAGGTTTTTTATTACATTCCCCAAATTACAGACTCTTAGCAAAGCAACCGTGCTATCATCCAACACAGTGTCATGGACGGATCCGAACAGCTGTGCAAACTGTATAGAAAGACAAAAGCCGTCTCAGAAATAAAAAAGCGAATCATTGTAGCATCTGTGAAGTAGAATTCCAGAGATCTCGAAGCTCTCGTCTTGTGGAAAATGTGAGGGGAGCGTCTGAGGGTGGAGCGGCACATTCCTGTCCACAGCCCACTGCCACGGACATGACATTATCGGCTGAACTGGGGCACAGGGTGAAACAATACTGGGGAAATCAGGACCATAGGGCAAATTATGGCTATATATTTCAAGTATTTGGCATTTTCTGCCTTGTAAAATATTTGCTCTATGGTCAGTAGGTGGTGCAAAGCTGATTAGCCATTGTAATCCTTTTTTTGAATGAGATTTTAACTTCCTGAACCCCCCTATAATCTGTTTTAATAATAAGGCTGTGGGTGACCAAACCACCCACAGCCTTCAAATGTCTATCACATGAACCATGTGAGTAAAAGCTAGGGTTGGGGTCGGATTTTATGTGAATACCAAAAAAGCTGTCAGATACCATATTGTGCTTTTGTAAAAAGGACCCTGTACAGATGTGAGGTGCATCTGTTTACGGTGCCGTGGCTAACCCTCACAGCAGCTTGGATACCGGCTGTGGGGATGCTCTAAACATATTTTTGTTGCCTTCATTTAATCTTTAGAGTGGCAGTGGAACATGTGTAGAATCAAGCAGTGTCACAGCGCGATACTTCGTTATCACACGTTATGAGTCAGGCGTGGTGGGGATTTGCATCTTTGTAAGTTCACACCCTAATTTATTGGAATAATAAATGATACTGGAAAAAAAAATATTCCCCAGCCCTATGTTGAGGCGGTGCAATACCTTGGGTTCTCTCTCCAGATCGTTGCTCAAGACGGATGATTAGTCTTTGTGTTGGCCTATCCATTACCCCACCTTTATGCAATTTAGACTGGGACAGATTGTGGTATTCTCTCCTGCGCTCTCGGTTACTGCTTCCACACTGTTCTTGAGATCTGTTGACAAGACCCGGCAGCGACGTAACACGCACAACCCCGTGCCACTTTCTGATACTTCCTCCGCCCCGCGAGCTGTTCCCCTTCACTTCGCGTTAATGTCATGCGTCGTCTCATCTCGGCGCCGGGACCAGATGGGAGCGCTTGTTTTGCGCTGAGGTGTCTGCCTGTTTGTGTGGTGATTACAGGGCCGGGAGGTTTGTGGTTTTGGAGCGGCAGGAGGCTGACTCGCTCTCTATCATCGACTGCGCCGGGTTTTTGATGAGTAAATTATATGAAGCGCGCAAAGGCCCGAGAGGACAACAACACGTGATGTCAAAGTAAATGTCCGCAGCAGGTCGTTAGTGGGAGCAAAACACTGTCTGGGCTGTCTGGGCATTACGGCTGTTTGCATATCGGTTGAATATTGCGACATTCACATCATCAGCTGCTGCATCATTTTATTTCCAATAAACAAACAACCTTGAATCAAAGCTTAGAAATCTTAAAATGAATGTGAGGGCCTTTTTAGATTTTACTTTAGATATGATTTAGTGTGTAAAAGTGGCTTTCAAACTCCTGTCTTGAACTATAAACTACAACGAAATTAGTCCAGTGCTCAGTTGTCTGCACTTTGTAACCCAAAGCGATCGTGCGTTAAATACCAACATGAACTTGACTGCAACATGCATTTCTCCAGGCCTTACACCAGAGAACTGCTTACAAGTTCATTTCACTGTTTGACTGCATAAATATTGCTGATACGGTTTGTGCAGGCTCTCACTCGTACAGGAGCTTTCCATCGTTGAAAGGGGGGGGGGGGGTTTCAAGTCGTCAATTGTGCCGGCGTTTGAAAGTCATGGACATGGAAGGCTTTGTCAAACGCTGAAATGCTAATGGCTTCGAGTTTGGTCTTGTCTTAGCTTTTTGATTGCTTTCTCCCCCGCCCCTGATTTTTCAACCTTTTAATATTTTGGTTGGTCAGACACCTTAATCCAAAACCTTGGTTTGTGATTGTTTCTTTCAAGATCCAGATCAATTGATCTTCCTCCAACTCTCCAACAGTTTTTACCCCACTTGTTTTCCTCATCCCGGTGCAGATCCTCGTTGCATACATTGTGTCCGCAGCGCCGTGTGTCAGAAGCCACAAGACTGCCTTTGTTCGGATGTTGTAATCTGAGTGACAGACAGTGGCACCATGTTGACGTGTTTGTGCATGAGAGAGAAGTGATACCAGGGGAGGAGCGCGAGTGTCTTTCACATACAGTCACACCAAACACTAGCTTCACTTCTCTAAAAAGTGCCAGGAGGAAAGTGCACTCTCAGCTGTAAAGCACAAAAGCTTAGCCCACACAGTCTGGATTCAGGAGGCCGAGAGAAAGATCTATGCTGGGGGAAAAGTTATAGTTTGGAGCCGAGATGGACGCAAAAGCAATCCAGTTTTTCTACATGCAGCGCTGCAAAGGTAGGACGAGTCCAACGGATTAGTTCAAACACTTTGGAAAGCATGTGACCGCTGAGAGGTGAACCGATTATAAAAGAGTCTTTTAAAACGCCCTGTGTTTGGATGTTGCTGGAAATCATGGGTGGGGGATGTACAGTATGACGGAGTTTGACAAATCGTAACGACGTAAAGAGTGGGACAGACCACAGCTCATGTAGGTTGTTGTTAGTCCACTTGTCAGTGTCTCCCCGAGAAGCTTTGGTCCTGGGTTAGACCTAGTTCAGTCCCTATTGAGTGTCGCTCGTGTGTCTCGTCTTGGTCTGGCGTTATCGGCGTCTATCCAACGTGAGACTAAGTTTCTACTGGTTCCAAATTACTACCGCAGTTGGTCGAGACAAGGTTGTGGCCTGAACGTCCTGAATGACCACGTTATTCCATCATTGGATTTTTGTTCTCTTCGGTGATTGATTGACAATGCCAGGATTCATCCAGTTCACAGCGAATGCCAACTGCCACAGCCAACGTGCATTGTAACCGAAGCCAAAGGCGGCCCAACAAAATAATCACGACGTTTGACCTTTTTTGGTGATTTTTTATTTATTTATTTATTTTTACTTGATTTGGGAGTGTGGGATAGAAATAGTATTGACCAGGTGATCTGTTCCCTGGAAAAGGCTTGTGATCCCCTAAAAATGATTCTAACCCACCCAAGTACCAGATTTTGCAGCTTTTGCACATAAATAATACCCCATAATAGTCCGCTCTCTGCAGTGGAAGTCATACTTCCTAAAGCCTTTTTGATTTACCGATTGCAACCACTTTTATTGCTATTTAATTTGAACTGTGATTAATCTTGCGGGCCCCACTGATCGACCCTCGAAGCCTCAAAGGGACTAGTAATGGTTTACCGAAGCTCTTACTTCACAGATTAGGAGACTCTGGGGGAATTTTGCGTAGCCCGTTATTGAATATGGGGTTACTCAATGCGCCTGGCTCCTATTAATTTGTGTCCGGCAGGAGTGGAGTTTAGAGGGGGGAGAGGGAGAGATGCGTGACGCCTCTGGAGAGTTGGGCGTCTGGGAAACAGACAGGATTAGCTCACGGTAAAATGAATGAGTTGATCTAATGCGAAGTACAATATTGTGTCTGCACTGGACTGGGTTGGGGATTCGATCGCTGTGAAGCAAAGTACATTTACTAAAGTGCTGTGGAATTTTGGATCTGTACTTTATTTGAGTAGTATTTTTATCTGTCCCATTTTCGGGAAGTTTGTGTTATGTGTCTGGAACAGCGTCTTACGACTTTTGAGGTCCATTAAAATGCCTTTTCACTGTCTTGTTGTAGAGATCCGAGCCCAGCTGGTGGAGCAGCTCAAGTGCCTGGACCAGCAGTGCGAGCTGAGGGTGCAGCTGCTCCAGGACCTGCAGGACTTCTTCAGGAAGAAGGCAGAGATTGAGACGGACTACAGCCGCAACCTGGAGAAACTGTCCGAGAGGTTTCTGACCAAGACCAGGAGCACCAAGGACCACCTGCTCAAGTGAGACTAAATCCTACACTACTGATGGAATTGGTATTATTTACATGTTTACCATAACATGAGACACGGCAGGTGAAAGTATCAGTTTTTCACGCAGTGGTTGAAGTGGAGATTTTTTTATCTAGTTTCCCCCATTTACATCTTAGTTGTTTCAGAGTATAAAAATGACAAAACGTTATGTTTTTGCCGCGAGTTAGGCGTAGATAACCCAGAAGTAGCAACGCCGTGGCAATGAAAAGCCGTCTTTCACACTGGTATTCTTTCATAAATATTGACAGATTTTACATCCACGTGTCCTGCGAAGGGTCCCTGTGATTTTTTTCCTTCTGGGAGCCGCAAAATACATAAGAGCAGCGGAAGGGCACATGCGCACTCGGTACAAGACGTTCAGGGCTTGTTTTCTCTGAATGAGGATAAGGCCCCACTCGGGCAGCGGGTGAGTCCTTATAGTAGCTCATACGGATTTCAAACTTTCCAGTCTTGGACTGAACAATATTTTGAAGGTTTTTTCAGAGGGCCTTTTTAATATCTAATTCCAAGACTTTGAAGTTTTTTATAGATTTTTTCACTTATGATTAGTTTATTGAAAAAATCCAAAAAAAGTATATCCAAAATCCCCTCTGAAAAAAATCAGAGGGGATTTTAAATCTGGCTCAATCCATTATTGAGATTTTGTTGCCCAGAATATACAATGAAACTGAAAAATGCACTGCCTTCTTCTCCGGTATGTAAAAGTATTGGAAAAAGGCATTGGGCTTATTATTAGCCTTCCTTACCGAGAAATGGGAAGTAGATTCCAACATTGTGACCCATGATGATAACCAGGGGCTGTTTATAGGAACTGACATGTGCCATAAACTCTGATCAACGTTATGACTAACACAATTTCACTTAGCATTTACTGTTTCTCATTCTAATCCAATAGAGGTAGCTCCATTCGAAGCCTCTGCAAATTGTCTTTGACTTCCTATTCATTTTAACGACAAAAAAAAACAAGACGCCAAAACCATTTGCAAACCGAGTATTTGTTTGGAGAATGTGGTTATTCAAAGTCATACCTGCGTGGCCATTCACTTAAACAAAATACAAGCACTGATTTCGGAGCTTGTTTGGTATCACTGCCGTGTTTTATTTTTTTAGCTTTACGACAGTTTAGCTGCTCTTGTGACACAGCAACATATGGGATGGTTTTTAAGAAGTAGCCAAAGATAAATCCTTTATCTTACTCCCTTTTATTTATTTTTAAACCAAGATAATGTTTAATAATGATTTCATACATTTTCTTATGTCTGCTTTTGTAGTGATATGTTGATACAGAATGGACCTTTATTGATTTCTGTATTATTTTAGCAGTTTTAGTCCTCCATATAAAAACAAGTACAATTGGCCAGTTTAAATCAGAGAGGGGGAGCGAGTGTTTGTGAGAGTGGCACAACGGATGAGTGTTCATTAACATGCACCGTGCACAGTCCTGACGAAACACATCAACACATTGGAGTCATGTGATGCATGAGGCCAGTAAAATCTTGCACAAGTTCGGCTACACTAAAGAAAGCCCAGTGGCCCACATTTCTCAACACATTTGGATTCCACATTTCCCTGTGGTAATTTCAAACAGTCTTTTAAGTCTCTTCAGTTGTTCCTCTTTCCTCTCTCTTCCTCTTTCGTTTGTCGGCTTTTAGTGACTTGTCTGTGAAGAGCGCTCCCTTCCCTTTCATTGTCTTTCTGGATGTTTCCCGGTCGTTTTTGGGGGACGATGGGGTCTGGTATGTTAGCGCCGGCACAAAAACATTTACTTACAGTTACAATGGGATCGATAGGACTCTCTGAATGAAGGCCATTTTGAGTTAAGAGGCCAGAGCAGATCAATAAGGAGACAGACAGCAGCAGAGTGCTTCACTTTGTGGGCGTTTCGTTGGGGGAGGGGCCAACGGCAAGAGACCTGGGCAATGGACGACTAAGGCTGCGTGATACATCGCCAAATTATCATTGCAATATTAGGGGATTTATTCACTACGCAAGAATGTCTGACTGACATTTTGGTTCTATTTTAGCCCTGGTTTAGTTCTGATTTAGTATTTTTCTTTGCGTTGACACAACTTTATAAAATAAATGGATTATGGATTTTGCTTACGTTTAATGTATCACATTGTGTTGAAACGGTTTTGTAATATAACTGTTTTTGCTATTATTTTGTTTTGAAATATTGCATTTTTGCTTGTATAGCTGTATGGCCCTGAGCTAATTGTCTTATACGCATCTATGAAACCAAACTATTACAAATAATAATGTGTTAACTTAAGCCTTGTTACCAAATTATATCAATAATGAAAAAAACCTTGAGTGTGCCAACTGAACCGGACAGGTACTGAACATCAGTCATCATAAGTGTCACTGACGTGACCTTAGAGCCAAGCTGCAGGGAGAGATGTCCCTGTCTACTGCCCCACCATCATGAAATATTCTGGTGATTAACCTAGTACCTGCAGCTGGCTCCGGGTACAGACAGAAGTACAACCTGTCTGCAAACATACAAGCTTAAAGGAACAGGCCACCGTTTTTACATACGGAGATATGATCTTACCTTAGCTTAGACAAGTTGATGCGTAACTGCTGCCAAACTCGTGTTGTAATTTGGGGCTATACAAGACTTGATTTGACTGAGTCTATAACTTGCATGGAGTACAACATTAGTCCATGCAAGTCCATTTTAGAAATACGTTATCTCACACTGTTTGGCGGATCAAACATTTATTACGCAAGATGTCGAAGTATTCTGTGTTACATGGTTTTTAATAGCGGAACTGCATTTTTGCTACGATCAATTCCCTCAGTCTGGAATTGATTCTGGAAAACGGTCACTGTGTCAAAAATCTTGGCATACCTCCCCCCCCTTTGATTCACTTTTGCTTGTGCACTAAAGCTTAACATGTCTACTCCTACAGGGGTTAGCTACTGCAGAAGCTGTTATTTTTATTATGCATCCATAAAGAACAAAGCGCACATTTTTACATCCCTCCCTCCCTCTCTCTCTCTCCTTCAACATCTGTGCTGCTTGTGCCGCACAGGAATTTAAGATATTTCCCGGTTTGCTGTGCGTCTGAGTGTGTATTTTGTGCGTGTGGAGGTAGGTATGCGAGTCTGGTCGTTTCTCTGTGCATAGCAATTGGTTCGTGGTGCTGGAAGCAAAGAGGGGTGTGAGAGAGCGCCGTGAAATCAAAAAGGAATGTCTAAAACCAAAATGTCATTCTAAATATTACTCTGGATCATCTATCTAGTTAGAATCATGTGATCTTTTTGGTGAATCTTTTTGTAACATAAAGAAATATGTGTTAGAGCTAAATTGGGGTTTATTATACACTGCCTTTATTATGCCACCAGAGGAGACGGCGGCACTAGCATCTAAGTGGAAGGTTAAATAGGCCTTACAACTTCCTTTTCGGTGGTGCTACAGGAAAGGAAGCATACTTCTTTTTAATCTTTGTGCGGGGAGGTTTGGTTGGCATTTAATGAACCGTCAGTGTTTGATTAATTGGATTTTATTGATAATAGATTAGATTCTCGGCTCTGGTCTTTGGATGGAGGTATTCATTTCAGCGTCTCTTTGGTCCTGCAATTTTACTCCCGCCAGCTAGATGGCAGCGTGCCGCGCAGCCCGCTTCAGCAACAATAGAATAACGCGAGAGTTAGAGAAACTTTTTTTTCTCTGCAGGAGAATAAGTTTAGAGATGCTTCGGGACACTTTTAAAACTCTACATTTGACCTCACTTTGGCTTTTACAGCAAAGACGGAGACCTGGATTCTTGGAGAGCCACCACCTTTGTGTATAATGTTGCTTTGGCTCTGTACCTCCGCGGTAGCCTCTTTCTCCACGTTCCCGCCGTGTTTTGGCGAGCTATTTTTACCGCACCCCACAGCAAAATGGATTTATCTTCGTAGCATTTTATTACGGAATAAAAAACGAAGCCGAGGGGAAAGTAAATACAGCAGGCTCATGTTAAATCTGTGTTGCGGTGGTGAAATGGAGAGAAGTGCGGCCAGTTTGTGCTAAAACATAAAGATAACAAAGAGATGAGCTCTATACTTCGGAGTCACGGTGATGCCCGTTGTGTCATTATGTCCCCGATCTAATGCACTAATGACCTACACAAAGTGACGCTGATTCGTGATCGTTCTGTGATTGCTAAGTACTCCAACTAAAGGTTATAAAAATGCTAGAAAACGTGCATCCCCAGTTTAGTTGGTTTCATTTACGGATCTTCCAAGAAATCTGTTTTACTTTAAATGTATATAATCACCATACAACACCACAGTCACAAGTGCAGATAATTGAAAAGCATTTGTATCATACAATAGGTAGGTAGGTTTGTAGAATGTATTTACCTACCTATGTGAGCCTGGTAAATACATTCTACCTACCTACCTACCACCTTCATTAGATACAAATTTCCAAAGTAGTAAAAAAAAATCGCAATAATCGGCTAATACTTCAATATTGGGATGTATCGGGATACGTATCGTATCGCCTGAGACTAGGCAATACACACACCCCCTATGGGTAACAATATGTCTTAAAGCTACACTGTGCAACATTTCAACTAATAAATCGAAACAAATACAAGCATTTATTTCACTAGATATTTTTCTTATGTTAAAAAGTATGTAAAAGATGTGTGAAGAGTGAATGAACCCCCCTCCCTTTCGTGTTTGAAGCGCTTTGGGTGTGACTTGTGTCATATGAAAAGCGCTATACAAATAAAATTCCCTTCCCTTCCCCCTTCCCTAAAAGATGGCCACGCAAACATGTGTCTCTGCTGTGAGCAGCTCACCTCTCAGTTGGACTAACTTTTACTGGGACCGCGACCTTTCCAACTTGTCTCCATGGAGATGTTGACTAAAGTGATTACCCACTGTAAACACAGCATTTAATGTGTCTAGCCTGGTCATTAGGAGCATCGAAAATGTTACACAGTGTATTTTTAAAGTACATTTGCTTTGGTCCTAACAGGTTTTAGCTTAGCTGCTAGAGTCATTCTCCATAAATGGAATAATCCAGAAGGTCCTGCTTATAAAGAACTGGTTAAGTCCATGACAGATGTAACCTCTTACAAGCTGTTAGTTGCCAAGTTACAGAACCAGAAGGACACATTTTATTTACAACAAGTGTGGGATGCGTTCATGTCTGACTTAAAGGGTCAGACAGGTTAGAGAACACATTTATTGTTATATGTTGTATAATTAGGCATTTTGTTGAGTCTGTGCTGTTTTTTGGGGGATTTTTTAAGTCAAAGATTTAATAAAAACTTCAATGAATAAAACACCCATAAATATGACGTATTTGTGTCTCATGTTCTTAGGTCACCAAACATGCATTTATTTTGTGTTGATTTTTTTCACAATTCTATAATCTTATATGATGTACAAGTTGATGGCTAATTCAAATTGTATCAAAAACAAAGACATATAAAGACATAAGGCCAAAAAAAGGTTTGCGCGTCTGATTGGTCACATTTAAAAAGCCACATTTAGGGCAAGGCTTATGTGTAACGTTAGGTTTACAAATTGCAGTCAAGACGGCTGGTTCTCAAACCGCTATAGACCCCACACACACGTGATGTTAATTTAAACCCTCAGCTAAATTATCTTCGATCGCTGAGCGTGTCCCGAATCGCCCCGCACTTTGGGAACCCCTGCCCTAGACTGGGGTCAAATGTTTGGACCTTTTTTTAAACGCCTAAAGATGATTTACAAATGTAGCTGCTTGTAGGGTTTCCTTATTTGTTATTGCTTCACTTTTAAGTCACCAAAGCAAAAGCACCTTTCCATTTCCAGTAGCTGAAGTGATGGCCCTTCTTTGCCCTATCCTGTACGTGCATCCCATGACTCACCGCTCCGTATATAATCAGATGACTTGGATTTTGACAGGAATAGCGCAGCTAAAACCCCGCAGTTGTTTCCCTTCCATTACCGCGTTACTCACCCTCGCTCTTCGACCTGAGACGGTCTGTACCAGCATCTGCCCTCAGCCTGACTCACGGCCCGTTACCAACAACTGCTCAGCCTTCAGGAAAACGGCGTAACCTCCTCCTCCTAACCCAGTGCCTCTCGTACTCATCTCTATGGATTAAGGCGGGGCACGGCAGGCGAAAACATCGATTGTGCACACAGTTGAGGTTTATCACTTGTTTTCTTAACATCTTAGTTTTGCGATGCTTTTTTTTTTACGACGTTTTCTCCGCTAGCGACCCGGGGAATTCCAGGAAGTAACTACAACGTGGTGCCGCTCCCTCATCTTTCCCACGCTTATTCCTTCACCAAAACTGACATGTGTGGTATCCTCGTGTCGCACAAAAGGCGACCGAGATGACGCTGTAATCCAAATATGGTCATTTCCTTTCTGCGGCTAAAGACGGGAGGAATGTACGCGCGCATGCAAATAAGTTATAAGTTAATAGCTTAGGTCGCATTTTCTCAAAATTAGGTATGCGTTCCACTCTTGCAACAATATCTCCTTAGTGTAGCTGCTACAGACTCCAAACTTTCCAGTCTTGGACAATATTTTATAGGTTTTTTGTCCGAGGGGATTTTTTAATATCTAAATCCTTGCCTGAATAATTGAGCTTTGAACTGCAAGTCGTAACTAAACAAAATCCAAAACCCCTTCTGAAAAAATCTTTGAAACTAATATCAACAACATTATTATATATATATATAAAGTGCCCAGTTTTTATATAAAACATAAAATGACAGAAAACTTGCAATACACTTTTTGTTCCCTCATATGCATGTCTGTAATCTACAAATCTTAATTTCATATTTTTTCACCTGCAGTATCGCGCCTTAATTTGACAGTCGCACTAGATCAAGATGGAATCCGGACTAAACCGGCTCTGAAAATGGTCTAAAATAAACCTCAATTGGACTAAATGGTGTCTAAACTGGGTGTTAACATGTCTGGGTTGGGGAAAATGCTGTGCTGATAAGAAATATTTTGAAAGAAGATTTAAAAAAAAGTCTCGTGACTGTAAATCAATTTCATCTGTATCAATCTGTTAAATTCATTTCGTCAATTCAGTATTATTTATATTTCCTTTTCACAGTTTGAGAGTGTGAATACAACAATGTGTTTGTATTTGTGGGAGGAGGTGGGTGTGAGAGAATGTTTTTAAATCTGTAAAGCACTTTGTGTTACATGAAATGTATGAAAAGCGCTATATAAATAAAGATTGATTGATTGATGTAAATGCCCCGCAGCTCTGTGCGTTTCTATGGGTTTAAGCTTCCATTAACAACACAAAGGACCTCTTTCAGTAACTTCTATGGACAGAACAAATCCATTACCCTCGCTGCGTCAGCCCTAACATGCACTGTCTGCTCTCCAGTCACACAGTGTCAGGGTGGGGCGGGTGTTGTAAGTTGTGTTGGTTATAGAAAAGTATTAAGTGATACAATTTTAGAAAAAACGCAGCTTCTAAACATGTGCAGTATAGTAATCATGCTGGTAACAGTGGTGGTTTACACACAAGTCAATTCAATACTTTGCTGAAATAATGGAAATCAAGCGATACAACTTGGTGAATAAATACAGACAGCATCTTTGGATTTGTCTATATATGATCATGTTCAAAGCAGCCAGAGGGGGAAAACAAAGAGAGAGAAAACAACGTTCTCACATTATTGTACAGTCACTTTAACAAAGGCAGAATCATGAATATATGTTTCTACTAAATAAAGATGAAGACATGGCCTGGTGCAAAGTGGTTCAAAACCCTATGTTATCAAATAAAGCACAATCGCCCGTGCGGATTCCGGGTTCAGCGGAGGTGGTGTAATTGAACATTTTTCCGACACACTGCAGTCTACGGAAGTGTGATATACGCACTTACATTCTCCGTAAATGATTGCGTCGGATAGGGTCTATCTTGTGGCATATCATCGACCATTTGGAAGTTATACACAATTTTTTTTCCCCAGAGCCAATGGGCGCTGCCAGCGGCCCCAATCTCACCAGCAATGGGTCAATATAGACCACAATGCATTGCGATATTACCGTCAGAAGAGAACCCAGCCGGCAGCAACACAACACGAGTAAAACAAAACAGCTGTTCTAACCGTGTGTATAATTTTTATGAATGAGCTACTTGATAATAAATGGTTACAGTGAAACGTTGCTAATGTTAGCTTTGACCTTTAGCTGGTGCGGTTAAATGATCAAAAACTTCCTCGCTCAGGCAAAGAGGCAAACAATCCATGTAAAATAAAACGGATCTGACTGATATTTATCTTGATTGAATTTTTTTTATCACAGAAATACATTATTTCTGGAGTTTAGCAAACTTATTGTAGATGTAACGTAGTCTCTCATTCTGCTGGTGTTCCTGACACTGGGCTCACTCCTTAGGAGACTATAGTGCAGTGTTTTGATACATTGGTAGAGGACATTTTTTGCACTGACTACATCATGTGCAGGGGGTCTTCAAGGGAAAAGGTTGGGAACCACTGGTCTACAATATAGTGTGGCTCTATATATAGTGAATTAGGGGTTGGGGACTAGGGTGGACATTTTTTGTAATAACTCGTATGCACCAAATATCAAATGCAGAGACTAACGTAAATATTTAAAAAACAGATAATTCTAACCAGGAAGCTAAAGTTAGCTTCATGCTACATATGCTAACCTTTGCTACGACCCCTGTTTTCGCTTCTACTGAATAATTTGCTGTGAAAAAACATCCATATAGACACGATTTTGGCTTGACTTTGTGTGTAATAAATATAGTTATAGTCTGACTGAAAACGGCTAAAATCATGAGCGGTTTTCTTCTTATAATGTATGTCATTACTATGTAGAACTTCTACTGCCTCTTGGCTGGGACTCCCTTGAAATGGCGGTGGCGCAGTGGTTAGCACTTTATGTATGGAGTGCGCAAGTTCCTTTTGGGTGCTCCGGTTTCCCCTACCACTAAAAACACGTACAACAGGCCAGGATGAATGACACTGCTGATGTGGGACAAATGCAACTTAGCCCAACTTAGATCTGGTTTGGCGTGTTTACAGTGTCCCATGTACGTGTTCATGAACTTGCAGATTGCAGTGGGACATAATTCATTCGTACCACTTAAGAAATGGATTAAAAACCAATCTCAATTGTAGAGTTCAATGCCAATTTCTACAACATGCCCATTTGACACAAGAATAAAGTTTACTAGACACTGAGCTGAATAGAAAAAATAAGGATATAGGCTGTTACTATTGACGTTTATGTCACAATTCAAGCTTGAGGGTTGAAGGTATGGGCATTTTGGTTGACATCTTTTTGATTTCCCTTTGTAGCTTTCAAAACATTATTAAGCAGCTCTTCCCCTTACCGTAAGCCTCTGTGTGTTCTCCGTGGGACATCTGTGTGTGGGAGTGTGACCTCCTCCCGCTGGTCTGGGCTTTGGAGCTGGTCCCTGTTTGGACTCTGTTTGGTCTGGACTCTGGCCCTGTGTCTGGGTCTTTCATCTGGTGACTTTGTTCTCGCTGAAAGGAAAATTTTGCCTCTAAGCTCAACCGTTTTTAATATACCATCTTTGTTTCTAGCAAAGAGCGATTCCAATTTCGGAATGGGTTTCAGAGCTCGTGGGTTAAACCTACAAATACAGAATAAGAAATTGAAAATTAGGCAATATGTTGACAAAATGGTGATCATCATGGGAAAATGCCCTCACCAGACTTGAATAAAACAGATTTTGTTATTTATGGAGTTGTCAGTATTGAGATTTTTGTGTAGTTTTCTCTCTGAACATCTTAGTTTAAATGTCAAACAACAAAAAACGCCAACCACAACTTTAACTTGTAACCATTTTATGTAGTTTTGTCGACTTGCACCTTCAGATTTGGTCTAAAATCTCAAGACATACAAAGTGTTTCCAAACTTTTGACTTTTTTGACACCAAAATGAAGCGATAATTTTGAAACCTGGATCAATCCATTATTAATATTTGCCTCCCAATTCCACATTGCCAGTATTGTCACATGCTAAAGTTACACTCATTGAATCCTTTCCTGTTGTTTATCTTTGTCTGTAGGAAGGAGCAGAGCATCCTGTCGCCGCAGAACTGCTGGAATCTCCTGCTGCTCCAGGTGAAGCGAGAGAGCAGGGACCACGCCACTCTGTCCGACCTGTACCTCAACAACATCATCCCGCGCTTCGCACAGATCAGCGAGGACTCGGGGCGGCTCTTTAAGAAGGTAACGCCACTCTTCATCTACCTAAAGCCTTCATTTTGTCTTTAGAGTTGAAGCAGAACGTTGGACAAAATCACGTAGTGTGACGGGCTTTTGATTTAGCATAATCAGCCGTGTGGTTCGGTGCTTAGCTTCTTTGTACAAGCCTCGCTAATATTTTTATAGGCTTCTTAATCGGACTCATGAAAAAGAGAACCTGAAAGCTCCGCGAGACTTTCCCGGGACAAATAAAGGTTTAATAAAAACTGAGAGGCTCCACTGCTCCAACTCTAAATGTCAAATTGACCATGAGCCACGCTGGTTTTCGGTTCTTGTGTGCAGTGCTTGCCAATGCCCATTCATTTGCGTAGAGTAGAAACATGGAGCTACTACACCATTTAAAGACATGCAAGGTGATATGCTGACGAAAGCGCTATGAGCTCATACTTAAAAGCAGCGATAAGCCAAAATGACTTCAGTGTGGAGAAATGTTACCCTTTGTACTGTATAAAACAGAAACGCACAATGAATGGGTCACTTCACTTTCAGTCTGTGTGGATATACAAAAGTTTCGGCTTGTTTTCTCACTTGAGTAGCTCCTACAGACTCCAAACCTTCCAGACTTGGACTTTTCTAAGGAATATTTCAATATCAAATTCAGATATCCTGAATTTTGAGCCCCAAAAAGCACAGCAAAATTTGAATTTGTACAGATTTGTCGCACTAAATCAGTCTATTAAAAGAAATATATATATATATATATATATATATCAGAAATCCTCTTTGAGCAAATCTTTGTAACAAATGTGTCAACCAACAAAATAAAGCCATCAATTTAAACCTGGCTCCATCCATTAGAGCCAACAATTTTTACTATATTTTTTCATGAGAAAAGAGAAGCAACGCACACCAGACGTAGTCTCCGAGGTGCAGATGTAGGGGAAAATCTTAATAAATCAAAAAACAACGCACACTCATAAGCCGATGTCCCAATTTTAATGATAGTGATTACGTTTCGGCATTAGCTTTCATCAGAACTTTCTTTTTTCTTCTTTGAACCAAAATGTATATATTTTTTTTTATCCCAAAACATTAAATGAGAGACAACTTGCAGTGCTTTTTTTTTTTTGTTCTCGTGTTTGTGTCAGTAATCTACAGCAAGTCTCAAAATTATGTCTCTAAATGTAGTAAGGTTCAAAAGACTACTGGAAAATATACATAGGTTCAGTGACCGAGAAGGACATTACAATTTAAGATGTGAAGGGAATTTTAGAAAAAGAAAGCGAAAATAATGTGCATCTTAAGAATTACTGTGTTGTACCAAAATCCGTCACTTTAAACAAATGTTCAAAAGTTACATCTTCAATAGCAGCCGTTTTCTGAGTCAAAAGCCGTAATATTGGTAGAAGTGAACTCCTCAAAGCTTCAAAAACATCTCCTTGACTGCCCCTGTGCTCCGTCTGTTCCTCCCACACATTTTCACTGAAGCCTCCGCAGCTCAGATCAGAGACCAGGAGAGGAGCGGGAGGCCACTGTCTACTGTAGAAAAAGAAAAAAAACACACACACACACTCCGCCTGAGGTTTCTGTCTGTCAATAAATCAGTGCTGACACAAAACAGATGCAGCGGAGAAATGTGGACAGGAGCGAAACGCCTTATGGATTTAGTGGGAAAGACAAATGAAATTATGGGGGAAGATATTGGACGCTTTGCTCACTCACTCGGGTTTGATCGAATGTTGCGACTAGCAAAGTGTTGAAATAGAATTGCATTGGTCTTATGGTACGCCTTTTAGGCACTCAAAGCAGAGTTATGATTTGACGCAGCCATTCCCAAAGTCGAGAGTGTCGGGGCGCCCTTTTGCAGACCCAACCGTCCCGTGAGGCCCCCACCAAGTTCAATCCATTATTCCTTGGTTGAGCTTGATGGCAAAAAGCTACTTGGGTCTGTCTGACTTGGGGTTGGGTTATATGGCAACAACAAAAAAGCACAAAACAATTGATTCCTCCATGTTTTAATACATAATATATCTTTTACTACTTTGATTCATGGCTATAGACGAGACAAACCTTTTAGATAAATCTCATCTCAAACAAAAATGTAATGCTTTCCACTCATGAAACACACGCATATCTTCCCGTTTACTCCATATCAGGTGCAGTGACTGCCACAGAGTTAACAGTAGACCTTTTTGAGAGTTTGTTCAAAGTTAAGATTGAGGTTTAAATTTCTCATTAATTGCAACTTGAAGAATGGCTACAACCCTTTAGTCACTTGTAATCACAGTCTCATTTATAGAGTTCGGCGGTTTGTTCACTGTTGCCATGGATATCCACCATGTTTCTGGCTACTAGCAAACATTGTCCATAGACCCAGATTTGATCTAAAAAGACAAAAAAAGCATATAAAACGTGGAGAAAAGAGCAGAGAAGACCATTTTCTGTAATAAACTAATGGGGACTTTGAAATCTAAAATATTGTTCACATTAAAACATTGACTTTCAAGTTACCCAGCAGTTAATAGTTGTCCCACAGCTCTTTTCACTGCTTTTTAGCTGTTTTAGCTAATGTCAGTCTGTATTTGAAAGTAAAAACTTGTACCTCCTTCCTGAAGTTATGTAATCTCATAGTTATGTTGCAGAAAAATATGCTCTATTCGCCGAGGCATGTGGCGTTTCGGATGAGCGGCGGACCGTGGTACAGGCTGATTGAGCAGACAGATTAGACTTTTATCTGATCCACACTGGGGCGTTCAAAGACACTGTGGACTTCTGCTTCTCTCTTAAAGCACTGGGCAAAGTGTACATTTCTCTTTGACTCATGTCCGCCGGTGTCACAAACGGGAAGCACAGGCACAGTATGTCAAGGACCATTATATGCACAGATTGCGCACACACAAATCTAGAATGTAACTTCTCCTTCCTCCTCACAATGTGGATTGGATATGGAAATTAGTGAGTGATAAATCCACAGCTTGGATCTCGACTTAAAGATAAATAAATGGATTAATGAATAAAATGTTGATGGATAGGAGACTGAATTGTTGCCAGTGATAGTCTTGTTCGTTTTGAGTTTAAACTTTAAACTTTAAATTCCAGTTTGAGCAGTGCATAATGAAGGCGTTCTTGGAAACAGCACTTCTCAAACTTTGCCTATGTGAATGTGGGTGGTTCTCCTTATTTGACTTAATCTGCATCCAGGTGAATTAATGCAATTGATGGCTTTACTTCAGTCAGGGCAGCTCGGACATCTAGAGCTAACCCTAACCCGAAAAGGTTTTCATTTGCACAGAAGAGACATGTGATGTAATGTTCTGACAACAACTGGTCTTCCGTTCTGGTTATGTATGCTGGTTAGCAAGTTACTAGTGATGGGCTTAAAACCCGTGGTCAGCCTTTGGGTCCTGTGGGTTCGGCCTGGACAGATACGACGGATGGGTCGAGTTAGAAAGCATTATTAATTAAAGTGATACTCTGTAAGATTGCATAATGAAGTGTGAGAGAGGGAAATTTCAAAAGTGAACTATTAAGTTCTCTCCCATCTTGATTGGACCTAAAAGCCATCCCTAGTTTGCAAAAGGAGGACGGAAAGAAATTTCAAAGGTAAACAATCAAGCTCCCACTCCCTCCCCTCCTGATTGGTCCCGACAGGCCTGTTCACTGGAAAGCTCCTGTCATTGGTCAAAGTTATGGCACCGGAGAGCCTGATTATTTGCTGAAATCGGCAAAATTAAGGACTTTAAATAAAATACAATGTAATATTATTTGCGTCACGTCCAAGTTAATAGGTTAAACATAATGTTGGCAAGTTTCGATGTAACGTATTGTAAAGTTTTAATGCACTCAGTATAGGCTGGAACGCTTTGAAAAAAAATAATGCAGCAGTAAATAATAGGACGAGAGATTTTTGCTGCTAAAAACTAAAAAGTGTACATACATTTTGCTCCCAAGCTGCCCGTTGTCCAATTTTCCTTCATTCGTCAGTTTGTTGAAAAGTTTGTAAATCCTGATTAGTATTATCAATGATAAAGGTATTATTTGTTTGAGGTAGTAAAATGATTGTATTTGGGTATTAACTGGGTTTCAAAATCACTGAACTGAATAAAATTTGAATCAAAGACAAGCCGATTACTTATTTCTTATGAAGAGTTTAAATGTTCAAAAACACTTACTGTTATGAACAATAAAGAATTATATTATTTACTGGATCTTATTCAAACATTTGATACTGCCATGAACAAAGTAAAGGACGGGTCATATTAAAGCGGCGAGAAAGTAGGTAACCGTACACCCCTGTCTGGTGCCCCATGTTTAAAGCGGGGCGGGAGGATGCCGGTGTTGGGTGTCGCAGATTAGGACCTTACGACCAATCAAAACCCAATCAGCCGTGACCGAGACCAACTGTTTATCACCGAGGCTGCTGTGACCTCTGGCCGTCTTCGGTTTCTGCGGTCTGCTCCCTCTAACCACAAACTCGGACTGAAACCCAGTTCATTAGAGTCTCACTGTTTACTGAGGGACAGGAAGCATTTACAAGGTTAGGTACTTGGAGGCATTAGGGATTTGGAGGTTAGGAAGAAGAAGGTAGATGCCTGGTAGTAGTAAATATTGTAGTAGAGCAGGCAGCAGTTCTGTCGAGAGTATTTGCCTTTAAACTGGGGGGTAGCTTGTTTAGTTCTAGTCAGAGCACATCCCTTTGTATTTACTTTTCTACTTAAGCCACAACTCTCAATTAGCTTGTCTGAATAAGCTAAATTGTAAATACATTGGCCCTCCTGGAACCGCCACCTGGAAGGATTTGAGCACCTGAATGATCCTGGGGGCTCTGTTGTCGGGGACTTCGTGCCCCTGGTAGGGTCTCCCATGGCAAACAGGTCCTAGGTGACGGGTCAGACAAAGAGCGGTTCAGAAGCACCTTATGAGAGACCAACAGGCCCGGTTAGAACCATGAGGTCGTCCTTCTGTGGACCCACCACCTGCAGGAGGAGCCATAGGGGTGATTTGGGCAGCTCCAACAGCTGCCCCCATGACCCAGCAACGGACAAGTGGAAGAAGATGGATGGGTAAATAAATTGTGCTAGTTTTGTTGTTTGCTTGTAACGTGGCTGGTTGTGACAGAAAAGGCATCTAGTGAAGGAAACTAGGCAAAAAAAAAAGAAGAAAGAGCTAGAAATATGGTAATATGTTGGACAGTGGAAACTAAACTGTACATCAGTGGTTTCCAACCTTGTTTGTCTTGTATACCCCTTGATTCTTTCATTTCTCCCCAACATACCCCTTATCTCGTGGGTACCGCCAGTTATTTTGAAAACTCCGATTTAGTTGTATTTACTAGTGTGTTGGCAAGAGAAGGCTGTAACCCTCTTAAATGCAAATTTCAAATGAACTTTTCAACACCGTATTGAAATGCAATAAAAATTTTGATCTAAAATAATTTCAAGGTCCCCTGCCAAACGCTCTCGTACCCCCTGGGATCCCCGTAGCTCTGGTTGACAAACACTGCCGTACAGGTCAATTTGGTTTGTTGGTTAATCCACCTTTGTTTCAGATCATTATATTAGTGGCCGCAGCAGCAGTATTGATTGTAGTACTTATTATTGCGGCATAGTTGCAGTAATTGGCTGCGGGTAATCAAATAGTCTGTTATTATAAAGGACCACTGCATGTTATTATTTGTGCAGCCTTTGATTGCCGTAGTCGTCTTTCTTTTAGTTAAAACCCCATTAATTTCAGTAATCCTATTATATTAGACATTGCAGATTACCTATCATAGTACAAAAAAATGAAATAACACGCGTTTACAATCTGTTTGCCGTGACCGCTGATGTGAAGCATGTGTGAAATCGTAGTCATCAGCCTCCGCCTCTTCGCTGGCTCTCGTGCGCTCCTCCTGATCACCGCACATCCATTAAACTCCATTACCCACAGTTCATTTGTCTGAGCTCTCCTCCCTCTCGGCCCCATCATACCCCGCTGATAAACGAGCAGACAGTTTGTTGACTACACGCCTCAGCGGACACGGGTGAAAGGAAAAGTGATGGATAGACGTCTAATGCTAGTCTCGGCGATGTGGGCGCACGCAGTGAGGGAAATGACTGTCGTACAAAGCTGAACTAAACTAGGTCTCGACTAGGATCGGGATTGATCCCACTATTACCCAGTACTTTTCAAAAAAAATTCATGTTTGCATCTTTCACCGTTTTATATATGGCTAGCCTTATAGATCCTATCCCTGACTCTTTTTTTTTTCCCAGTAGTGGAAGGAAATATGTTTTGTCCTTCAGTATTCAAGTAAAAGCCAGACATTTGTTAGCTAGCGCGTTGCTAGCTAGTTGTTGCTATTAAAGTGAAGTGTGGATTCACTCCCTGAAGTGAAGAAAATTGCCACGTTTGGAATGCCTTAGGAAAATTAGTTTTTTATTTTGGTTGGACCAGAGTATACACTTTTTGGTTGTTTGGCACTTTTTTTCTTTTGGTGATATTGCGCGAAAACCAGGGAGTGAAACTACTGGATACTTTGTTTCTGCTTTTTATGTCAATATGGCATTTTCTAACCAACAAAGTGTAGGTTAGTGACAAACGTGGTTTTGAGATTGTTACCTCCAAAAAGCAGGTCACACAGAGAAACGGTGCAGTGTCGGCTTGCACATTTTACATAAATCAATCTACTAAACATCAGATTATAGCAGCGAACATTTTCCCTTTGTTATGGTTTTGTTGCTTTTTTAATGTTTTTTTGTGTGTTTTTTTGGTGATATTGTTGCTTTTATGGCACATTTTCTTTGCGTTTCTGACAAATGTTTGTGTTTGTCACATATTTATATAATGTGTTTTTTGTTTTGTTTTGTTTTTGTTTTTGTCTTGTTCTTTTTTGTCGCTATATGTGCAAGTAAAACACAACTAAAAGGTGGGGGGATGGCAGGTAACCGGTTGAGCTTGTGCTGGCCTCTGAACAAAAATAAAACACAAAAGTAACAATGCACTTTGGCTCAATTCGTGGGAGGTTATACGGCGATCATCCGGGAGTCCGAGTGGTTATACGCCATGTTGCTGCGTATCACATAGATAGACTACACTTTGTTTCGGCCCTCAACTAACCTTTGGTATCTATTTTTCCTCTCCTTTTTTTCTGTCCCCCCAGAGTAAAGAAGTGGGTATCCAGCTGCAGGAGGACCTCATGAAAGTTATGAATGAGCTGTACACGGTAAGTCCACCTCTGCTACTCTTCAACGCCAAGAAAAACCCACTGAAACTGCGCAAACCTTCGCCGGCATTCCCCCTCCGTCTTTTACGACCGCGCCGCGTATTTTCTTACCTTTTAATAAGCAATTCGTCTTCCTTTTACTCTTGTATTGCTCCGAGGCCTGGCGGTATCTCGTTACCCTCGCGGGGCTCCTGCCAAGTTCTGAGGTAATCGGCGAGGTTTCCAGTCTGCGCCAGCGCTGCTCAGTTTCCTACGAAGTAATGATTCTGCTGCGGCCCGTGGCCCTAAACGCAAACCTAGTAATTACAGCATAGTGAGATAGAAATAGAAATGGTTTTCAGTCATGTGCGTGCTGAGGAGCCCAAGTTTTGTAGTATTTTAGAAAGGGCAGCAGGCGGGGCGGGGGGGGGCAGAGATGTTGCGCTCTCATAAGTGACGTAATACACAAGTGCTCACAGTCTGTTTAGTGTCGGAGAGAGCGGCGCTTGAACTCGGGTGAAGTGGTTGTTTGTGTAAAAGACTCGACGAGGCCAAACACTGTGGTCCAAAGTGACTTCATGTTTATTATCACTTTTAGTTCTCTCAAGTTTGACAAAGTGAAGTTCCGTTCAGACAGAGTAGAAAGAAGTTTTAATATTGATTGTATGGTATATACTGCTCTACAAAGGCAATGGCAGACTTCATGTCGTCGTCTTTATTTAGCGACAACGTTTTATGGCTCAATTCTGCTGCATTTTGGAGTCATCTTGATGTCAAATGGGCAGCAGCTTCAAACCTGTCAGTGATACAAAGGTAAAGTGCCTCTGTTTCCCTAGAGATTTGGGAGAGTTGTGTAGTTGCTGCGAACTTAATTCCGTCTTTCTCTAAAATGGGAGACGGTACAGGCATGAAACTTTCCAAATGTCTAAATCAGTCTATGATCTAGCGTACTTCATAATTAATGTAAGAGCTCTGTAAATGTGTTTTCTTATGCCCCTCGTTATAAAGCACTTAAACTACATAGTAAAAAGTTAACTAACTCAGGGATGCCCAAAGTTCGGTCCGGAGGCCAAATGCGGCCCTCAGACACATATTTGGTGGCCCTCAAGCTTCTTGTTGAATTGGCACCCAGGTGGTACTTTTTATGACAAGTTTCATAATTTTGCACAATTATAACCTCAAAAACTAAGATTTCATTGTGGGTAAGAGCTGGTTTTAAGGTTCCATGCCTAAATAAAGGTGTAGGGGAAGGGCGGTTAGCGCTCGTGCTTCACAGCTAGACGGTCCCGGGTTCGATACGCGGACTGGGCCTCTGTGTGGAGTTTGCAGCGGCATTGAGGATGGGTCAAAATTTGTGAACATGTGGACTGCACTTCTTAAAAACTGTCTGAACTTAACTGTACAGTCTATAAATAAATGAAAAAGATAAATATATATATATATAAAAGATACAACTCACTGATCCAGTCAGTAACATCACCCATACTAAAGTGCAGGAAAATTGAGAACAAACGTCTGCTTTAACTAGTTGGAAAAGTTTTAGGAAATCAAACTCCCAATTAATACAAAATAAACTATTATTTCGGGCCAATCGAATACCGGTCTGAGCTGCAACTCGTAGTTGCTTCAGATGTGCGTTATTGATGGATATGGAAAGGCCAGATGGAGCACACGCCAAAACACAGTGGAATTAGGAGCAGCATTTTGCTTTTGGGATGTAACTTTGGACAATATGAAGAAAGAGAAGAACATTGATGCAAGGAGACGGGACATGAGGCCAAACACAGACACATTTTACTTTCTCTTTGACTCGCAGCCATTTAGTGACATTTCAGCTTAAACAGCACATTTCCTCAGCAAAATAAGACATGACACGGACTCCTGCCTCGGATCCTAGTTACCAACACTTTTCATACAGCAGCTTAGTGTTTATATCTAGCGTCTGTGCTACCTATGCGCATATGCGGTAGATGCAAAGGTAAATAAAGGCACAGTATCCGCGGATACTTAATGGTCATGAACCGTCATTATGCTTTTGAAATAAGTTCTTTATCCACAACATTCCCAAACATAAGCCCCCTAAACTGAGCCACACATGACTCTTTACTCTTTACAAGCAGCACAGGCTCACCTATATCTCTGTGGAGGCAGAGACGTGTGAATCCGGAGGTGATGTAGTTTCTGTGATCATCAGAGCGTGTAGTAGCGGCGAGAGAATGGCGATGAGCGCTGCGGCTAACGCAATGCTAACAGAGAAGAAAGCAATAGTCCTTCGTGGTGGCTGCATGATGAACACTGATATTTTCACTGTACAATCTACCGCGCACGTTAACTAGACTGAGACGTGAACAAAAGCACGCAGCGTAGTGGACTTTACTGCCGTATCTTGCAGCTCCATTCACTTCCAAAATCGCGTGCCCTGCGATTAGGAAATTGCGTTGTGTAATATCGTGATAAAATTGCAAATGCAATTAATCGTTCAGCCCTCGATCAAATGCACAGAACGAATTTTCCTACGGGGATTATTTAAGTATAACTGAAAACTCTGTTATACTCACTTCACTGCATTGACTACCCATCTGTGGCCCTCCACACTGTATACACTTGAACATGCGGCCTGTGATGAAAAAACTTTGGACACCCCTGCGTTAAACCAAAACATTAACTCAAATATGTATCCACATCGAGTGAAAAGTGCAGTCTGTGGATGTTTTTTTTTACTGAATATCTGAAAAACTATTGCTACCAGCCCTTAAAAGCGTATCATGGTATTTTTCCCAGCCCTAAACTACAGCGTGTTGCGTGCACATGTCAGCCCTCTGGTGCGTACATTGACTTGTTCCAACTGCTCATTCCCAGGTGATGAAGACCTACCACATGTACAACACGGACAGCATCAACGCAGAGTCCAAGCTGAAGGACGCGGAGAAGCAGGAAGAGAAGCAGATGAGCCGGTCGGACAGGCAGACGCCGCGCTCCCCCGACACGCTGTCCGCCATCAAGTCTGAGGACAAACCAGTGCGGCGCTCCAGCGTCAAGAAGATCGAGAAGATGAAGGAGAAGGTGAGTGGGGGCCCAAACGTGCGAGTGGACAATTATCAATGTTTTATCAAACACTGATGATTATCAACAGTCACGTCAGTGGGATTTTTAGATGTTGCTGATTTGATCAAGCAGAACAGTTCAGAAATCAACAATGACACAATATTACCCAATACTTACCCAGTGCACAGTCTGGCCACACAAAAAAATGTTAACACATTTCAAATGTCCCAATTTTTTAGCGCATTTCACAACTTCAGGGAGTAAATCCGTGTGTCACTTTCATAGCAAAAACTAGCAGCATGCTAGTTCATGATGGATAAACATGCTTTATAAACAGATACACAGTCCAAATGTCAGCTTTTTAATTTTTACTTACCACTTCTTTTTTTCCACCACTAGAGAAAAAGTCGGGAATGGGGCCTTTAGCCACATATAGAGCAATGAACGATGCCAGCTTGCTTTTTTAAAGGTATCGGGTAATTGTATTGAACAGTGAGAAGTCATGGCATTGTCTTAATTGCCATTAGTCGTCCGCAAAGCAGCAGATGGATATGACCCCAGCTTACGCTGAATACTGAATGGTTTTCTTGCAAACGTTGACTCACGCAGGCTGGGCTCAGAATGTTGCATACCAACATGCTAACTTCCAGTTTCCTTTGTTCAGTGTCTCACTGAAATAAATAAATATTAAACGGTACTTGGCAGAAAACAAACAGCTGATAATGATAATTACTTAAAACCTGATACTTTTGTTCTTATAGCCAGACCTTAGTGTTGTTTTTTGTACCTGAAGACCTAATGAACCTAATTGCACCATGGTAAAACTTTTACACAGGATATAAATATTTCACTGGAGGAGACCTCTGTGTTTATAACTAAGTGTTTTTGAAGATCGAAGCTAGTTAATATCACCATCATCTGAAAATGTTTTAAGTTTTCCTCGTACCTATTTTTTTAATCTTCGTTTAAATTTACTTTAAGATGTGGACAGGAAGTAGTCGTGACCCTTCTACTGGCCAACAGGAAGTTGGCCAAAAACATTGCATACACAGAGCCTATTGAGTAAGGTTTAGAGTTTCAAGCAATAACAACTGTGTATACAGAAATACTGGTAAACAACTAATTTATATGAAAAACCAGACAAATCAGACTCAATGGCCACTCCCAGAAGTCAATTTAAACCCACTCCCAGCCAGCTCTTTTCTGCTGCCGCCCTGGTAGTCCAAACACAACTATAGTTTTCCTGAATGAAACTCTTGATGTCCGTGTGAAATACTGTCCTCTGTGAGCCTCTGACAGCTCCTTCTTGGCTGTGCGTTAGTGATGCGCGGGTTGACCAGACACCCGCGGTCAACTCGCGGATTCGGTCGGATCGGGTATCTCAAAAATACGGCAAACTTCGGGTGCGGGTGGGTCGGGTTACTACAAAGTGCAATTTATTTTATTTTTTTGTCCTTACATTGTTGGCTTACAACATACAGTGCATTCTTATCCATAAATGCCACACAAACTCGGCAGTGTTTTGTTGAATGTTTAGTTTTATGGGGTGTCATGTTTTGTTTAGATGTCGCCTATCGCTTCTGTATGACTTGATCACCGCTACAAATGTGGCACAACAGCAGTGCTCAAGCACATGCACGTACACGTGGTGAAAATAATGCATTAGCAAGAAGCAAGGTAAAACTAAAATAACAAGGACACGGCATCTAACTAACCTGAGGAGAGCAACGTCTTGTAGCGCCAGGTTAAGGCGGCTCCACGTTAATCCAAACTCCGTTTAGTTTGACAGAAAGAGTTGTCCATGACGTGGTAGAAGTAAAGCCTCATGATAGTTTCTGCTCCTCGTTTCCTGATGAGTCCATAAGCTATTTCAAAGATTCCTCAGCGGTG